>JARQZK010000726.1:97500-300000 GCA_030704885.1 Cynegetis impunctata
TAACCGAAAACATCTTTATTCTCCTTTTTTCTTCATAAAAGCACACATAACTCCAGCTGCCAAACGTTCTATTGTAGAAATATTTCAATATACAGAAAATACCAAGATACCAGTGATCTAGCAGGTAATGTAGGAACACATCACACTGTCCTAGTTCATTTCATTTACCTTTGACAGTGTACACGGTTTTAAAGACTGATCTAGCTAGATTGGACTATCCGCCCGATACGAATGCTCTAGCAAGGGCAAATTACTCTCCAATGTACACACACTAGTATAGATGAATTTGCTCTATAAAAATTAGTTCACAGTGAACAGATACCCCAACTAGCATGCACAAGATAAGAGTTAGTTTGACGTTCCATTTAAAATAAAAAAGTTTAGTGTAATTTTCGGTACAACCGGAAGTGATACCTATCACTTTATTTTAGGTAAATGAAGTACACCAACAAACCGCTACAGACAAATTCTCAGGTTTCAATTCCAAGCAGTTTTCTTCATTATTAAAAGGTATGATTGTGAGACATCTATTTTATTTTGACTAATCAAACTCATTTACACTTTTGACAGTTATTTTCTTCCGTTTTTCAATCAAATTTAGTTGCAAATTGTATACGTAAACATTGAAATTTTTTCAATAGTGATGTTAGAGGCAAATGTTCGTAATATCCACTCATTTTTTTCCCTTTCTCAAATGATAAAAATGTCTCCATTCAAAAACCGCTGAAATTGTATTAAAACATTTCTAAATTCATCAACTAAAATGAAACCCGTAATTTTTGACTTTCAACAAATTATAAAATTTTCATTTTGTAAGACTCCAATACGTTCGATTTTCGAAGTTCGAATTCAAGTACCATCATGGATTTGCCACATCTTTACGGTGAACTACTTGACGAAAGTCATTTCCGCTCACCACAGAGTGTAACAAATGGAAACTTAATTGAATATAAAAGTGCAATTGAAATCATTCGACGAGTGAATGCACAATAGATTTCGAATCGCGGTTTCCTATTGTAATATTTAAGAGCCCACGGAGTGCCGCCCCCGCTGTTCGAGAAATAATACAATTTGTTCTAAAGGGGGCAAAATGCTCCGAACGTGGCTGAATATTATTAGTACAAGATACCCGCTGTGTATCAGTCAATTTTAATTTGGTACAAAAGATGAATTAGGAAATATTAGGAAGGAATAATACATATATATATATATATATATATATATATATATATATATTTATATATATATATATATATATATATATATATTAAAACAATGGTTAATAATAACAATTTACAAATTCATTAAAAGAAATAACGCATGACGCACGTTTCGGTGGAACTTCACCTTCTTCAGATGCTAATGGCAAACTTACAATGTTTCTCTGTTATATCGAAAACAAGAAATAAAGAGATGACAAATTGTATAGAAGGGGTAAATAGAAAGATGGTTACAAGTAATTATTAGAATAGGAAGAACCAATTCTGAACTGCTGGTCAGGTAGTTCGGTAATTTTGAAAAGATTGAGAAGGGGGCTTGAAGTATGATCGATTTGGCTATTCAATAGGAGATCGGAATGCTAGTATTTATTTATCTGTAATGATTCTGAAAAATTAAGTTTAATTCCCTTACTTTCAGCATTTAATATTTTGAAATTTGAATGTGTGATTTTCTTGGATTAAATGGTTTGCATAATGTGAATCCGACTTTTGATTAACAAAGCTACGTTTTTGTTCTGAAATTCTTGTTTGAAAACTTCTGAAAGTTCTACCAATGTAAAACTTATCACAATCACCACAATTAATTTTATAAACTCCTGATTTATTATCTTTATGAACTTTGGATTTATTATTTTTTATATGATTTCCTAAATTATTACCTGTACGATAAGCAATGTTAATGTTGTGCTTAGATAAGAGAGATTTAAGTTTTCTACTTGAATTTCCGTTGAAATTGAGGCTGTATTTGATATTATTTTTAGGAAGGGGGTACACCTTTAATCGCATTTTTGAACAACTTTTCATGTATCATATAGCCTAGTATGATGGAATTATAATTATTATTCACGGCAATTTGTTTAATTATATTTTTCTCGATGTTTAAATTGGCGTTTGAAAGTGGGATATTTACTAAACTATAGACTACTATTGAAAGCTGCCATTTTGTGTGTGATGGTTTGCGAATTGAAAAATTATGTTGGTTATCTACTTTTGTTATTCTCAAATTTTCCGTAAATAATAATTATGATCCCATAATAATAGACAATATGATAGATAAAAAGTTGTTCAATTATGCGATTAGCCAGGTGTACCCCCTTACTAAAAATAATATCGAATTATTATTATTAACCATTGTTTTAATATGTTTATTAATTTACACCATGTATCGGCCGAATCAATCCAATATATATGTATATATATATATATATATATATATATATATATATATATATATATATATATATATATATATATATATATATATATATATATATATATATATATACCGGATGTCCACAGAAGGTGGCTCGCCCCTACAACGTTTTTGTTTTCGGAGATAATGGAATTGGAGGATCTGTTCAATGCATAAAACTGCATTTTTCGACAAGTTACTCAGCTTCATGTAAATTCCGGATTCACCTGAAGTGACGGAAACTGTGGATTTTTGAATGACACCTGGTATATTTTCAGTTTTTGTCTTCATATGACATTTAGAATACAACAAGTATCATTTGTTGCTGTTTATAACCGTTTTTAATTTTTTTTCGAAATAAATTTTTATTCTGGAGGGATATGGATACGTTCAATTATATGATTGTTAAATAACAACTTTTCTGTTTTCGATGAAAATGTTTCATATATGTGACTTTTGATTTTAAAATTTTTTTTTCAAAAGCAACATGGTGGCTCGTCGGGTTAGAAAAAAAGAGGATTTTGTTACGATTTATTTGATACCGCACTTTATTAGGTTGTAAGAACTGAAATTAGTTATTTGGGCGTATCCATAGCCCTCTAGAATAAAAATTTATTTCGAAAAGAAATATATGAAACAATATCACAAACAGTAACAAATAATACATGGTTGTCTTCCAAATGTCATATGGAGACAAAAAAACTGGAAATATATAAGGATAAGGTGTCCCATTTAAAAATCGAAAGTTTGTGTCACTTCTGGTGAATCCGAAATTTGCATGAAGTTGATTTAATTGTCAAGAAATTCAGTTACATTCATATTCATAAAACAGATCCAGTAAATTTCATTCCATTATCTGCGAAAACAAAAAAACGTGGACACCCGGTCTATATATATATATATATATATATATATATATATATATATATATATATATATATATATATATATATATATATATATATATATATATACAGTGCTTTCATGATGAAAGGAACAAATTCATTAAAAAATTAGGTTTCTATTTCATGTTAAAATCCTCGGACAGGTCGATTAGTATTTTTATTTGGGCATTATTCGCAATAAAAATTTTGTATACAGGGTGTCTCATTCAAGAGCTATGGCGTTGTCATTAGTTTTTTTAAAGGTAATACCCTGTATATTATTTCACTTTACAATTCTACGATAAATTCTTATCACTTTTTGTGAACATACCATATGCCTCAACTCGATGGATTGCCAGAAACGGAGATAGTGGGTAATGAGAGGTACGATATGAAAACACACAAATGTAATTACTAATTTAATTTTTACATATGTTCAATCTGTTGTCCGTTTACTTCGAGACATTTTTTAAGTCGATTCAATGTTTCCCGTTGCACATTTTCAATTACTTCTGGACTGATAAGTCTTATTTCCTGCCTGATTCTCTCTTTTAGATCATCAATATTATTTGGTCTATTCAAATAAACTTTAGACTTCAAATAACCCCATAAGAAAAAATCCAATGGGGTTATGTCCGGTGATCTTGGCGGCCACTCAATCGGACCTCTCCGTCCTATCCATCTGTTGGGAAAAGTTGCATCAAGAAATTGTCGAACAGCGATTGAATAGTGAGGAGGTGCCCCATCTTGTTGAAACCATATCTCGTTATTAGGTATGTCAGGATCTTGTGGGTTAGGAAACAAAACAGCTAAAGCCGGAATGAGTTCGAACTGGAGAAAGTTCAAGTAGTCCTCTCCGTTTAGTGTTCCTTCAAAAAAATAGGGACCAACTATACGATTTCGAACAATCGCTGCCCATGTATTAATTTTTTGAGGCCGCTGTGTGTGGCATTCTTGCATCCAATGAGGATTCTCGGTCGCCCAATACCTACAGTTTTGTCTGTTGACGTGGTCATTTAAAGTAAAGGTGGCTTCATCAGAAAAAATTATGTTTGTAATGAAATTTAGATGTTGATTATGAATTTCAAGAATCTGCTCACAAAACTGTACTCTGCGGTCAAAATCGTCTTCTAATAATTCATGTGCCAGCTTAATTTTATAGGGATGATACTTATTTACCTTAGGTATTTTATGCACGGACCCTACTGATAAATTGAAATTGGAAATTGTAGTAATGGATGTATGAGGGTTATCTTGGGTTTCTAGTAGAACGTTCAGCACTGTTTCTTCAGATACTCTCGGTGGTCTTCCTTTAGGTAAATCTCTAACGTGGCCGTATCTCCTGAATTTTGATTCAATTTTGCTGACTGTCGATCTAGTAATTGGCGGACGATCAGGATGATTTTCATTGAATAGATTGGAGACTTCTTCTTGTGAACGCACCCTATCTCCAAAACCAATCATCATAAGTACTTCAATACGTTCTCTCTCAAGTAATTGCATTTTCTTAAACAATGAAGTAGTGTAGTGCCTGGAGCGTTAAAAACGTGAAAACTGCGGACTATACAGCACCAGTGAATGAATTCAGATGGTACATGTGAAATTTCATTCTTCAGATTTAATGACAATGTTTACCAAAATTTTTTTTTGTACTTTTAATCCACATTTTAAATCTCCAGGTGCTCCACTATCTCCGTTATAATCTGGGAATCCATCAAGTTGAGGCATATGGTATGTTCACAAAAAGTGATAAGAATTTATCGTAGAATTGTAAAGTTAAATAATATACAGGGTATTACCTTTAAAAAAACTAATGACAAAGCCATAGCTCTTGAATGAGACACCCTGTATACAAAATTTTTATTGCGAAAATTGCCCAAATAAAAATACTAATCGACCTGTCCGAGGATTTTAACATGAAATAGAAACCTAATTTTTTAATGAATTTGTTCCTTTCATCATGAAAGCACTGTATATATATATATATATATATATATATATATATATATATATATATATATATATATATATATATATATATATATATATATTAAAGCCCTTTAAAATTAGGTTATAAATATTACTGCTGGCGAAGGCATTACTATGTGTTGCTAACTTTTTGAACGAGTATGTAGTAGAGTTCAGATGTCTTAGTCAATAAAATTTTCACTGTTTTGCTTGTGCATAATTTTATTTTTATTTTAAAGTGTTATGTATATATTTTGTACTTGATTGGTTTAATTTAACATATTTTAGAAAATAGATATGTAGCGTATATTTAGAAATAGGATTCATCACTATTCTTATTTTTCATTATTTGACGTGTGTAAACAAAATTATACTTGTAATAGCACCAATAAAAACAATACTACCTAGAATGTTAGAATAAACTAGAATATAGATATATTCTAACAAATAGTGGTGAGAATTAAGCTATATTTGTTTTTTATTTCGATAATTCAACACATTTCACGAAATGTTAAGCGAAATCCCCTTACCAATTAGAAAAAGAAGCAACATCACACATTTAGACTTGTCACGAAATTATCATGATGTTGTTATTGTGTACGCCAGGCCAACCCTCCCAGCAACAATCTGGAATAAATTAACAGCTGTCGGCAGAAAATACATTTTCAACACTGAAACATTATTAGTTTTAGCTTTAACGCTAGTGTTAAAATAAGTCCACATCAATCTAAATTAAAATCAGTTGATCGCAGTTCTGAATGCAAATTTGGAAATCTTATCAGGGCGTCGAGAAGGAACTATCAAAGTTCTATTTAATAGTGTGCATTATTGTCAATATCACCAAAAAAATAAAAAAATTCTCAGTGAAAGTGTTTTTTAGGCCAATCCCTATGGCAAGTGAACAATCTGATGCACAACTCATTATCAAAAATGTTCCTGAATTTCTGAATTTTCTGTAGGAAAGGATCAAATCCTGCCACTTCTTCAACATAATCCCAATCTACGTACAAAATTTGAACCCTCTAACTCAATCAGTAGAAGCTGCGGAGGTGCGAAAACTTCGAAAGTCACTAAAAAACATGAAATATCTACAATAACCTACATTGAGAAGGTGGAGGTTGGGGAAGAGAGTAGATTCCCCAACTATCACTTATTTCACATTAACCCATCTCACGTACAATTTTATAGCCTCAAAACATGAAAAAAATAAGAAATCTCTACCAAAATGAAACTTCCCTAACATCAAATTGATCCCCGCGCTAATTTTACATCTTTTAACTCAAGCTGGAAGATCCTTCTAAGATATAAGATATAAAATATAAGAGATAAGATATGAGATTGCGATAAGAATTAAGATAGAAGATATAGGATATCAGATTTAAGCTATAAGATGTAAGATATAACATATAAGATACAAGATATGAGATATGAGATATAATGTAGTAGTATAATATATCAGATACCTATGCGATAAGAGATATAAATAAGATTTAAGATATAGGTAAGGTATGAGATATAAGTTGTAAGACAAAAGACGTAAGATTATAATCCTACAAAACCCCGGTTTCATGCTCCGCGCATGCTCTAAAAGGCATTCCAAAATCAAATTTCGGATATATTGTCAATATTTTGCCATCGGTTTGAAAATTTCTCGCTCATGTACAAAGTTTGACTAAGACTTAACAGATAAGATATGAGATTGAGATATAAGAATTAAGATATAGGATATAATATATCAGATATGAGATATGAAATATCTCATATCTGATATAAGCTATAAGATGTAAGATATAATATATAAGATACAAGATAAGAGATATGAGATATCACATATGAAATAAGAGATATAAATAAGATTTAAGATATAAGGTATGAGGTATAAGTTATAAGACAAAAGACTTAAGACGTAAAATGTAAGATTATAATCCTACAAAAATCCGGTTCTATGCTCCACACATGCTCTAAAAGGCTTTGCAAAATCAAATTTCGGATATATTGTTAATATTTTGCCATCGATTTGAAAATTTCTCGCTAATGTACAAAGTTTGACTAAGTCTTAACAGATAAGATATGAGATTGAGATATAAGAATTAAGATATAGGATATAATATATCAGATATGAGATATGAAATATCTCATATCTGATATAAGATATAAGCTTTAAGATGTAAGATATAATATATAATATACAAGATATGAGATATAAGATATCAGATATGAAATAAGAGATATAAATAAGATTTAAGATATAAGGTATGAAATATAAGTTGTAAGACCAAAGACCTAAGACATAAGATGTAATATTATAATCCTACAAAAACACGGTTTCATGCTCCACCATGCTCTAAAAGGCCTTCCAAAATCAAATTTCGGATATATTGTCCATATTTTGCCATCGGTTTGAAAATTTCTCGCTCATATACAAAATTTGGATATAATAAACTTTTGACTGAATTTACCCAAACAAAATGATCTACATTCGATACAGTACAATGGTCTAAATTTTCGGGGATGATACTAAAATCTGGAATTGAATTTCTGAGCATTGAACAAGCATAGAAAACTTAATAATAGAATAGATTGGAATTAATAATTTCCTCTCTTGAATAATTTATTACCTATTTAATATTTTATATGCAATATAGGATATTTTCTTAATAGAATTCCTGATAATTGTTTTCTTTTTTAGTTGTATTATTTCTTTATACTACACATGGGAAGAAAGTATATTGGTCTACTAGATGGCCTAATTACTAATATTATTATAAAATGAGGTTATATTGTACAGGGTGTCTCGAAAGCCGACGTCCAAATGAAAAGAGGTGATACAGTACGCCATTTCCAATAAAAATAACCCTATATATTATTATCCTATTCTTGATGGTTCAAAAGTTATTGCTCTTTTTGTGTTTATTGTAAAATGGCTTAATGCACTCAGTACAAAATTATAACCTCAGGGGTAGCCTTAGTTATTCACTTACTATTTGTTGCGGGTGTGGCTTTTCCATCAGTATTAATTTTAAAAACATTGTACACCATATGAGAACTTGCATTAATTGGTTGAATTTTTGTTATACTTTTTTTGTGGTACATTTAGTTTGTACCAGCGTCACTTCAAACGCAAATAATTTGTATATTAAACCTGAGCATGTTGTAACTTTTTTTTTGATCTTGAAGCAACTATTATGCATGAAATTCATACTTCTCGAAAGGTAAACTCCTCTTAAACACTTCGAAGCCAAACTCCGGACAAATTGCAAGCAAATAAATAGAAAAAGATTTTCTTGCTTTAAAGGACCCCACATTTAGTTAGAAAAAATGACGACAACTAAATTCGCTAATTTTTGGATATATTATAGATACTGGCCAGCTATGAAACATATCAATTTTAAATTATGTTCCCACGGCTGGTTTGGGATATAGAGTGGTCCAAATGTCAATGTCTCGATAAACCATCTTTACAATTTTAGAAAATGCTGTTAACATACAGACTTTCTGTGAAATTCGATAACCTCAGTGGGTAGCTATAGCTTGAAGATAGTCACTCATTTAACTCAAAATTGAATACGACATATACAGGCTGTTTACTCGATGGGTTTGTGTACACGGTCTCAACTTCGACAATTATGTTTCAAAAGGCTTTATTTCTTACTTAATAATAACAAAGGATACCCGAAATAGTAGACGGAAAGTACAACTCTCTACCATGTACAATTTAGAAAGAATGATGGTCTAATTTGATATCACCGAATTTTTCTTCTTTATATTTTGTACAGGGATTATTTGTGAGGTACTGGAAAAATAAATGAGTTCATTGCCAAATCGAATGGTTAAAAAACAGGCCACATTTATGTTAAAACTAAAGTTCATATACCGTATGTTCGTTTCCTTATGTCGAAAAATGAGAGTGTATCTAATGATTCTAATGGGACTGATTGGATTTCAACGAGACAAGTAAGAATAGTACTTATATTGTACTTATATAAGTTTGTATTGTTCAGGGTGGTTTGGAATCGCTTCTTCCAGATCCATAGACTCACTTTTCAAGATACAGGTACAGTGAAATACGTTCTTTGACCATAAGTCTAGTATCCTGAATGAATAATTATTTTCACATTTGAATATCAATTGAAATCGCGTTGTTTACCGAATCTATAATTCTAGTAAAAGGATATTTCACATGCGGGAGCATACCAGAATAACCAAGGTACCACAACACCAGGTACAGTAGTACCCCGACACCGACTCTTGGTCTTCATTCTTTTGAATCCATAGCTGATACTTTGTAACATTTTTATATCTCGAAAATAATCTCAACCTAACAAGGTTAATATCGAGATGAGCTTCATCAATTTCTAAATTAATATCTTGATCACCTCAAGATGAAAAATAATTAATACATTTTTATCTACGAGGTATGCCTGTAAAAATGAACATACGGTATAAAAACGTCAGTTTCAACATGATATGTACTTTTTATAGACTATTCGACTTACTTACTCTCCAGTACCTCACAAATAAAAAGTTTTCAAGTAATAAAGAAAAAAAATTCTGTGATTTTAACTTTTGGACCACTTTTTTTTCTAAACTATACATGGTAGAAAGCTGTATTTTGTTTCACTGTTTTAGATATCATTTGTTATCAATGAAGTTTGAAATAGAGTTTTTTGGCATAAAACTGTCGAAGTTGAAGCCGCATACACAAACTCATCGAGTAAACAGCCTGTATATGCCGGGCTCATTTTCAAGTTATTTGGATGGCTTCCTTTAAAGAACGGTTTTTTTAGTGAAGTTATCATATTACAGTAAAAATTTGTATGTTAACATCATTTTCTGAAATTATGAATATGATTTTTTTGGACATATATATTTGGACCACTCTATATCCTAAACCAGTCGTGGGAACATAATTTAAAATTGATATGTTTTGTAGGTAGCCAGTATCTATAATATATCCAAAAATTAGCGAATTTAGCTGTCGTTATTTTTTCTAACTAAATGTGCGGGGTCCTTTACTACTGAGTGCATTAGCGACTTCTAGAATGAACACAAAAACAGCAATTACTTTAAAACTATCAGATAATTATAGATATACTTAGTTCTATTGGAAGTGTCTTCCTCTGTCTCTTCCTTTCGTTTGGACGTTCGCCTTTGCGATACCCTGTATCAAATCAAATCAAAATATGCTTTATTGTCTTAAAAATTGTTCAATTTATCGACAAAGCGAAAAACTAAACAATGTAAAAATATAAAAATAAAACATCGAGCGAAAAAATCTGAGAACTGAACAATGTAAAACATAGAAATAAAAACACATCAAACCACATTTTCATACAAAATACATACAAATTTTATATTATCAACAATAAAACCGCGTGTCAAAATTTTATTTTTTTTCAAATCGAAGCGGATGCCTGTGCTATTCAATTTGGTCATATCGATCAATCAATCGAGAATAGTAGTCTTCTACAGAGTAATAATAATTTGGTCATATCTATCAATCAGTGCTCAGAAAAGTAGTCCTCTAAAGAGTAATAAGGACTATCAAAAAAATAAGATTTTGTTCGTTTAACACGTTCGCGTCGATGTGCGCCACCGGTGGCCCCCAAACGATCTATCCTCACAGACGATAGGAACCATCGGTGGCCACTGATAAATATAAGTTTAGACTCACATAAAATTTAAAACGTCAAAGATAGGCTTTTGATATTGAGGCAACGGCTATAGGAATAGTACATGTTGCTTTGGGTACCACCGATTGCGCACTCGTCCACTGAGATAGGTGTAAGAGAAAAAAAACATACAGATACATAGGGGTCGTTCAAGTATTACGTAACGCAATTTGGGGGGTGGGGGGGTCTTGTAAAACGTTACGCTGCGTTACAGGGGCGGGAGGGGGGTTCGAACGACGCGTTACGTAACGTTTTTTTATTGAAATAAAAACTAGGGAATTTAAATCTCCCAAGTTCGGAACCATTTTCGTTTATGGTTTATGGGGAATCCCGCGATTGTATTGTACGTCAGTTTTATTTTGTTCTCCCAATTTGGCAACGCTTTCCGTTTATGTTTTATAGGGAATACCTCGACTGAATTCTTCTTCATTCAAATTTACTTTCCGTTGTCAGTTTCGTTTGAGTGTTCTAAACACATAATACACAGAAGCACATTGCTGTAGTCAGTGTTGTAGAAGTCATTGATACTGTAATGTGCTCAGAAGAGGGAGATTTGCATCATCAGCTATTTTAATCCTATGAAGGCTCTCATGCTGACTTGCCGCCGCAACTGTGTCAAAAAAATGAGAAATTTAGAAAAAGACTGAAAAAAACCTAAATACTGGCAATATTTCTTGCAAGTAATTAAATGCGCATAGGAATCCTGCTTTTCCGTCTTGAGGACTGCATTGAAATCATCTTTTCCGGATAATACTTTCCTGCCGCCACCCTGTCCATGCCAAATCCTTCAGACTTGGTACCTATTCAGCTAAACAAAGGATCACCACTTATTTTGATGAGGCTGTCCGTTGATCTATCGCCTCCACTAGAAGGGTTCAAGCAGATGCCGTACGATTTATTTTGACCATCAGTACAATTCGGCCTCGAAATCAGAATATGTGCAACCTGTGGGATCTACTTCACATCCCAAAACTGTGTGCAAATGCAGTCTGAGTGGACAGAGGAGCAGTAACTCCAACTGAAGTGTGTTTTTATTTTGCATACCTATCCATTTGAATTATGGCTGAGTTTCTTTAGGTTCCTTTCATAATTGCATTGCCAGAGATTAAAATGAATATGTTTTTCCAAATTCGAACCAGCTTTTCGTCTATTTAGATTACCAACTTTGAACCCGTTTACTTCAACATTGCGCCCTTCATCGGGTAAACAAGATTTATTTCCTCCCCTGTGGCTGAACCTCGTGACCGATTCGTACCAAAACCAATCCCATCCAAAATGACATAAGAAACTATCTACCTAGCATCTTTCAAACCTATTGCTCCAAAATTGTGGCGTCTATCGTATAAACAATATTTATTTCTTTCCTTTGGACGGTCAACCATAGCAATCCAATCCAAAATATCATTCGAAACTACCTACTAGAAGGTTTCATTCATCCTATTGCTCCAGAAGAGTGCCATTTAACGTGTAAACAAGATTTATTTTCTTTCTCAGGGGCCAACCGCCCAACCAATTAGTACCAAAGGTAATCCTATTCAAAATATCACACGAAACTACCTTATATATATATATATATATATATATATATATATATATATCTATATTTATATATAATATATATATATATATATATATATATATATATATATATATATACATATATATATATATATATATATAAGTATATAAATATATATATATATATATATATATATATATAGAAATATATATATATATATATATATATATATATATATTATATATATATATATTATATATATTTAAATATATATATATGAAATTGCGTTTTTGTTGCCAAGCATCATAACAAGTCATGAAATGATAAACTATCTTGGTCCTAGGTCTAACTTTGCTAATAGCACCCATTTTTTTTTTAATAAGCAGGTTTTCAAAGTGAAAACCTGCTTATAAGCTAAAATAGATAGCAGGACAAATTTGAGCCCTTTTCAACATATTACATTATGTATGATTGTTTATTGAATAACAATAAAATAAACAATATACGAATGTGTTACGAGTTTTTTATTATTAACGAAAACGCGATTAAAACAATAACAAAGATATTTTAGCGATTTTCCGGTACTTTGCGCAATATATTTGTGACTTTTAGGTAAAAATGGTCACTTGGGTGTTACGTAACGTTTATAGAGGGGTAGGGGGGGTTCATGGAAACGTTACGGCGCGTTACATAGGGGGGAGGGAGGGTCAAAAATCTTCAAAAATTGCGTTACGTAATACTTGAACGCCCCCATAAAAATATATCCTTATTTTTTAAAATCATTTCAAAACATGATAGTACAGAAGTAAATGAACATGAATTAGTAAGAATACCTAACTACGAAATAAAAGAACACAAATCTAAATAACAACATACTAATAAAAAAAAAGTTTAGTCTCAAAACAAAAAATCATCAGTCTGAAGATAAAAAAAATTAACATGAATAAGTATACCTTACTGTGTACTAAAAGAACATAAATCTAACTAACAACACTAAGAAAAAAACGCTTATGCTCAAAAAACAAATTCCAATCGATTTTACATGGTGGCCACCGGTGGTGTACATCGAAAATGGAATCAAACTACAGAAAAACTTATATTTACTGTTCAAAAACACTTTATTTATAAAAAAAAAACACAAATTAACAAAAATGAGACATAAAAAATTTTCGTCCTGAAATTATCGGTATACAACCAAACCATTAAATAAATTGGCCAAGGAAGTTATAGCTTTTAATTCATCTGGAAGGTGATTGTAAATTTCTTTAGCATTGTAAATGATGGACTTTTTTGTTAATTCAGAGAAGGGAATAAGAAGGTGAACATGATCCGCCGATCTAATGGAATACCCGTGGTCTGGCACCAAGGGTACGGCATGAAAATACTTACGAATCAAGCACACAGATTCAAGTGAAATAAAGCATGATGCGTTAAAATTCGATTTTTATTATTAAATGAAGTTTGCAATGAGCCCTATTTTTCAGTACAAACATGTAACGAATTACTCTCTTCTGCAATTTGAGAATGGTGTCAAGTTGTGAAAAATTACATGAACCCCAGAAGGGAATACCATAACGAAAATGCAAAATAGGCAGTTCTTGTAGATACCGTATCTGATTCACTTGGAATGGATTTGATGGCAAAACAGCTGGCCGATGATAATTTTTTGGCTAAGACATGCTGTGAAAACCTGAGAATCGATTTATTTTTCGATATAGATGAAATATCGATATATAAATCCCATCCCTCCTTTCTGTTGTAAGATGCACAGTTGTATACAAAGTCATCGCCGTCATATCTTTATTCAACCCGACAGAACGGGCAAAATTATGGCTACCATTTCGACGGATATCTACGCTACTGCGAGCCTAATCACGATCGGTCGGTTACAGTTACCGGCCGTGGAGCGGGCCCCACGTACTGGGGCTCCCACTGGGTGGGCCCCACCGATCATCGCTTATTTGAGACGATATTCGATGATGATTGACAGCGACGGGAGAGGGGGACGTTCGACGACTCCTTCCATAGGTGAATACGCCGACCCACCCCCCGCGGTTTTTGCCGATAATTCGGTTTGGCATCTCCTTCAGCCAACAGATTTTCGCGGCCGAAGGGGGCGATAAGCGACAAATTAAGAGTCGCGATTTAGAGCGCCGTAGGTGATTCGCCTGCCGTCAGATCTATATTGTAATTTGGATATTTCGATTTTGGGGTGGCGGAAAATGCAGGACCGAATCTTATAATATCCAAATTTGCATTTCTTATATCACAATATTACATATGAATTAGAAATGAATAAAAAACGTTATTCATGAAAGGATAAAGGTTTTCATTGGTGCTATTACAAATATATATAATTTTTGTTTACACACGTCAAATAATAAAAACTCTATCGCAGCGAGCTATATTAGAAAAGCAGGTTTTCATAACGTATCCAGTTCAAACAATCTATCCATTCATTCATGATTTTAGTACCAAATCCTAAAAAAATTGCCCTTTAATGTGTAAACAACACTTACTTCCTCCCCGGGGGACCAACCCCCAACCAATTCGTCCCAAAACCAATCGAAACCAGGATATTATGCGAAACTGCGTACTTACAAACTTTCAACCCTATTGCTACAAAATCGAGCCCTTTATCGTGCGAACAAGATCTATTTCCTCCTCCGAGGGGTCAACCCCCCACCAATTCACATCGAAATGAATACTATGCAAGATATCATACGAAACTACCTACCTGTGTCCCAAAATCGTGGCTTCTATCATGCAAAAAAGAATTATTTCCTCCCCTGGGGGGTCAACCCCAACCAATTCGCACCAAAACCAATTCCATCCAATATATCATAAGAAACTACCTACTTTCAATCCTATCGCTTCAAAATTAGGCCTTTATCATGTAAACAAGATTTATTTCTTCCCCCAGGGGGTCAACCCCCCTACCAATTCAATCCAAAATCAAGTCCATCCAAGATAGCATACGAAACTACCTATTCACAAACTTTCAACCCTATTGCTTCAAAATTGCGTTTTTTTATCGTGTGAACAACGCTTAAATACATAAGCTTATACATATACATACATATGAATATATATATATATATATATATATATATATATATATATATATATATATATATATATATATATATATATATATATTTTTATATATATATATATATATATATATATATATATATATATATATATATAAAAATATATATATATATATATATATATATATATATATATATATATATATATATAGAGGATATCTATTTGTAGGGACTGCAGCAATGTAAAAGGAAACTCTTTGAAGTTCTTCCAAGCTTTCGGAATCTTTTATTCCATCATCAGGGAGAATCTGTCGTGAGAATGATTACATAGATGTTGATAATACGATATAAGAAACATTGAAAATGATGCTATTTGTTAAAAAATTATAAAAGTTGATACATTTTTGAAGTTATAATTAAATTTCTGAACGAAATGACAAATCGGTGTCACTCATTTTTTTTATATTCAAATTGAAGTTTGACATTATTTCATTACGTTAAATTAATTTGATTTTGTGTTATTTTATATCAAGTGAAAGTAAAAAAGAATAAATTTCACTCAAATGGCTTATATCTGTTTTTTTATTGATGGAATTATTGTCTTGATAAATAAAGGCCATTTCTAAAAAAGATCTTTTTGAAAGATGTGATTCTCTTGCTAGAACAGTTGTTGAAAGGTAGTTCATCTGGTGGTCACAATCATTGACATGTTTAGCTAAAGCACATCTCTCAGGGTGTAATCTACTATCACTCTTATGAGAAGTGATTCTGTCTTTTAATAGTCTTTTTGTTTGGCCAATATAATTCTTATCACAATCATTACAAGGGATATTATAAACAACATTTGTGAGTGATAAAATAGGAATTTTGTCTTTTATTTTCGAATATATTTGTCTCATTGAAATAACTGTTCTATTTGCAATTTTGATGTTTTCAAAAGATTGAAAATTTTATTTAGCACATCCTTATCAGAAAATGAAATTATAGGACAAAATAACAATTCTCATAATGAACTTGTTACAGATATGAGTCAAGTTTTTTATGCCTCGTTACCTTATATAAAAGAAATAACACCTAAACTGACCAGAATTTTTCAATCTTTTGAAAACATCAAAATTGCAAATAGAACAGTTATTTCAATGAGACAAATATATTCGAAAATAAAAGACAAAATTCCTATTTTATCACTCACAAATGTTGTTTATAATATCCCTTGTAATGATTGTGATAAGAATTATATTGGCCAAACAAAAAGACTATTAAAAGACAGAATCACTTCTCATAAGAGTGATAGTAGATTACACCCTGAGAGATGTGCTTTAGCTAAACATGTCAATGATTGTGACCACCAGATGAACTACCTTTCAACAACTGTTCTAGCAAGAGAATCACATCTTTCAAAAAGATCTTTTTTAGAAATGGCCTTTATTTATCAAGACAATAATTCCATCAATAAAAAAACAGATATAAGCCATTTGAGTGAAATTTATTCTTTTTTACTTTCACTTGATATAAAATAACACAAAATCAAATTAATTTAACGTAATGAAATAATGTCAAACTTCAATTTGAATATAAAAAAAATGAGTGACACCGATTTGTCATTTCGTTCAGAAATTTAATTATAACTTCAAAAATGTATCAACTTTTATAATTTTTTAACAAATAGCATCATTTTCAATGTTTCTTATATCGTATTATCAACATCTATGTAATCATTCTCACGACAGATTCTCCCTGATGATGGAATAAAAGATTCCGAAAGCTTGGAAGAACTTCAAAGAGTTTCCTTTTACATTGCTGCAGTCCCTACAAATAGATATCCTCTAAACTAGTCAGCGACTATCCTCCTCTTATATATATATATATATATATTGGTGCCAAGCATCATAAAAAGTCATGAAACGAAAAACTATCTTGGTCCTAGTTCCAACTTTGCTAATCGCACCCATTTTAATAAGCAGGTTTTCAAAGTGAAAACCTGCTAAAAATCAAGAATAGTAATAAAACCTATTCCTTACTATACACTACATATCTATTTTCTAAAATATGTTAAATTAAATTAATATCAAGTACAAAATGTTTCACATACATAACACTTCAAGATAACAATTGAATTCTGCACAAGCAACACAGCTAAAATTTGACATAAGCATCTAAAACTCGACAACATCCTCATTCGAAAATTCAGCAACATCATAGTATGCCTTTCCGAGCGGAAAATTTTTAACTCTAATTTTAAAGGCCTTTAAACTCAATACTTTTACTGTATTAGGTAATTTGTTGTAAAATTTCGGTCCATAGAAATTTGTTCCGCTCATGGATCTTTTGAGTCTTAATTGGGAAGTCTGTATGTTGTCTCGATTTCTTGTCTGGTAAGAGTGAATGTCTGAGTGTAGATTGTAATTATTGATGTTTTGTCTAATATATTTTAGACATTCCATAATGTATTGAGAGCTAAAGGTCATGATTTTAAGTTTTTTGAAAAGTGGTCTGCAGTGTGTTCTGCGGTTTACTCCCTCAAACCTGTTGAATGTCTCCATACCAGAA
The DNA here is from genome assembly GCA_030704885.1 of Cynegetis impunctata. Lineage (NCBI taxonomy): Eukaryota > Metazoa > Arthropoda > Insecta > Coleoptera > Coccinellidae > Cynegetis > Cynegetis impunctata. The sequence goes on from JARQZK010000726.1 coordinate 115,559, forward strand.
TTCCATAGTTAATATGTGAATGAATAAATGCAAAGTATGCCATTTTTTGCAGTTCATTTGAGACGGATCTTTTTAGTTGTCTAATAAGGAAGAGATTTTTGGCTAATTTGGAAGCGAGAGCATCCATGTCAATTTTCTATCCGGACGGAAACCGAGAAGCCTGACAGGTTCCCTCTCTTCAGTATAGTAACTGTTTAACGTACATAATAATTGAAACATACCATGTATAAATAATAACTAAACGAATTTCATGAGATTGTGTAAAGCACTTGAATTGTATATGTAGATATTTCCGAGTTTTTCTAGGAAAACCTGAATTTCATATATAGTACCTACATTCTGATAACGGACACTGAATTTTGCTAATCACTTTATGAAACGTGATTTATATTGATTATTAAAATAAACATTTCGATAGACGTTTCACTATATATCAACAAACGATTAATCAGCAGAGCTCCTTCACTAAGTTCATATTTTACACTAATTTTTGTTCTTTCATACATAAAAATAGAAAATCCCCTGTGATGTCAGTTTGGAACTGGCAAAACAAATGTGCAAAGGTTGAATACCTGCAAAAACGCCTTAAATTTCTCCATAAAAATTCTGGCAAGGAAAGAAAACATTTTAAACCACCAAATAGAACGTCAACAGAAGTCAATTCCACATTCTTAGCCTTCCGACTGAATCTGAATTGAATATGGATATGCGCATTGCTCAAAAATAATCAAAAACGCTTCAAATTTGAAAAATGATTCGGTAAAAAAAAATCATTCAAAACATCGACTCAAACCATCTAACTCAGTCAGCAGAAGCTGTGGAGTTTGCAGAACCTTAAAATCCACTACATTACATGAAACATATTAAAATGGCTATGGTTAAGAACAACAATTGAAATCACTACTGTGAACTTCGCTAAACTCTAACTAAAACTGAGTTAGCTGTGTACTTGTAAAATCTTCAAACAGTACGAAAAAAACAAGAAACAACTACATGAAAATTATGGCGATTATAGAAAAAAGTTTATACCGTTAATAAGAACCTTAGGTTTGGAGATGCAAAAATACGCTTCATGCAACCTCCAAAGAACTCTAGAAGGTAGAATTGGATATGTTAAAGATAAATTATTATTATTGTCGTAGTTAAAAACTTTTGCTACCATCCCCGTCACTCCATTCCCAAAGTTTGAAGATGCCAAAATTTTAACCTAATTTACCCAAATTTTAATAGTTCTGAATCGAAAACATCATATAATAAATTTCAGCTCATTTGGTAATAAAATGGCGGATGTTGTGAAAAACTCAACTCCCAAAGGATACTTCCGTAACATCAACACAAACATTTACCCAATTTCAAACCCCTAATCTAACTCAATTTTCAGGAGGACACTGCTGCACTAACATAAACACCGTCGCCAAAAAGTAAAAAATCTCTACATACAAATGGCGGGTAGAGAAAAACATTTATATCGCCAAAAGTATCACTTTTACTCTGATACTTTGGCGCGACTAAATGTTTGTCAATTTTAGTCGAGCCACAAAAAGTGCCTTTCTCCGAATAAAACATGCGATTTTTTCCGCAAACGATTTTCAAACGATACAATTAAGACAATATTTTTAAAAAGGATTATATGTAAAAAAACGTTAAACTAGATTGCTTTGCTCACTGGTTTTGTAGGTGTCAAGGCAACACAAATTTGACAATTCAACAAAATAATTGTCAGAAACGTTTAAAGCCACTTATCTACGCATTATTGGATTGTGCGTTTTTAGTAAGTAGGTACCCCAGTATTAAGAAATTACTTGTAGTAAAATTCATAAAATTTTTCTTACAGATTACATTATGTCAGATTCGGAACCCAAGTGTACGCTGCCCGACGTTCTTGAAATTTCCGTGAGCTTCCAAAAAAGTGTACTTTTTTGTAAGCTCTCCGCCGGACAAAAAAATTAAAAACAAAATGACGTCTGTGAAATCAAACTTCAACATTAAGAACTGAGGTTAAAAAAGTCGTCATTTTTTGACGTTTGCCGAAAATATGAATTTCCTTAGCATCAACTTTATACACGTACAAATTTCAACCCTTAAGTCAATTTGGAGAGCGTTTGGGGGTGCAAAAATCTTCCAAAAACCTCATAATTAATCTCCACATCTTATGACTCCGGTTTAAATAAATTAATTTATGAATTATTATTCATTAAATTCATAGAATGATAAAAAGTAAAGTTAACACATACGAAACTTTCAGTTACTACGAGTATATGATATATATTTAAAATGAATAATAACTGACCACATCGAGTACGGAAGTTATAAGTTACATAAATTTATACATTCTTTTAACGTAGACGATACGGATCTGATTCTGAATTTCACTTTCCTGTTCACTCACACACGAAATAAAACATTCATATATGCGTACATCTCATCGATTTGAAATTTATGCGACCCTTAAAGGAACTCATTTCCAACAATAATCCGATCGGAAAGATATGATGGATTTTCAACAAGACATTCCCACACAACCAAAATGAAAGAGAATCTGTTGGACGGAATTTTGTGAAATATCTCAAAATGTCTAAAAAATACACCCATTTTGTGTTTAGAAAACTAAGGAACATTTTTATGGCCGGGAAGAATACCTTCGTTGTTTCATTGTACTTAATAACCAAATGATAGAATAAAAATATAGGTATGTATGCTTTAGAACAGAGGTTCCCAAACTGTTTTTGCTCAAAATGTAAAGATTAGATCTAACTATGGAAATTTGCGTTGCGGCTGAGTTCCAACCACGAATTAAGTTTTCAAAAAAAAGTGAGAATTGGTTGGTTGATTATTGATTGTGCTGTGAGTCTACCTACATGGATAGGTCAATATTTTAGTTTTTCAATATCGAAACCACATAAATTTTCGTGGACCCTCGTTTACGAATTGTGAACCCCCATTTTTTTGTCACGCTAACGTAGACCCCCGTCGAGCCTCCACTGGACCCCTGTGGGTCCACCTGAACCTCTGGGGATCCACCTGGACCACTTTAGGAATCAATGCTTTAGAATAATGAAGTTGATCATAGCCAAAATCATGGAAAAACTCGTGGAACAACGACTAAACAAATTTACATTTATTCTGCTTATTAGTCGTATTTTCCAAAAAAATAATAGACTAATGCAGCGTACCGAAATTCAACAGTCAGGTGCGGGAGTAATTTTAAACGTTTTAGACCTACTGGACCACGATTTCCGAAATTTTTTGATGTCCTACGTAGATATTTCTTGTTCTTTGCATGGTTTGTGAAAATTTGCTTATGCAGATTAAGTTGAAGGGTTGAAATGTGGTACGTGGATTGAGTTCACGAAGAACTACCATCTTTTTTTTTAACACTGTTCAACTGTGCTGCACTTCTCGGAGACTATTCTGTTAAAATCGCACCTCAGCTTGCCTCGCTATCAGTATGTACAGGATTCACTTCGCGATTTTTTTTGAATAAAATAAATCATTTTCTAATTTTTTGTATGGTTTGCTGATAAAGCGTGGTTCTTCAGTGAGCGAAGTTTCGAAATAAAATTCTTTATTTTCTGATTTTTATTTTGGTTTTCTATTAAAGCCTGGTTTTTCGAATCATAGTTCATTCCGTTTTAATCGCATCTTAAAACGAAGCAGTTCGCGTGAAAAATACGACATTAGTGACGAAGCTCTGCTGCTCGAGAGTTTTTTGAATGTTTGCTTGGTTTTTGGTAGCTATTATTGAATAAATGATGGAAATCAACAATAAAAGCAAGTTTAAAATATGCCTGTTTTTTCCAGCAGACTAATTATTACCTGACAAATCGAAGTTTCCATATGAAAACTTTCATAATTTGTTCGCGAAATAAGTGAAGATAAAGAAACGCTGAACTATTATACAGGAAGTAATTTCAGCTCATTTAGCACAAATATGCAATATTATTAATTGCTTCAACATGTGTGAAGCCATGTACTATGCTCAAAAATGCCATTTTCGTGAAGAATAATGTAAACATAGCTACGTTCGCTACAATTACAGTATTTCTAAAAAGGAAGAACATCAGTTATTAAGCAAATAAATTGGAAATTTTCAAAAGCAAGCAGATTAACGAATTCATTAGAGAAGTAGACGACGAAATATACTCAAAGCTAAAGGTAACATTAACAAAAAATTACGATTCCAAGAAAAAGTTAACTTGTTTGTTTTTACTCTCAGGTAGCAAAAATCATGTTCTGATTTCAACAACACTTATTTGAATATACCAAGTATTTCAAACAAATGTAATCCCTTCAATATTAGCAATTGTTCCAAACTATATAAAAATATCGATTTAAACAAGCATTAGAAAGTTCCTAATTTTTAGCCAAACTTTAACTTTTCAGAAAGATCAAATCATAGCTATCCCACAAGAAATTCAATATATACAATACCATTGGAGCTAAAATCTATAAGTACCTACATACAAAAAGTACCGAAGTTCGACTAAGGCTTTTCTTTTGGGCAGACCATTTTACTCAGTAGTAGAATTTTATTCTGTAACCGAATTTCACAATGTACCATAGACCCTTGAGTTCCACATTTGGTAGCAACATATCTTAATGTTTTTTTTTAGTATACAATATTTTGTATCTGTTTAATTTAATTTAATTGACAAATATGTTGATTCTTAACATATGTTTATACATAATTGACTCATAAATGTTTTTTATTTTGTTCTTTTATTTTAATGATTTTTGTTTGGTTAGTTAATATTGTTGAATTTTATTTTTAATTGTTTATAGGTATATGCTTTGTCTACAAAATTTTAATTTAAGAACTAACTCAGATATCAAATTTCAAATCATTTAGTTTGATAGAGATGATAAAATATACTAGAAAAATAAAAAATTAAATATATATGCATATACATAAATATAAATATATATATATATATATATATATATATATATATATATATATATATATATATATATATATATATATATATAGCATCTCACTGTTCACTTTCGATACAGTACAAAATCTATCATTTTTTGAGAAAATATAACAAAAAAATTGCATAATACCAATAAATTTGAAATTTAGTTTTGGAGAATCTTTCCGCTTAACACCACAACTCCTAAATTTAATTCAAAAATGCAAATCAATACTAAGGAGCGCCTATTTCGTATTAAATCGAGACGAGCTGCAACTGCGTCTTCATTTTATACCACCGCAATCAAAACAGATTAAGAGCTACGTTTTCACAACGGCGGGCAGAAGGACCGTAGGAATGTTATCAACAATTAGCAGACCGGTCAGTAATGTATGTGATTGGATGTAATTCGAACGGACAGGCAATATATTGTAATATCTATAATTGTAGGCGGCAACCCCGTAGAGACGACAGCAGGCCATTATTAAGGGTCGAATACCTAGGATACTGAGCCGCTTGCTTCGTTGCCTCTTGTCTTCCACGTTTCACCGAACTTAGATTTATGGATTTAAGTGACCGCTTCCATGTTCTAGGGTTTCATGAACTTGAAATTTTAAAAACATTTCAAAGAGGCATATTTCTCAGGTAGGTATATTTAATGAATCACGTTAGGTATTTGAATATTGATCTCTCGATTGAAGACAATAGTACCAAGAAATTATCACTTATAATTTCAGTGAATACATATATAATTTGAGAGAATTCTTTTAAAATTTGGGTATTTTCTAGATTTTGGATTGTTAGAGCTGTACTTGATGTAAATCGATAAACATATTAAAACAATTGTTAATAACCACAATTCACGCGTTTGTTAAGGCGCAATTACATTGGGGCAACATTAGGCAACATGCAGCATGCTTGTGTTTCCTATTTGTAGTTGTGCTGCATATTGGGTAATAGCTTTGAATAGAGAAAGGAAAAGAAGGAAGCCAAGGAGGTGGAGGAGAAAATTAATGTTGGTGGTCAAAAAGCTCAGAAAGATTCATACAAAAAGTGATTGCCGACAATAAAGCTCTGCTCCGAAATTTTTCCGGAATGAGCCGGGAGGATTTTGAATACTTATTAAGGAGGACCTCTCAAAACCTGATAACTTTCTTGGAGCAATACCACCTCGTGTTAATCAGGTGGCTACCGGCAATAGCTATCTTCACTTATGTAGGTATCTGGTCCGGATATCTGATATTTTATTATTCCATAACTTCGGAGAATTATGATAATCTTCAATGAAAAAAGTAGTTTTCTCAATATTCCACTCCATGTCGCAGGAAAAAATTTGGCTATTCAATAGTAGACCAGAATGATTAGCAAATTTAATTTAATTCTCTTACTTTCAGCATATAGCATCTTATAATTGTTCCTAATACAGTGTAAATACTTGTCCTAATTTCGTTAAATTTTCACACATACTGTGCAAGAGTTATACCGATATTTTGGGGAAAATTAGTATTCAGTGAAACGTCCACCAGTCCTTATAATTACATTTAACAATTAATAGTGTAGTGTATAAGAAGGTATGATTTTAGAAGTTCATTTGCGCTGGTTCCCGATGAATCGACTTGAGAATAAATGATAGTTAAAAAAAAACTAAAAACCACGCTTTCTTAGGTAACTGTACTAAACAGTAGTAAATAATTTTCCATGAATTTAAACTAAGAATAGTGCAATTTACAAAAAAGTTTCTGTCCTGCAGAAAAGCGTGGGGTGCTTGGAGTTAATTGTCATAATATTTTAATGGCAGATATTGGTAAAAGTAGAGTCATTATGGAAATATCTTAAAAAGCACCCCACACTTTTCTACAGTAAAAGAAATATTTTTGGTAATAACACTATACTTAATTTAATTTAATAGGAAATTGTTTTCTACTTTTTAGTTCGGTTATCTACAGAAGCGTGTTTTTTTGACTAAAAATCGATTATTCTGAAGGTCCTGATCAGAATAGGTAATGGGACAAACTATTTAATTATTTATTGCATTGTCATCGGTCCTAGATAAGTGTCCAAAATTTCAAATCAAATCAATCCGACGTTTTGAAGGGTTGAAAATCACCTTCAAAGATTCCCTTACATACATACCAAGCTCACAAAAAAAAAGAATTATGCTTTTTCCTTCAAGATGCAAGTTTTCGAGTCATGTAGGTACCTACTTCAGGTATAAACAATAAATCACTTGGGTTGAAGTGTGCAGGGGCTTACCGGAAGTGTAGATATTAATAAATTTCTTATGCATGGAGAGCACTGGATATGCATAAGTTGTAGGGACTTGAGATTTCACACACCTATTGTGATTGGAACCGAAGTCAATGATATTGAGGAGTCTGTACCGTCTCCAGTAACATTGATATTAAAAGATACTCAAGAAACTCTGCGATCTCTAAATAAGAAATATGAGGACGTTATGGACTCTGTCAATTTCGGCAGCAATCAAATCAGTACTTTCGAAATCGCTATGAACCTCCCAGTTACTCCTGGCAAATATAGAGCCTGTCTACGAAACAGTTACCTCCCGACATTCTTCCACAATACGTTGTTTAAAAGCTTTCATACGATATATAATACGCCCTATCGGGCCATTTAATATTTCAAAGTTGATACATCTACGACGGGGAAGCAACTACAAAACAAAGTAATAAAGTAAATCGATGTAAGTACGGACCCATTTTTGAATATTTTCAAAAATTTATATTAAACGAAATATTCAAACGAAAAGTTTCATCATGATGCCATAGCTTCAGAAATATAGAAGTTGAAGTTAGGTGGTTAAAATGCATCAAGTTCGGAATCTATTTCATACATTTTGTAGTGTGAAATATTGTTCACTAGTTGACATCAAATATTTTTCTAATTAACCATGTTCATTCTTTATATCAAACATTGATATCAAACGGTGGATAAAAAATATGACATGATACCCGAAATTGCCATCTTTATCATAGTGTTTCTAATTCATTGATATTCTCAGAATGTTACAGGCAGAAGTTCTAAAATCTCAAGAAGAACTCCATACAGATAATTTTATATTTTTGAGGAACCATTTCTACTGTTCTAGTAGCTCTTACCCTCAACTCATGTACGACGATAGACATCTTTCACTATCCCCCAAGCCCAAATTTTATGTCCAACTATTATTAACATTAACTTTAGTGTAGTCACTATATAAACATATAAAAAGCTCAAGTTTGTCATACTTACCAAAGTGTTTCTATATGATGTACTAGAGTGTTGTCTTCCAGCTGAATTATCAAAGTGGGAAATTAATTATAATTCAACCAAAACCATTTAGTAAAAGAACAACTAGTGGTATTATATGAGTAAATTGTCAAAGAACGCACAACTGACATGAATCAAAACACACAAGTAAGTTATAATTTATGACATACCAGTGAGTTATAATCCACTAGGTTATATTTACTGTCACTGGTTTCCCTAAAATACTTCTCTATTTCACTTTTGTATGAAATTTCTGACTTTTTGGGTTACTGCACTTGGAATTTCCCTTGCATTGAAAAACACTCTACCTTGCTAAATTTCGAAATGTCCATAAATAAAACGATAGAGTTGATTGTTTATGTAGACGTAACAATAAAGTCAGCAAGAAGTTTGTTATAACTTTTATATTAACCCTATTTTATATCACGAGGGAAAGAAAACCGTCAAAAGTTTTCGTTTATAACGAATTTGAATAAGGAAATAAATTTGGAAATTGTAAATGAATAAATGTGATGCCAGTTTATGAAAAAAATATGAAGTTGTAATGAAGCAGCAACATCTAGTTCTTCCAGAAACATGAAAAATCGGACAGCATTTCGAATAAATCATTCATGTAAAAATAGCATCTTGAATTTATGTGATATATAAATAAAAGAGATGGATAATGGTAATTCTTATTCCTTTTTCAACTATCATTTCATATAGAAGATATATTGCCTTCACAGAAGTACCTATTGTTCTTAATGAACGAGTGTTCTAGCAAAATTTCAAATGCTGAGTCGTTGAACTATCACTTCAAGATATAGCTGAATAAGAGGATAAATTTTATGATAGATATTGAAATAAGATATAAAAATTTAGTAACAAAACGATTATTTAAAAATATTCATTCATAATGAAAAACAACAATACAGAATATTATAAAATGCACTGTAAACTTAATTGACCTTAATTTCTGAGCACATATAAAGTAATATTCTCCAACTAATACTAAGAGTTCCACATTATTTTGCCTTAATGTGCTCTGATTGTCTTGAAATATTGAATTATGCTAAGATTCTTTAGGTATATTTCCTAAAATATTTCCGTTTCACTGATTTCATAAAGTTTCCATTAATATTTGAACAAATCAAAGAGTATTTGAGCAAAAACAAGGTGTTTCTCGTACCTAGTTTGATGTTTGGCAATTATTCCTAAGTTTCTACAACAACTTCTGATCGAACCTTCTCTACGCCACTGCGGAGACGTACTTGCTTATACACAATGGAGCATCCTAACCTAATCAAATATTGTGTTAAATACACTGTAATACTTGTATAAACCCCTGACATACAAATCAGTAATACACATCGGTATAAGAATATCGTCATAAAGCACCCACAATTTCAAGTTAACCTAAAACACGTTTCTACATAAACACTTACTTTACAACCTCAAAAAACAAGCAAAGGAAATAAAAAGCGCTCACCTCAGTCATAAAAACAAACTCTAGAATCAAAACACAATAACGAAACTCATATAAACTCAAACTGAACCGAAAAAACATGGAAATTTGAAAAACCTAAACAACTATCTGTTGCTTCAACTCTTGGACTATCAAACAGGTGGGATGGACGCGTCGTGGCGCGGACAACGTCGCAAATATCGGCGCTGTCGTCGCGGCGCCTCTACAAGACGCCATCTTAGCTTTTTTGATAACTTACCAAATATATCGAATAGATATCGATGGTGTACTACATTGTTGCATTAGGTTATCTAATTATCTAAATGCAGCACGTGGTATCTGACAGTTCTGTGATAATGTTTTGTTTTGTTATTGTTCCGGTATTTATATGTAATGAAGGTGGTGGACGCTAAATCTACAGCGTTGCCAAGTGATATGATGAACCTTGGATCTCTTGGTGTTCTAGGAACATGCTGGATGTATTCGAGTGAAAAGTTGAAAGTATTTACAAATAGTTCATGTGTTTTTCATTGCATTGAACATTTTTGAATTAACTATCATTTTTATATTAATCTGATGAAATGAAAGTAACAACTTCATGAAGATACATAATCGAAAAGAATATAACTCAAGATGTCTACATCATGAGTTTAGATATCACTGGAAGAATTTCATTCGGCTTAAATAAGAGAGCAATAATTCACAACTCTTTATTCATGTTTCACCGCTTCAACTGAGTGAGAGATTAAACAATGAAGTCATTCTGACATCGTATAATCACAGAGATATTTGTAGATTTGGCATATTGCTCGTATTGAAAGATCAGGCAACAGATACCTTCCGTCAGCCCGTATTAAGTACAGTTGCAACCGTAAGATGGCAACAGAGTTCGCTTTTGAAACCATATGTTTATTGTGTTGCACATGATCGAAATATTAAGGCGTTAGAATGTATTAAACTATTTTCATCAATTCAGTAGCGCATCCAAATATTTCAAATAAAGTTTATACAATATTCGTTGATAGTTAATATTATATTATATATATATAATATATATATATATATATATATATATATTATATATATATATATATATATATATATATATATATATATATATATATATATATATATATATATATATATATAATATAATTCCTTATGATACTTTAATCTATTTTTAGCATTTAAACTACTATCTTTAGTATTTAAACTACAAGCACATTTCGATAGAAAGAAATGTTTTACTTAGAGATAATATTCCTGTTACTACTAATTATACAATTTTTTTTTTCGAAAGACAGGTTTTATCCAATTTGCATTAATTCAAGCAATAACCAAATATCACTATTTCCTTTGAAAATCTTATTGTTAAAATGACAAACTATTTAAAAGATCAAATATATACATTAAATTGAGTTCATCTCGTCAGAACTTTGTAGAAGGACTCTTTTTGATATTGTTTACAAAATATGGTACTTCATCCACTAATAAAAAAGAAACAAATATTACATATATGAAGAATAAGTGTCGTACTTATCCTTATCTTCAATCAACAAAATTTTAATAAATTCGATGGACGATGAATCAACTCTGTGGTAGTTCATATTTATATTAAAAATTAAATAATAAGAAAACAACTTGTCTAAAAACCACAAAATGAAAATAACTTTTTATTCGACTAGTTTCGCCTGTTACAGCATTATCAAGACTGAATACATGTAGTTTTTAGACAAGTTGTTTTCTTATCATTTAATTTCTAATATATTTTAAAACAAAATTTTAGAATGTATTAGTTTATATGGAAAACACAGCAGTAGCATATTTATTGGTATTAATAAACGGAAGAGCTCGATCACATGTCCCATTATCTTAACCCAGCCTGAATTCAATGATCTGAACGGCCACCATATAAACCGGACTTATATCCAATGGTACAATTGTGCGATCAGCTGAAACGCCGAATTCAAAGAAGAAATTCATTTTAATGCGAACGGTTAGTTAAGTATTCCAGTAGAATCTGAAGAATGTATTTCCTGGGTAAAAAATTCAAGCTCTAGTTAAAAGCAAGTCCGGGAGAATGCAATTAATAATAATAGCTCATATATTTATAAATTATATATACAAATTAATTTGATTATATGTTGATCAGAAGACCTTTATTTTCCAAGAGTGCTTATTTATTTTTCACTTTCAATTTGTTAAATAACGGTTCTTTTGGGTGTACAAACAGCATGAAACATCAACACGTAAAAAAAGAAATTAGATTTTATCAAAGTTGTTGTTTAACTTGATAATTGGTGGTAGAAGAACATTTTTTTAACTGAATTTTATTTAAATATACAGGGTGTTAAAAAACAACGTTTCAATACTTTGGGAGCTGATTATAGACCTCAAAATAATAAAAATTTTTTATATAAACATGGATCCGCAAATGAGCTGTTTCCAAGATATAAGCGATTTTCCATTTTCACATTAATTACTAGCGCAACCAAATATGATATTCGATTTATTTTCATCTCTCAGATGTCTTGTTTACTGAACTTACAGTTAAAATGTTTTTTATTCGGTTCATGAAAAAAAAATCACAGCTGGCATTAAACATTTGCTTTTCATATGACATTCACGTACTTCTTTTGAGTATTTTGCATCCGATTCGAGTGGTTTACTTTCTTTCACTTTGTTGTTGACAAAAATGCCTTATTCTAATATTGAAATATGTAATATGGTTTTCATACATGGCCGTGCCAACGGAAGTGATCCTGAAGCACGTCGCCTTTATGCAGAGGCTTTTCCTGATCGTCAAGTTCCTTTTCATGTGACGTTCAATCAAGTTTTTAGACGATTGAGGGAAACTGCATTGAAATGAACGGTGGTCATATGGAACATCTTCTACAAAGCACCAAAAGTCAAAAATAAATCGAATATCTTCTGTAATTTATCGTATTTGGTTAGTTAATATTTTGAAAACCGAAAATCGCTTATCCTCTTCGGACCCCAAGTATCATATATGATACCTGAGGATCTGAAGCATGTTTAGACTGCTTAAATTCAATTTACGGGTCTATCCCGTTGGTATCGTATCTGATATGCTTCTCGCGCCTTAGAAATTCACATTTTACCGCCTTCCAATCAGTTCTGTGGAAACAACAGAACAAATAACATGGCCTCGCAAGTTCATAGACGAAAGAATTATTATTTTAAACGTAAGTACAATAATTTTGATATTGAAAAAGCCGTTTGCTTATAATTTTTTATGATTGGAGTTAGGAGAAAATAGTAAATTTAGTTTTCAATTATAACATCGGGCATTTGGACCGTTGTATCACTGCTGATACCTTGGGTTTTCGAGACTACAATATTTCTTAAATTACTAAAATAGGTTATACACGTTCACCGGGTTTATTTCAATTTTTGACAGCACTTACTCAAACTGAACTGGAGGAAGAAATCGCTAAAATCGATGAGATGTCAGATTTGCAAAAAAATGATTCGGACAACTCAAACTTTGAATCTTCAGAAGATGAAGACAATTTTGAGCTGTTAATCTTCCTGAGGAGACTTTGCCAGAAAGAAACGAAATAGCTTCACAAGATAATTTCGACTCTACGGACCATGAGTTGCCTTTAGCAAATCTCGTGGATCGTGACAAATGACAGAGTAACTTATAAGTGAACAATTTACCAGAAAGAATTCAAATATTAGTATTCCTCTTGTCAAGGTCTCATACAGTCTATGAAACAGCTACTAGAGTAATTCTCGAAATATATAGACCAGAATACATGGTTGGAATATCGTCAGCATGAAAATTGTCTAGGCTTCCGAAAGAAGCATATTCTAGATTATTTGGCATCCAAAACAAAATTGGCTGAATCCCTAGTATTCAATTCCAAACATGTAGCAAGTGACGAAAGCAGTTGTGAGAGCGATTAAGATGGACCTGCAGCTAAATTAAGAAAAGTGTTATCCGCTACAAGAGAAAGTCAAACATTCGCCCGAAAACACCACCCGTTCTCAAAAAATTAGGTCCAAATGCGGACTTCCAGGTTGTGACAAGTTGACTTAAATAAAATGTATTACTTGCAAAGCATTCTATGGCTTCAACTCGAGCAGATATTGTTTCGAAGTAGCAAATTCTTGATTAGAATTTATATTATGCCAAACAGGTTTGATGAATTGGATTACTATCATTTTTCGAATTTGTATTGCCAAAGGCTCAAGGTATCAAATATGATGCCACCCCCAAAGACACAGGATTTTTTAAATTAATTTTCTGTTGTTAGTTGTTTCTATTTCAACTGAAATATACGTATATTGTTAAAATTCAGAGAAGAAATTCACTTGGGTCCGAAGAGGTTATATCTGCAAAACGGCTCATTTGCGGACCCATATTTATATAAAACTTCTTACTTGTTTTGAGGTTTAGAATCAGCTTCCAAAATATCGAAAATTTGTTTTTCAACGCCCTGTATATTAATTGAATATGGATAGTGAAGCACCACTATTGATAACAATTTTCCCATTATTTATGTATTTATTAATAATGCTATTATTATTATTCGTTAGATGCCTACTAAACAATTGGCACAATACATACTACAGATACAGATGTTTCTATACAATCACAATTTTAAATATTCAAGTAATTCAATCCGAACCATTTCCAGGTACTGCATTGCTGAACAAGTTTTATCAGGAACTGTTTATGAGTATACCTATACCTGACCATTGAGGAGAGGGCGAGAGCATTTGAATATAGTGGTTTGTAAAGGTTTTAGAAAACTTAATTTTAATCCCTTAGTTTCATATTGCACAGTCTGAGCTAAGTGAGTGGTTCTAATTTGTAAAATATTTTGCTGAGATTACATTTTATTATCAAAACTACATTTCGTTCCTGAAATTCTAATTTGAATATTTCTACCAATAAAAAATTTTTCATAACTACCGAAACTATCTTTATATATTAGGAATATATTCTGAAAACTAAATTGATATTGTCTATATTGTTTTGGGAACGAAGCTTTGTGCTGGGGGTTCAATATAAATCGAAATGCAATACTTATTAATAATGAAATTTTCAGGGATTTACATAGACAAAGTGGTCTAATCGTATTAATTATTTATCGAAAAAGCTCGGTCAAGTTGGTTATGGTATTTGTTTATTGTCAAATTAATTAAATAATAAAAATTTAAAGATGGTAGATATACTAAGCAAACTTTGAGTCGGCTTTAAGATATGGAATGATATGTTGGGGCTCATAATACAAAGACTTTCAAGATTATTATCTGCATTGGGAGATCTTGATTCTTGTAGAGGAGTGCTTAAAAATAATGGTATCTTGACAGTCTTAGTATTCACTTGAATGAATGCCTAATATTTTTCTTCAAAAACAAAACTATCTTTGCGATACATTTACCATCAGGGGCGTAGATAGGTTTATGTCTTAGGGGGTCGGGGTACTGCGGCGCAAAGAAAATCACTGACTATTTCTGGTTGGTAAATGAAATGACGCAGGCAAAATTTTTGAGGTACTATTTTGGTACCTATTATTTTGCCAGAAATTGTTTTTTCCATCCCTGTGGAGCTTTCTTTCGTTAGTTACTAACACAAATTAAGTCAAATAACTGGTAAACTTAAAAAATAAACGCAAGAATATTATACCTTTGATCCAATTTATATTTGAACAAAGCATCATACTGACAAAAACATTTTAAAGTAGAAAATATATATAAAAAAAATTACCCACCTATCAGATAATAATATAATAATAAACACGTTGTTTCTATAGAATATTATAGGTAAAAATAAACAAGAACTCTAAATTTTAACTACCCTAAGCATAGATTGACCATAACTGAAAAACATCCTTCTTATATGTGTATAAAAGTGTATAATAATTTACCGGAAGAAATCAGGAGAATTTTTAACATTAATTCATTCAAAAAAAAAACAAAACATATTTTTTTCAAATTAGAAACCTACTCCCTGCTATAGTATCTGAAATCTGAATTGATGTTTGTTTCATGCTAAGTAAGGTTGGGAATTATTTTTGGTACTATATGTTGACACTATTTTGCTGAATGTGTTGCACTAGATGTTGTAGATGTGCTTTACATGCTTCAAAATAAAGATTATTATTATTAGTAATAAATCGTAATAGGTCATATATTCACAAATTATATATACAAATTAATTTGATCAGAAGAGCAAGAGTATTTATTTATTGTATCAAAGTTATTGATAAACTTGACATATATTAAAATATAATAGTATATAAATGAAAAATAAATGAATCCGAATTAGTAAAAAAATACTAGTTAAAACTATAAGATAAATAATAAAATTTGATATACACGACGTTTCGGTCAGACGTTCTAAAGAAAATTCTATGTCCAACACCTAAAACAAATAACTTGACATAATGGATGTTAGAAAAATATATTTTTATGTCAATTAATTGAATATTGTTCAAATGATAATCAATTTTAATGGTTTTGGTGTTTTCACTCGGTTGATCAATGCATGCAATACTTGTTCTTGAAAGATTCTGGAAGCGTGGTCGTCATCAGATGCACTTACCCAGTAATCATTTCATATTTGAAACTCTCAACCGTTATGCGTGATATCATAATTTTCGTATGTGGGATCGATTCGGATCTAAAGGTTTCACACAGCGGCGACTTTAGTATAACGGATTGTTGATAAATAACTAGTTTTCCGATCAGGGTTACTATTACCTGCCCGTAATTGGTTTGAAGTTTCACTTGCAATTATCTAGGTATGCAAATGGTTGCACGAAATCAAACTTGTGTTAGTTGAAGAGAAATCCCATTATTTCTCTTTTCCTGAATGCTTTACAATTATACTGTATTTAGAAAGAGGAAAGAGTATTGTTGATTATAATGACTATGTGCTGGATTACATAGTAGAGTAGATCAGGTACGAGATATTTTATTCGAAAAAACGTAAATAAAACTTTTGTTGTACCTCATTTTAAAACGTATTTTATCCCATAACATACATACTATTGCATTGTTTCGAAGGAAAGCAGTCAGGTGCGGGAGTAGTTTTTCTATCCGTTCCAGACCTCCTAGACCACTATTTTCGAAAAACATTTCAAGTCGGATATATATATATATATATATATATATATATATATATATATATATATATATATATATATATATATATATATATATATATATATATTTCCCGGTACATATTGACTGCCGCCATTTTTACGTAGATATTTCTCGTTTTTTTTCATGGTTTTTGAAAAATTGCCGGACTCCACAGCATCAGCACATTGACTTAGAGGGTTGAAGTTTGTTGTACATTGAGTTTATGTTGACTCATCAAGATCCTTTTTTGGATTCAACTCTTTTTCTCAACCGCACTGTACTTCGTGGTGATTATTCCGTTCAAATTGCATCTCGATCTGTTTTGCACTCAGTACGCGATGCACTTCGCGAATTTTTTTTCGATAGAGGGTTGAACTTTGGTATGTGGGATGAGTTATTATTGGGGTGCGGATCTGCGTTCGTTTCAACTTTATTCCTCCATCACGATTCACTTCGCGATTTTTTTTTATAGTAAAATATATTATTTTATTCTTTTTAATTCGATTCGCTATAAGTGTGATTTCAAAATATATATATCTATTTGTTAGAATCACATATCGGGGCGATTGCCCAGGAAACAATAGACTTTTTCACAATATCGCAAGTCCACAGTGAAATGATGGACTAGTTTTTCAATTCTTTTATGCCCCCTATGCTATAATTTTAAAAAATTCATATATGTATATATATATATATATATATGTATATATATATATATATATATATATATACAAGGGCGCACCCAGGATTGAGTTTCGGGGGGGTGGGGCTGCATCAGAATGTAACATTTAAGTAAGAAATGAAATAATTTATTCATTAAATATAAACTTACATATATGTTGTATATAAAACAAAACATATATTTACCTATTGTACTATTGTACAAAATTCGCTAAATCAAAATGTGAAATTTATGTAAGAAACAACATTTACTCCTCAAATTCTTCTGTTACTATTATAAATCTCGGGGGGCTGCAGCCCCTTGGCTCCCCCCCTGGGTGCGCCACTGTATATATATATATATATATATATATATATATTTTGTTGAACAAAATGGTCAGCAGAAATCAACCATGACCACATATTAATATAATAACACAATTTTAAACAACTTTACACTATATATTAGATAAAAGGAGGTTAGATTACATATAAATTAGGAAAATATTTGAGATTGCCATAACTTCTATGTTTTTTTGCAGAATATATAAGACAAATTAATACTGAAGAAGGAGGGAACCTCCGAAACGTTTATTAATATATTTATGATGAAACTGAATTGATGATATTTAATTTACCTCGCACTGCCAACCATAACCCAATTAAATATAGAAAAGCAGGTACCAATAAACCAATCGTGTATATATATATATATATATATATATATATATATATATATATATATATATATATATATATATATATATTCCCTGCTACCAATCTGGTGTTCGGGAAAATATTTATTGAAAAAGTCACTTACAGGCGCTGTTGTTTGTTAGTCACTGACGTCACTGACGATGAAAAAAATATCTGATTCCCTCGAATTTGATCATCATCTTCAAAAATGTCCACAAGGCAGGGATAGATGAACTTGAAGAAAATTGGGGAAAGATTCACCCGTATCAGGTAAAAAAAATGATCCACAATATTACAAATCTTCAATCAAGATTTCAATAGTGTTCAAAAGCTTGGCGTTTGAAATCTTTCTTTCGATCAATTTTACCGACACTTCCAACTGATTTTTTATATTCATTCGAAGGCAGCAGAAACATTTTTTAGAATATTGGTGCAGAGAATTGAAATACCTTCCCTCGTACCGTTTGAGATTCTTGAAGTTATCAAAGTTTCAGTTGAAAAAATGGATCATCAGTATGAATTCCCAAAATCCCAACCCATATATTCAGCAAAAATATTATGCTTTTTTTTCAAAGAACGGTATAAAATTCATTTGTAAATTAATCATTATATTATGATATATGAATCCTTCAAGAACATTCAGTTTCCCCGATAGCGATAACAGAATATCACTCTTCTGTATCAATTTTAATTGGGTCTATCCGGAAGCCCTGGAAACAATTTGACCTTCATAAAATGCCGTAGACATCACTATCACTATCTAATGTAGATATTCAATTATTTTCCCGAGATAATCCATCTAATTATCCCAGTTTCACCAACCACAATTGAGATGGTTTGCGGATAGATCAAGGAGTTGATGGCAAAGTAAACGCGGAATTCTCTAATTGCCACCTCGTTCTTTACGATGGCTACGCGGCAGAGTTTAAATGTGGGTTTTACAAATACCGCTAGTTTGTCTTGCTGAAAACAACAAATGCAGGAACGGATTTGAAATAATTCATTTCATTTTTTCATGACGATTGTACGAATTTTAGTGTGGAAAGTGCTATTTTCCCGCACTATTGCGGAAATGTCTTTTTTGTCTCACTATCCTTCGGCTGATTCGGTAGCTGAAGGTTACATCGAAGAATGAAAGAAAATGAAAAGACATGTCGAAAAACATTCTTAAATCAACTCATCCACTTCAGAAATTCCATTTCATTCAAATATTCACGTTTCTCAGAAATTCCTTTGAAATTTCGCTTACAGAAAATAGCCAATAATTATTATGCCTCTACATTTTCTTCTCTTTTACATCGACAAAAGACATTTTAAATACTATTACAAACGCCATTAATTATAAGCCTATAATTATATTGCCTATCTACCAAAATCATTCGAGACGTCCAACTACTATGGTAATATGAATATTATAAAGCCGTTTCCTAAACTGTAGTTATTATATAGTCGTATATCCCGAAAATAATACTATTGCAGCGTATCAAAAGTTTTTAAAATTTTTTTATCTGAGTTATAATAGAGATATAATAGTTTAACTTATTTCGGCAAAGCTTCCAACAAATTACAATCCTTTTTCTCTAATCTAGATTTCAATTAAGCATTCAGAACAAGAAATAGTCTAGGAAAATACATAAAAAACAACAAGTTAAAATAAGATGAGCTCAGTAAATCGGGAGTTGATAAACTTAAATGCGGAAATTGCGATAAAATATATGTAGGTCGGACACACAGAAATTTCAAAAAACGGATTACTGAACACAGGCGTAATTAAATAAATCATAACGAAGATTCAATACATGCTAGACATTCAATAAAACAGAAACATTACTTCAATTCGGATTTCGAAATTCTACATCTTGGAACAAAAGGATCAAAATCTTATGGAAAATTTAGAAATTAATAGCCATAAAAACTCCCAGAAGTTATACTTAACAACCAATTGGATGTGAACAGCTCTCCCCTTCTTAACCTTTTCAATAAATGAAGGTAGTTTTTTCTTAGAATCCCAGAATGGACTTAGCAAATTTATAATTGTACTTTGCAAACCTTGCATTATATATTTAAGTTTTAGTTCGAAATTCGCATCTGAAGAAGCTGTAGTGTCAGCGAAACGTGTTGTGCAACTGTTGCTGTTTTATTATTATGTGAAACCGTTATACTCAGAGTTTCCTGTCTCAAAGATGTTAAATATATATATATATATATATATATATATATATATATATATATATATATATATATGATAATGGATGTAATTTCGTGTGAAAAAAGGGATGCAGTTTATTTTTTCAAATTATTATGATTTTATATTATGAATACATGTAGGTGAGTAAAAATATATAGTAGAAGACAAAAACGAATGTCTTGCTTAACTGATAAGGAAATAAATTTGAACTCGAGAAAATAAATGATTATGGGAAATTTAAAAAAGTCTTAAAGAATTTTTCGTACATGAGCAATTGTTGATGTGAGTTGTCCATTTTATTGTTTATTTAATATTTTCAGCTCTATGGTATATATATATATATATATATATATATATATATATATATACCATAGAGCTGAAAAATATTAAATAAACAATAAATTAGTATATGTATATATATATATATATATATATATATATATATATATATTTATATATATATATATATATATATATATATATATATATATATATATATATATGTATTATATGTAAGTGTGATATTTTCATTACAAAATTGAATAATTCAATATATATTCTTGAGAAATATCTGCAATTAATTATTTTCATATTATGTAATTCATGAGAACCTCAACACGACGAATTACAACAAAATTAATGATATGTTTTTGTAAAACCTGAGGAAAATATTCACCATCTCAATGACAATTATCGTGTTAAGTAAAAACATTTCCGTATATCAAAAAATTCCATTAACGGTGTGGCATTGAAACAGATTTCCTGTCCCTAATATGCTGATTTTATATTAATTTTTCACTTTCCTATTTCATAATAATCAGTAGGAGAGACAAAGAAAAATTTCGAAACTTCATTGGTTGCCTAAAAATTTACAAAAACACTTTTTCAAATACATTTCTGTCAAGTCTAAAAAATATAGGTGAATACATTTTTGATTTTTGTTTAGTCTCTTGATTTAATTAAATTACTACGAATTTATGAAGTAATACGAACATTTGCTCCTATATTTCAGATGATCGGAACATATGTTTACATTATAAAATAAATATTTTGTTTCAGTGAAGTAAATATTCTTACTTTAAAACTTTTCTTCAATTATAGAACTTCACGCGTTTTGGCTAAATCACCTTTTTCAGTAGTTCACTCTCTCAATCTATGTAAAAATAACAAAAACAATGCATTACAACCAATAACTCTGTTTCCGACAACGACAAATATAACAATATCTTTCAACTAAAATTACAACACTTTTAAAAACTACATATATATATATATATATATATATATATATATATATATATATACATATATATATATATATATATATATATATATATATATATATATATATATATATATATATATATATATATATATATATATATATATATATATATATATATATATATATATATATATATATATATATATAAATATGTATATGTATATATATATATATATATATATATATATATATATATCCAATGCTTGTTGAGCAGTATCTTCCTAGAGTCCCTGAAATTGCTGTATTTGAAAACTGGGGCATATCTGACCTATTTTTTACAAGATAATAGAGAAAATAATATTTTTGATGAAATTAACTTATTATATGGCAGTTTGGTCCCACAAAAGGAGGCAGTGAGCTAAAAACGATAACTTAATTTGTTTAAAACACACTGTTTTAAGAATGGCCTGCACATCGCTTCTTTATTTCTGGACTTATCAAAGGCATTCTACCGTGACCATTTGAAACAATTAGAAAAATATAATTCATTTGAAGTATAAATTTGATAGTTTTGGTTCTTGCAAATCGACGCCAAGCAGTATATAAGAGTACTAATTGGTCAGAATTGAAATAAGTTATTATAGGTGTAACTCATGGATCTATCCTTGGCCAATATCATTATTCTATTATTCGTTAATGACCTACACGTTTTTCTGTCTCTTTACTAATCTATATTATATGCAGATGATATAAACATATCCTTGAAAACTGAAGATATTAATTCAATTTCTCATTCATCTTCTGTAGATGAGTAGAAAGCACTGAAGTAGTTCGCTGCAGATGGATTAGAAATGAATGACAACAAGAAATTGAGAATGATCTTCAGTTCAAGAAGAATGGGAAATATGAGTAGTTTCTATTCAGGTGCTACATTTTCAGGCGTTAATCTGTATTCTACCCTCACATGGTCTACCCATGTGGATGCATTGGCATTTGAATTTACTTAAGTCCTTCAAAACTTTTGAGAAAGTTCGTTTTCTAACTCAAATTGCCTATTATTGCAGAGAAAAGAAAAAAAAAATATATATATATATATATATATATATATATATATATATATAGTGTGACCCATTTTTAATGGAAACACCAATGTAAAATTTGAAGTTGTGAACCGATTGCAACCATGATTTTTTTGAAATGTCAACTACTAAAAGGTCTACCTTGGGACAAAATAAGAAATGTTTAATTCAATTTTCAGGGCATACTATGATATTTTTCTTAGTCGAAATTAGGGATTTTTTATTAGCGACTTTTTTTATTAAAAGAATTACCTTGCCATTGTATTCAGCGTGTCCCTAAAGGTATGACCAAAATTTCATGAAAAATTATTCATTCATAACAAAGTTATGAGAACTCAAAATTCGAAAACTCACACTTAACAGTCACGAAAAAAACACCCAATATCAACAGATAGCCATAAAAATATTTTTTTTTCAAGATTTCAAGAATAAAGTGCCATGAGATAAATACTCTACAAACCTCTCCAGCACTTCTAAAGTCATATAAATTCAATTTTCTCTCTAACGTTCAATCATGTCAACTAAGATTTAAATTGAAAAATCTTTTAGGTCTTAGTTTTAGTTGATTGGCGTGAAAACTTGAATGTAATTCCGTTATTTTCCGTGAAAATATTGATGCTATTTTATTGTTGAAATCATTCAAAAATATATTTCTATGGGTTTTTCTGTTGATATTGGGTTTTTTTGTGATTTTTAAGTGTGAGTTTTCGAATTTTGAATTCTCATAAAATTGTTATGATTGAATGTTTTTTCATGAAAGTTTGGTCATATCTATTTAGGGGCACGCTGAATTCAGTGGCGTGGTATTCTTTTCAATGAAAAACTCGCTAATTAAAAAACCGAGTTTTTACTGAAAAAGAAAATCGTAGTATGCCCTGAAAAATGGAATGAACATTTCAAATTTTGTCCCAAGGTAGACCTTGGAGACTTTTAGAAAAAAAGTGGTTTAAATCGAATCACAACTTCAAATTTCACAGGGGTGTTTCCATTAAAAATGGGTCACACTGTTTATATATATATATATATATATATATATATATATATATATATATATATATATATATATATATATATATATATATATATATATAATATATATATATATATATATATATATATATATATATATATATATATATATATATATATCTACGACTGGATACTTGCAACATCAGATAATATGACACCATATTCCAGTGGTGGCTACGAAACACCCAAAAATGTTCCAACATTTCGACCAAAAAAGAGTTTCGCACATCGAATGCGACCCTGAACGGTGTGCTAGCCACTCTCAAGACTTTCCTTTCATTCTCATTCGATTATTACCAGCCAAAGTAGGCATGGTATCGCGCTTCAGACACTTGAGAGTTTCAGAGGTCGCTCGCGAGTCGGTGAATGTGTTACAATATGTTTTGTACCGTGTGATGGCTATTTCGACGTGATTCTGTTCTGCAAAATGGAACAATAGTGATTTAAGTGACAACTTTTGGTTTAATGTGAACTATGTGGGTTGTTTTACGAAGAACTACGGGTAGATCAAGTGTCAGTGATTGGTTGAGAACTGTGGTAATTTTTGAAGTTTTCCTATGGATAAAAACTGTCACTTCTGAAGGTAAGAATAGTTCCATTAACATATTTTTTTTTGTTAATTTGGTAGGAAATTATATAAGTTTTGAAACACCATAAAGTTGAAGCAATAATTGAGAACTAACAAAAAACAGAAAATTATGAAAACGCAATTCGAGATGAAATCATTTAGAATTCTATGAAAAACATAAAATAATTTGATACTGTATACAGAACTAAAAAATAAATAATGATTTTCAATAACCTCAAAATATCGTAAACAAGTGACAGTAAACTAATCTATTGAAAAACATAGTTTAAAGGTCACACATTGATCTACTTTTGATATTAAATATAACTACTTTGAAAAAATATTTATCTTTCCGAATAATCCAAGAGTAATAAAAATAAAGAATGAGATTTTGAACTATTGAAAAGGAAAAAAAATTAAAATTGGGGAAGTTTCAAAAAAATAGTAATTCATTAACAAGAAACATATAAATGACAAGAGAAGTTTGAAATATTCATAACAAACCAAATCTTCCCACAACAGTAACATCATGCACATCGAAATCACAATTACATTCTGATAATAATAACACAATATACAAATTTAATGTAAAATATATCTATATTTGAATTGAGGAGGCCGCTACTTGGTTAAAAATATGGTAATTAGAGATTTATGTCCTAAGTAACCGATTTTGATAAAATTTCGGAGTCTTGCTTTCTTTGCACTGCCAACACCAAACCTGAACCTAGATTTTGTCTATTTCTCACTTTTTTTTCGAAAAATTGAAGTAGCCTTTTCTAACTTCAGTTACCCAACCTCCAAGTTCACGAAAGTATCGATTTTATAGGTTAGATGAATTTTAAATTGAAAAAATTTGACTTTTTCAATATACTTACTTTACTTTTTCGTGTCCGAGTCCATATTACAATTTGTCAGCCCAGTATCGGGCTACGTCCAGTGCATTATTTCTAGCAAGCCATAAGTCTTCGAGGGAACAGGAGCTTGCACAGTTCTAGCAAACCAGGAGGTGTTCCATATTCTGTGTCGCCCCACAGTCGCATTTGACATCTTGTTCATTATTAATTCCCCATTTTGCGAGGTTTGTTTTCACGGGGGCGACTCCTGTTCTGAGACGGTTGAGGGATTTCCAGCTCTTCCAGTCCAACCTGGAGCCTGCTGAGGGTTCTTGTTTTAAGGGGAAGACTTCTGGTGGATCTATCAGTACTGTGCTCAGTGCGTGATTTAAGTGGCCTGACTGGCTCGGGTGCTTCAAAAAGAGGGTGGCGATTATCAAATGTTTGCCTAAATCTTTCGGTGTGTTCAATGGCTATTCGTCGAGTTGTTGGTGGTTCACACCCAGCAGCTTTATAGAGTTTATCCAGCGCAGTGGCCCTCATGCAGCCGGTCATAAGCCTGCACGTCTCATTAACAGCAGTATCGACAGCTTTGGCATGCACAGACCTATTCCACACCTTGCAAGCATACTCCGCTGTGGAGAAACATAGTGCTTCAGCTGTTGTTCTGATCACGCCGGGGTGAGCTCCCCATTTACTTCTCGTTAATTTCTTGAGGAGCTGGTTCCTAGTCGACACCTTTTGTCGACTGTTATGGCAGTGGAATTTGTACGTGAGGAATCGGTCCAGAGTTACTCCCAGATATCTTGGTTGAGGTGTTTCAATATAAACTTTATCTATCTCATGAATTCGATACTTTTTAGCACTCTGAGGATAGGTAAGTGAGCTTAGAAAAGGTTAGGTTAGCTTAATTTTAAAAAAATGTTGTCAAAGTGACAAAATCTGAGTTCATATTCGTCATTCTCTGTCCAAAATAGGTAAACAAGAATACGAAATTTTATCAAAATCAGTTACTTACTCTAGACATAACTCCATAATATAATAACTCCATAATATAACATATCATCATATATATAACTATATACATATAACGTCATATAGTCTGCAATCTTATATTATAATACCTAATTGAGTAATCAAATTTTGACAACCATAAAATTTACATTTATTTCTGTTTTACAATTTCTTGTCATGAAAATCAGCTGAAGGCTAGAGTCTCGCAATAATATTTAAAAAAAGTGGCTCGAAGTGGTTGTACCAATTTAAATTCTGTGAACTATATCAATGAAATATGATAAATTTGAATGATTGAATTTTCGAAAATTATCTCATCTCAATAAAAACAAGAGTTTCAGTCTTATTCATCTTCATTAGACTAAAATAACGGAACTAAAATGACATGCTCTCCAGATACTGCTCAAATAAGGTTTCAAAAGAAGGAAACAGCTGTGTAATTTTAGTTCTTTTTTATTGAGATGATTTGAACAATTCAAATCCTATAATAGAATGAATGAAAGCATTTGGATATTCGAATAAAATTTATAGTATCTTTGAAATATTCTATGATATTTTTAACTCAATTGCCATGGATGGCGCTGCTGTTATTTATAATATGAGCGGAGTTTCAAGGATTTATAAACGGTAGTTTACGGTATGCTGCACTGATGAGGTCAAAAAACTTGAACCTTCGCTAATTATTTTTCATCATTAAGTTATTTCTGAAATTTTAACGTATTTTCTTATACTTAGTATGAATTAAAATTTTTTGATCAATTTTAATTTATGTAGGTATTTGTTTCTTCATTCTATTTGATTAACTTCGACAGATTAGTAGTCTTATTTATAATTAAAGATTCTAATTTTTATCGAGAATTTCAATCATACTATCTAATATACCAATTAAATACGTAGGTATACGTAAACTGCATCAAACAGAAAATTCCTTAGCTAAATTACGGAATCAAACCTTCAAATTCCTTCTTAACAGTAACCAGCATTTTATGAAGCGTTAAAATGGCTAAAGGTTGAAAAGTTAGAAAAGGTCAGTTGTATTTGAACTAGTGTCTTCTGCTCAGGAGAAAGCTCTTTGTTTCACCATGAAGAAAATAAGATTCAGATCATCATTGAAAGTTAGTGAGTACCTATATTTCATTGTGTTTTTGTCAGAGATTTTCTCACAGAATCTATCAAAAAGCTCTATAGAATACATATCGGTCGAATGTGGGTATAAATAAAATTTTCAAGTCACCCGTCAATTCCTAAATTAAGATTTATCTACTGAAATTCACGAAATAGGTAAATAAAGTTTTTTAATTTCTAATTTCGAAAATACAATATCATTCTATATTTATTACGTGTTATAATCCTACAAGGATAATTCAATAATAACATTTACTAATAGAAATATAAAAATGTGTTAGTTTAAGAAGGAGACTTCAACGGTAAGTTAGGATGCAAACTGATTTCAAATGAGAGAAACTGGTCAATAACGCCGGGAAAATAATTGATTGGATATTATTATTCCGCGAGATATAAAAACGTGATTCTGCTCCAGATAATTTGAAATCTAATGTAGGTTACATAGCGTTGACATGTTCATAGAAGGTGGTGTTGAAAACAAGTTCTTTACTCGTTGACCCAATTTAATAGTAAAAATAATAATTTGATGTACCTACCTATCTATATATATATATATATATATATATATATATATATATATATATATATATATATATATATATATATATATATATATATATATATATATATCCGAATATCTGAAACACAGCTGCTTCCGTATGCGGGTTTTGGGACCCGCATACGGAAGCAGCTGTTTCAGATTATTTGGTCGTCATCAGAACAACGTAACCAAGTTATGATTGGACAAACTTGAAGATGGATAAACAAGACAAATCAATCGAAATCCTTCATTCTAAAAGACCATCGCACATCTTACAGGACCTTAAAAATGCGTAATATCTTGATATTTTCCCGCTTGAGCCTTGTATCTTAAGATTTAGTTAGTACGAGGTCCGGTTGAAGACATTAATTTCTTCCGTGGTGTATGTGAATATCTTGCTCCTAAATTTGGAGTGTCCAAGCTGTAGCTGTAAATGTGCGATGTTCTTTTACAATGAAGGATTTCGATTCGACATCTCCAAGTGTGTCCAACCATATCTTGGCTACGCTATTCTGCTGTGGACCAAGAAGTCCGAAACATGTGTGAACAACTGCTTCCGTGTGCAGGTTTGAGACCTTAAAATTTCGTGATATATATATATATATATATATATATATATATATATATATATATATATATATATATATATATATATATATATATATATATATATATATATATATATATATATATATATATACATCTATATATATGTATTAATATAAATATATATATATATATATAAATATATATATATATATATATATATATATATATATATATATATATAAATATATATATATATATATATATATATATATATATATATATATATATATATATATATATATATATATATATATATCTATATCGGTTTTCATTTTGAGCGGTAAACTTCAAAAAGAAAATAGAAAACATGTGTAAAAAAATCCGTGTTGCTATCGTAGTGGAAACATATCGAGAACGCAACTAGTAAACATTCGCAGCTGTTCAGTGTGCAGTGAAGTACCAAAACTAATAAATGAAAGCTATTTCCAAAATGTTCCAAAATTTTCCATAAAATTTCTTTATGTTTCGACAACAAATGTTGATTGTTTCTATTGAATAATAGGCAACTATTGACAATTTTAGTTGTTTCAGTGGAAACAAGAAATTTACGTATGTTGCCATAATTTTCTACCTATGGCAACAAAGAGAAACTTTTAGCAGCAACATGTTCCTCAATGTTCGGTGGAACCGTAGCTTAAGACATTGAAACAAATATTATTTTATCCACTATGTTCATCATATTCATTATCTCTACCATAGTATCATCATTATCATCAATTTCATCAGTAACTATCAACATCAATGCCATCTTCTTCATCGATAATTGTCATTATCTGTCATATTCATCATCTTCATTACAACCATCAACTTCATCGATCTTCATCAGTACCATCACCATCATCGGTTATCATCATCTTAATCATGGAGCCTCATTATCGCCATCGTCATTATTATCTTCACCTTCTCCTTCATCGCCATTATTATCATCACTATAATCATCATGGATTCCTTTTATATATTATAATAGAAAACTCTCACCTTGTAATCAACAATATAAAATCGATTCGTTCGATATCTATTCGGCTTCAGTTCAATTTCAATATTCAATCAAATGTATTTGTAATTTATTTCTTATTGAAATAAATGAAAAATTAACTTGATTCATGCCCATCTTCTTAAATCATCAATAATGGTTCGCAGACAATTTTGGACACAATTAAGTGTTATCAAATGATTCACCCAAGTAACATTAATGCTCTTATACCGATCTTCGAGATCGCTTTAAAACTATACAATAAAATTTCGAATAAAATCAAGTGATCTTCAAGACATCCCTGAGACCATCATAAAGCAGCTTCTAGCCAAAAAGGGCCCATCCTAAAAAGGCCTTCAAGACTGAATTTCAAAACTGTATTAAAACCATTGAGTTCAAATTCTATATTCTTAAAGGGTTCTTCAAGGCAACTTCAAATATATAAATTAAAACTTATTATCTGACATTTTGCTCTCAAAATGTATTCAACACGGACTAAATTAACTTAAAAATAATTAATAAATCCTAAAAGAGTTTTATTTTATTTACTAATACTCGACAACTTTTAAGTATGTATAATGGCCGGCAGAGTGGTAATATTTTAAACCGCATACGTATACTAAGCATATCATAAAATAATATTCGAAAGAAAACTATTATGGTGAAAAATTCACCAACGAATGGAACTTTTCTGATAAAAAGTAATAAAATACTTCAACATAACTCAAGCGCCACAATGTATTTTTCCCATATTTAAAAAATATTGAAAAAATATCATCAAATTTTATTTTGCATCTAAGGATCTAAATGCATTTTTTCAATTGAATGGCATATTTCGACATACGGTTTTTCAGTTTTTTAAGAAGATACAAGACGCAATTATTTGAATAATAATATTCTTTTCGTTACTATTGAAAAAGTCCAAAATGGCGGAGTCTTTATTGCAGTGAAACATGGCGTGATCTAGATTAAAACTAATTGTTCATTTATTAAATGTTTCAAATCTCACAAGATTTAAAACAGCGTTTTATTAACCACTATAAATCCAATGACTCCCACAGGAGTCTGTTTACGTTTTCTTTCAAAACCAATAAGTTCAAATTGTGACCTTATCGATTTAAAGTAATCTTGCGCTCAAATGAAATCCTAACCTCACAAAAAAAAATTTGCGCGGATCTTGCTCAAGAATAGTCTTTGGTAGTCGTTTATTAATGAGTTGTATTATTGTTTAACAGTGCCTTGATTCATGTTTGAAAGGATTGCCAGTTCTCTAAGCTCTTCACAGAAAAGCAGATTTTTGTATGAGTTCATTTTCGTTTTGATTTTGATCGTCGTTTTCGTAGATTTCTTTCTGTAATTCCCAGGCATTGCTTTAATAATCGAACGGATTGTAAGATGAAGTGAAAGGACACTCTTTATAAGTAACGCTGGTTTCAATTGCACTATGGTTTTCTTGCACTGGTTGAAAAGAGCCTCTCTCAGTTATATCCCCTCCACATTCATCTGAATGTGGAGGGGATATTTAATTAGTTTTAATGAAGTCGTCCAAAGACCAAAAGGTATTTTTTACCAAATTGACTAAATTATAACCTTTTAAATGAATAATACTCTTAATGTACTCATTAAAAGGTAAAAATTATGTTTTTGGATTTAATGTGGTATTATATTGAATCAAATCATCAAATCAAATATGCTTTATTGTCTTAAAATAATTTTATTGACATGTATTGTCTTAGGATAAAATAGTGTTCCTAATGGGTTTTAAAGAATACAACAAGGATACTCCATAAAACTGCATTAAAACTTTTCTTCCCAGAACGGATTTTTTCAAAACCAACTTGGTATTTAATTCTTAATAATAGCAAATTAGTTTTTAAAATAGCCAATGTTAAGAGTAATATAAAACCAGTATAAGATCAATAGGACATTAAGAGCAAATAGCCTCTTTATTTTGATTTAAAGAGTGCATTAAATTGTTTAAGAAAAAGTGGTCTTTAAGAAATTTCAGTTTATCTTAAGGTTACTTTAAATCCTATGTCGATTTATTGAACATATTAAAGCATTTTTAAAACCTAAATAAATAGAAACTGTCTTCAAATTGTTACTTGGGCAGTTATTATGTTTGTAAAAAGTTTCATAATTTTCAGGACTTCATCAAGTACTGAACGATTAACCATCAAATATCAAACTAAAAAATTGAAAATCGAGACCAAAAAGCCATAAGAATGCTAACAACTAAAATTGCACGTGTATTCCTCTGAATATAATTACAAATCGGCTATATATGTGTCTGTAGTCTATGTTAACAAGCTAACTATAAAATGAAGGAAATGAAAGAATTTAGAAAGAAAAAGGGCTATTTATCCATCACAAAATTTAATCTTTCCAAAAATTGTGGTTGTCGTTTGTGCATACCATATTATACAACATACACGTTTATTCTTTGAATTAGTCCTGATATTAAACCATTACTTAGACGACGATTGCAGTGTTAGTACAAATTACAGCTTCTGTATTAATGAAATTTCTCATTTATTCAGTTATTATAAATCAAATAAATTGAAAGAATTTGCTGGATTCCACTAAAATTGGTATAATTTACCAGACATATGTTTCGGTCTACTAACCCATTATCAAGAGTTACAGTTGCAGTTTGTAAACTCTTGATAAATGGTTATTAACCAGAAACATATGTCGAGTAAATTATACTACTTTTAGTGGAATGAAGTCTACTCTTTTATTTTATTTGATTTATAATCCCCCCTTAAGGGACTTCATCAAACATTGGCGATCTGTATTGCTTCAAATTTTCTCATGGTAATTTAATTTTCTTGAGTTTCGTAGAAAATGTATCCAGGTTTTTTAAGTAAGTTGAAACAGATTCCTCTAATTCTGTTAAACATTGAAGAATGAATATTTTTAATCACAGAGTTTCATTGTTGAATCAAAAATTAGTTTTCACCAGATCGATTTCTTCTTCTTCCGGTGCCGTACCCGGTTTCGGGCGTAAGCGACCTCTCTACAACTATTGGTGTTGTGCGTGATACAGTGATACATGAATAGAAGGGACCTACAGTTTTACGACGATTCCGACGTTTTTATACAGAGGCTTTACAAGGCAGAATACTTTTCGGTGGTTTGCCATTGCCTTCCGAGAGGTGGCTCCACATTAATTTGTTGGTTCGGCCGGCCTGCTGTTCAGTAGCCTAACGCACTGATCACTGAACTACGCAGCCAGATCGATTCAATTACATGAAATTATTGTTATCCATTGAACTTCAAAGTGATCACTTCAGAAAGTTAACCGTGAAATAAAGTATCAAGTTAGTAGTGGAAACTTTTTATTATTATAATAAATTGGTAGAATTAACTAATTTGCAATTCCTTGTAACGAATATCGAAATAAAAAGCATCCAAGTGTAACATATTATTCAATAATTTTTGTTAGGTAAAATATCTGATGACTTAGAAAATCAACTAGAAAAACAATTCAAGCAAGACATAACTGTGAAATAGAACTAATTTCGATCTTGCGATTTCTTTGCGGTTAAAATGCTCCAATGTTTCTATCGTAAAGGAGGATTAATATTATTAAAAACAATTTTCTTTCAATATTTTACAATGGAAATGAGAAGGAACAGTAGATTATATATATATATATATATATATATATATATATATATATATATATATATATATATATATATATATATATATATATATATATATATATATATATATATATATATATATATATATATATATATGAATAGTTTAGTTATTTACTGTAGATATTATTAAAATCTTTTGATCTCAATGTCTCAGTATCGGCCATTGTTCTTCAGGGGAATACTACAATGAAAAACAATGACAAAACAAAATATAGTTGATAATTTAGGTTCTTACAGATATAGGATCATTATTTTAACTCGCACATCATCAAATTTATTTTGTTTTGTCATTGTGTTTCCTTATTGTCAGAATTGTTTGTTTTTCGTAGTATGCTCCTGATGAAATCGTCAAACAATGGCGAAATAATGAAATATTAAGATGAGAACAAGAAATTTTATTTCGTTTAGTGACTGCTAATAAAGTGTTCATTTAATTGCTATAATAATCTATACAATTAGTCGTACCTAAAAACAAAGAAATGACAATTAAAGTTTATTCTTCAAGAGAATTCCTCTAACAAATTATTTACAATAAGAGACCATATTATTCTGAGCCTAAACTATTTATATTATTGATTCACAGTCCTGAAGTTATCATAGAGCTATGTACTCTATTCTTGATATATATATATATATATATATATATATATATATATATATATATATATATACACATATGTTAGGTGTCTTCATTGGAAGTGCAGGAAAAATTCAATTTAAATGAATGTAATGTCTTTACATAAGATGATAATAAAAAAGATACATATTTATATATATATATATATATATATATATATATATATATAAATAATTATAAATATATATATATATAAATATATATATATATATATATATATGTATTTATATATATATATATATGTATATATATATATATATATATATATATATATATATGTTCATTCCTTTTTTCAAAATTCTGATTCAATTAAATTATTCACGACTCAAAATTGATTGAATATGTTCATTTTATGAGGAATTGTTATGTAAACTATAAGGAAAATTATTCTGTATTATACCTAACTTTCCAAGTTTTCTCAAGTTCATTAATTTTTTCAAAAAAGTTACATGACCAAAGCGCGAAAAAAAATCCTTTCATATTTTAATCTATTTCACAACCTTCAAATGCCGATCTGTTCTAGGAAATTCGAAACCATAAGTCATAGAATCATGTACAGCCAGTTCTAGATTCCCCACCCACTTCATTGTACCCACACATTTGAATATTAATAGGATTAAGAGAAATAATATTCGTACATTTTTTCAATAAGAGAGAACTTATATCGAGATATACCTGTTACTTATATTGTGAAATGAATCGACGTGACTTCAGACTTGTTATAAATTCTCAAACCTTGAACATTTGAGTTGGGGTGTGTTCGAGTTATACCGCTTCGGGAGGTTGAGGATACTTCCTGGATATTATTAACTATTTATAATGAAGTGAATAACTCTTCTTTAGAATAAATATTAATATTTAATGCAGTTTTGTTCTAAACAGATGATTATTCGTCTAATTACTTCGATTTTAAAAACCAGTATTTACAGACTTTCACTAATTTATCTAATCTGGAGTGAAGAAGACGAAATATAATATATAGGAATATATATAACTTTATAAAGAAATAAAAAACTAACTTTTCACAGGTTGAAATAAAAATCTATTGAGTAAACGCGTTTCGTCATAACATTGACTTCATCTCGTACTGAGATGAAGTCAATGTTATGACGAAACGCGTTTACTCAATAGATTTTTATTTCAACCTGTGAAAAGTTAGTTTTTTGTTTCTTTATAAAGTTATGAATATGAACTTTCACCAAGTAAATGCCAATTCCATTCAATATAGGAATATATATGTATATATATATATATATATATATATATATATATATATATATATATATATATATATATATATATATATATATATATATATATATATCAGTGATTCCCTATTTGAAGGGGGTCCGCGAAGGTTAGAGCAAAGAAACAAACAAAAATTTTTACTAGTAATAGAACGAGAATATTGAAAATTATTTTTTTCAATACCAATGAAAGAGTTTTTCAAGTTTGGAAACTAGTAAAGCTCATTAACTTTAATAAAGCCAGGCCGTTAATTTCCCGAAATTCGAAACAATATGTAAAGGAGCTGGCAGTGAACATTTTCAAATTCTTTTACATACTGAAGTGCGGTGGTTCTCTCGAGTAAGAATGTAAGATGTTTTATTTTGAAAAATATATCATAATTTGTTTTGAATAATATGCCCTTTCTTTTTTTTATATACCTATAATTAAATTTTTTCAATTTTTATTCAATTATATTTTTTTTTATTCTCAAGTTGAAATAAGAATATGTAACGATGCTAATAAATGTTTGTAATTTGGGGGTCTGGGAGTTATTTGGGAACTACTGATATATATATATATATATATTCTTGTGTGTGTATTTGCGTGTTTATGTGTGTTTCATCGAAAGTAGCCGTTAATACTTATTTCGAACTTTTTTGTTAGGACGATCTAGCCAAGTTCAAGATTTTTTATATCAGTTCGAGGTCTGGATTTAAAAATTTCTTCTGCACCTCGCTATTGAATTTCGATACAGTGCAATGGTCTATTATATTCGAATTAAATACGACTAAAACATATGTAGTAACCAATTGATTGGGCGGATACTTGATGAAAATCTAAATAAAACTTGGGTTTTTTTATTCACTGAATTTTGTTAAACATAACTATTGTTTCTCCAAACACAGTGGCTTCTTCAATTTGAAGTAACTTTACAAATTGAATTTCTTACAAATATAGAAATGGGAAATACAAATTCGGATGGAGAAGCCTAAAC
Organism: Cynegetis impunctata; assembly: GCA_030704885.1. Lineage (NCBI taxonomy): Eukaryota > Metazoa > Arthropoda > Insecta > Coleoptera > Coccinellidae > Cynegetis > Cynegetis impunctata. Next base: position 151,383 of record JARQZK010000726.1, read on the forward strand.
ATAATTTGATGGCAGGTAGATAATAGTATAAAAGTAGGTAAACATAATATGTACAAAGATTCAATATTTCACTGAAATAAATTTAATAGAAGAGAATTATTCATATCTAATTGATCATTCAATATAATATTGGAACTTTTCCTAATATTGTTTTCAAAGGCTTCTAATGAATTAAGTTTATAAGCTTTCTTCTCTGTACTTAATATTTCAAATTCGATATTTGAGATATGGTTATGTTCCAGAAGGTATGATGAATATGTCGAATCTGTGTTCTCCTTATCGTAACTTGTTCTATATTCAGATATTCTAACTCTGAAGTATCTGCCGGTTTGGCCAATATATGCCATAGGACATGAACCACAAGTTAGCATATAAATATCTTCTTCCTCTTCTTCCGGTGCCGTATCCGGTTTCGGGCGTAGGCGACCTCTCTACAACTATTCGTGTTGTGCGTGATACAGTGATATACGAATAGAAGAGACCTACAGTTTTACGACGTTTCTGAACGTCTTTATAGAGATGCTTTATAAGGCAGAATACTTCTCGGTGGTTTGCCTTCCGAGAGGTGGCTCCGCATTATTTTGTTGGCTCTGCCGGGCGGGATTCGATGCACCGACCTTCTGTTCAATAGCCCAACGCACTGATCGCTGAACTTCATATAAATATAGGATGTAGTTTTTATCCCTTATCCGTTAAATTTCTAATATGTTTACCTACTTTATTCTTAGTTTCAATGGAATATCCTAAGTATATATATATATATATATATATATATATATATATATATATATATATATATATATATATATATATATATATATATATATATATATATATATATATATATATATATATATATATAAATATATGTATATATCAAGGCTTCTATAAGCCTTGTATTTATCATTTATCATTGTGTAATTAATTATGTGTCCCCAGCCACTGTATAGGAGGTAAAATATTAAGAAAAAAAATTTCTAATGAGTGCTTTCTAAGTATATTTCACAACTCTTTATATCTCAATATACAGTATGTCATATGATAAATATGCCTTCCACATTTATCTTGATAATAATTATTAAGTCTGAAATGTTGGACTTTTTGAGGATTCCTTTTGTAGTTAACAAGTCTGGAATATTACATTATTTCACTATAAGAAGAGGTGAATTAACTGGCCCCTTTGATAACCCAGACCGGATGTGTAAGCACGAAGACCGGATATTGCCTTCTGTTGCTGCTAGCCACCGTAACCACATGTAAACGAGAGCGAAATTGATGAAATATCGTTATTGTCTTTGTAAATAATATGCTCTTTTCTGTCCGGGTGTGTCCGAACAAATCCTTGTTAGAATTCCTTGCAATTGTTGAAAGTATCACATAATTCAATATAAGTGGCTCTGACGCAAGTAATTGAATAAAAATTAATAGCGTAATTATTTCTAATTTAGCAGAGGAGATTACCTCGAACTTCAGTAGATACGTACTATTACGTATCTACTGAAGTAGACTCTATAGTCAAGAAAATATTTTAATTTGTAATGCAATATAATGAATAATTAATACACTTTGAAACTATTTGTATGAGATTTGGGAACGATACATTCAAACGCAATTAATTATGTAATAAGGGAATTATTTGAAAAGTATTTTGTCCTATAATTTTTCCAATAATAGGAGATTTTCAAGTGAATGGTGGATTGTATGAAAAATAGAAGTAAATACATTGAACAGAATTGTATGCGAAACTTCCAGCTGAGCGTACCTATATAGATCAGTAATACTTGATTAAAGGGATATTTAAATCAAAAGACATTTCAAGTACCTACTAAATAAAGGTTTTTCTGTCAAAATGTATATTCTCTTTTCGTTGTTTTTTTCGTACAACGCAAATTGCTGTGGTTATAAGTGACTTCCAGATGAAATCCTGATGTATTTCATTGTTTTCGAGTTCATAGATACCCTTGAAATAATGGTACATTTTACACACCCCTAGACATAGGTGCACACCCCTTGGTGTATTTGCCTGCCTCATGATATTTCTGACTGATCTCTAGTGCAATTTATCTAAACCACATACCCTCTCACTCTTTCAAACATAATTTTCAGTCTTGATAATGCTGTGAAAAGGAGGCGAAACTAGTCGAATAAAAGTTTTTTCAGTTGTGTGGTTATTAGAGAAGTGTTTCATATATATATATATATATATATATATATATATATATATATATATATATATATATATATATATATATATATATATATATATATATATATATATATATATATATATATATAATTATATATTATATATATATATATATAATATATATATATATATATATATATATATATATATATATATATATATATATATATATATATATATATATATATATATAATTATATATAACGAAAGATAGGATTGTCAGGTATGCAGTCAGAGATAAAAGAATTACTGTGAACTCCTTTTTTCAGTTCTAGCTTTCGATAGATTATTTTCTCTTCATCAGGAACAGTGGTATAAAAGAATAAAATGAATAACAATGAGTTGAGAAACAACTTCCTGAAAGTACTCACGAAAAAATGAGTTTATAATAGCAGCTGGCAATATACAACATCATCACACTTTCTTGTAAATTCTAATTCATCGAAAAATCATAATTACGGGTAGGAATACTACACTGCATTACACTTTGCATAATCTTAAAATTGAATTTCGTTGCTTACTTTGAAATAAATTGAAGTTAACATGTACAAAAATCTGCTCTAGATAAGGAATTCGTCAAGTGATGGGTTTGAAACTTCACAGTGATGACATTTGGCCTCGGTCTATGAAGACACTCTAATTAACCAACTGCAAAAATGTTAACACCATAACTGAAAAACGGAAGTCATAAAAGGGGCCCTCATCAAATGGGAATCTATATTGAATAAGAAGTTCACAGGTATTCTTTCATCTCTGACTGCAGTACTCGACAATAATTTTTTCGTTCCTCAACTAGCCAGTAGATTTAACCTTCTTCAAACATATATATATATATATCTATATATGTATATATATATATATATATTTATGTATATATATATATATATATGTATATTTATATATATATATATTATATATTATATATATATATATATATATATATATTATATAATATATATATATATATATATATATTTTATAAAAGGTTATATTGGGCACTCGGCAAAAGGAGGCTAGATTTAAATCAAACAACCATTGGTCATGAACATCTATATTTCGGTCCTTAGTTTGGGACCTTCATCAGGATGCTAGAAGTCAGAGAACTCAAATAGCAACACAACAAATCAACCAAAAATGCAAGAAGTGGAAAAGCCACACAAAACTACACTTATAAAGTTACTTACATGTGACGAGTTGTGAAAATAGAACGGCGATAAGCGAATGACTCGAAAGGAGCATCCAAAAATTTATTCAAACACAAACAAAAGCATAATGATGACAAGTATAAAAGGAGATATTAAATCTAGCCTCCTTTTGCCGAGTGCCCAATATAACCTTTTATAAGTTAGAAGTTACGGCAATACTCCTTGTATAAATATATATATATATATATATATATATATATATATATATATATATATATATATATATATATATATATAATCGCATTATATATTTAACTATATCGTATCATTCGTGACTTCAATGTTAATATTTGTTACAAAATATTGAGTTGTAATCTCTTTTATGCAAATCACTTTAAATTTCGCTTCATCTTTCAATGGCTCCTAAGTACTGCCTAAGTCATTTTCCGTAATACTCAGGACCTCACCCATCTTCAATAGTTGTATACATATTGACATACTAATTCCACGTTATTGTTGAATCATCCAACCAGTAGTTCTCGATCGATCTGTCTGAACTGCCGTTACGTGCTAAAATTTATGATGATCACTTTGACTAGAATACTAACAAATGACCATTATTACTCGGGCAATATAGAGCAGTAGGTCTTTGTTACTGTATTGTAAAACACGTTTTAAAGTGTTTTACAGTTTATTGGTGACTTCTACAGTTACGCTGCAACTGTAAAACGGTACAAGCAATTCAACACCAATTTTGTCCATTTGTTTAAATGCGAGCTGAATGACAAATAATATTCTAGCGCTTCACGATCGATTGTTTTAATGTTTTGAACGAAAATTAATCATGTATTATGACTCATTTCAGCAACATATTGATTGTTGAATGTTGATTATTATCACAAGGAATATTATTGTAGTATTTCTTCTTCTGAAAGGATATGCTTACTTAAGAATGATTATCGGCGGAATATTGTAATTAATTTCGATTTATATGTGTAGTTTTATATTAACATGAATTTTATTTTTGCAGTATGATGGTGGTTTTTATTTCTCAGACGATTTAAAGAACTCTTAATCACTGAAATCATGAAATATATTTTCTTGAAAATGTGATGACAATTTTCAATGGAATAAATTGTATCCTATAATTTAAATTTAGAAATAAAGATCTTCTGTTTTATATTACTAATGAATCTAACAAAAACTAAAATTTCAGAGAAATAACTTTTTTATAGACACTTATTAAGAGAAAAAAAATTTCCTCAAATATTTTGGTAACGTAACAAAAACAATTTTCAATAGATTTACACTAGTGATGCAGGTTATGTCTCTTCCAGGGCTTCTCCAAATACCTGCACCTTATATTCAATTAATATATTTCTATTGAATAATTCTGTTGCAGAAAATATTGTTTGATGATTAGTTATTATTATTCTGTGAAGAATAGGTAACTGAAGTTGTAGGAGTTAGTTGGGTTATTTGTATTTCTATACTATAATTTTATAATTTATGATATTCGTTGAATTTATTGGATTATACATTTTCTAAAATACCTACTGTGATTATGCATTTATATATATATATATATATATTTATATATATATATATATATACAATATATATATATATATATATATATATAAATATATAAAATATATATAAAAATATATATATATATATATATATATATATATATATATATATATATATATATATATATATATATATATTATATATATATATATATATATATATATATATATATAATCTCTTGATAATTATTAGCAATAACAGGCTTGTTGAATCTTAAAAAACTTGATTTTATCAAAAAGTTGACGTTTCACCACGACATTCGTGGCTTTATCAAAACTTTTGAAAAAATTGAAATTTGTTTGACATTTATTGATTTGGAAAAATTTGAATAGTTTAAAAAGATTACTATGTTTCACTAAAATTTTTCGGCTGTGGCCGTTCTTTGTTATTTATTACGTGCCATTCAGTCCAATATTAACATTCAAATCTGTTATTATTAGATGGTAAGGGAAACCACAGAAACCTTTGCCCACGTAATGTACAAAATAGGTTTAAAATATTTGATTGTTGTCTTTAAAAAGACATTACTTGTAATTTTGGAGATCACATGTTCTAAACTACACTTTGTTTTCAGAAAAATTGAAAATTCTAGATGTTTAGATTTTGTCTAAGAAGATGAGTTGTTATGGTTAGAGTTTGTTTGTTGAATTATTTACTTTTGATTTATGTTGTTTCTTAGAAAAATTGAAGAATTAAATCTGCGTATATTGAACTCAAATGTTTGATATCTGTTCTATCATTTACGACTTTATTTAAATTTTTTTGAATATGTAACATTTCTAAAATTTCTCTGCGTTTTTGATCTTTTTTTATTTTTAAAATTTTTGTGCTATTGAAGTTGAAAGTATGATTCTCATTGTTTTTATATTTTATTAGTGCTGTAGTTTGTGTTCTGGTATATTTGTGTGCTTTCAATCTTTCTTCTAAATTTTGGAAAGTTTGTCCTATATATGATTTATTACAATTATTACAGGGTATACTATAAACAACATGAGATTTTTGCAGAAGAGGTGTTTTACTTTTTAATTTAGAATATATTTGTTTTATTTGATTTTGTGCGGTGTGGGCTACTTTAATATCGTGTGGATTTAAAATTTGTGATATTTTATTACTTAAATGAAGAATATATGAATTCGGATAAATAATTATATATATATATATATATATATATATATATATATATATATATATATATATATAGGGCCAGCCCGTGCCGAGGGTGCAAAGAGTGCATCATGGCACCCGGGCGGCATTCTACAAGGGGGCGGCAAAAATGAGAATAAAGTTATTTATAAACACATCCACAAAGGTGCTGATCGCTAAAACATCGATTGAAAATGGTAGAATTGTTGACTCTGTCAACCTAAATTCCATTTAATTGGAAAAAAAAGATGGACATCGGTTATTGAAAGAAATATTTATGTAATTCAGTGTTTAGGTGGACTACACCAGCTAGCTTTCAGAAGAAGTAATGAAAAACTTTCCGAAAAAAGTAATGGTAATTTTTTGAAGCTAATTGAAACAGTTGCAAAATTTGATTAAATAATGGTTGAACACATTGGCAGAATTTAAAAAGTTAGCAGTCACATGCCACATTATTTCTCTGAGGCGAAGCTAAAGGGGTTATAGTCTCACGACAAAATAATGGGATCTGGCCCGATTTTAAAAATTCCAACGGATATCGATAAAACACATATGATTTCATCAAGGAATTTTCATTCCCCACGAAGAAAAAAAAATAGCGTTTTTTAGATAGGCATTACGACATGCACATGCGCCGAGGGGTTTTATCATTCCTAGTGCTACGCAGCAGGATGTCCGGATTTTTTAGGTCATAAAATCTAAAGGAGAATAGTTTGTCTGATAGGTGAAAATATAAAACAATTGATGACATTCCAAAGAATGTAAAAATTAGGGAGTACCTATTTTCTAGGGTTCTGCCCAATTGAAGATACAACTGGTGAAGAATTAACAGCTGTTTTATCAAATTATTTCAAAGAATTTGATATTGGTATTAAATATATGAAAAGCTGGGATATGACAAAAGTGCCAACATGAAAGGCAAACTTAATTTAATTAATACTTTTTCGAACTTACACATGTGTAGTAAAAAGTATGGATTTTTTAAAGATGCCTGTCACTGTAGCTCATGGTGATAGATCTTTTCCCAAAATTTTTTTTAGTGAATTTCGATATATTTTGAAACTGCCAATATTTATATATATATATATATATATATATATATATATATATATATATATATATATATATATATATAATTTACATAAGATATATACAACTGCTATGATGTTATGATTCGCTGACATGGAAACCTGAACACATTTCATGCAAATGAGAATGTGTGGAGATTGTATAATTCACTACTCCACTGTACAAATTATATGATTTGGAAATTGATTATTTGGTACCTAATGGCTGCACTTCTATTTAAGGGCCGATAAAATTGTAATTCGTTTTACGTAAGCAATGCTGTCTTCAACTTCAATAAAATTCACGATTATATCATCATTATTCAATAATACATACGGTACTTATATAATCATCCTGTGTTTAATAACTCATATTGATGCATAAGAAATAGAATGTTAATTAAAAAGACTGTGTAAATTCAGCATGTTCTTGATTTGACCTAGGTTATCAGTTTATTCCAGTGAACTTGCAAGGAACAAGGAAAAGGAGAGCAACGAGTTCATTCCTCCCTTATGTATGTGTGAGAGAGGCGGGCTGCGTGAGTTATGGGTAGCAACTATATCATATACAATATACATATATTTTTCATACAATTGCATTAAGGATAGCTGAGACTGGATAATTTATGGAAGGGGGTAAGGTGAGGTTCAGAGGACGAATACTGGTTTGACATTAAACTTTGTAGGTTTGCATGTACCTAGTGACTTATCTGCATTATGAGAACACCTGAAAGAATTCGTGGCATACATATAATCCCGGGGTTTGAACCCGGTATCTCCTGCATGCTAGGCAGCGAGCTTACGCACTCGGCTAAGTAGGCAGACATTTTTATATTGTATAAAAAAGTGAGAGGGGAAAATAGGAAAGAGAAGGAAAATATAGCAGTCATCCCTTTGTTCTGCATATACTGACAGGTATGACGTATCGACTTGCAGCTGTTTGGGATACCTTAATAACAGATATTATCTTTTGTTTTGACACTATTGAATATATGGTATTTCATTTTTATTTTTGTTTCACAAATATGATTAATATCAACCATATGGGTTATTGGCGACATTACAATTAATTAGATATAAAAATGAAGCTGAGTTTGCATTAGGAAGTTAATTAAGTTTTCACTATTTTTACACATATTGTGAACATTCTATCCAAAGTTGTTTTTCATTATCAACATTCATTACGTGTTAACTTGAATAGTTGAGAATTTATAATTATTTACTATGAATAACGTTTATTAAGCCACATAGCTCATTTTCGGGAATTCTAAGAGAATAAGTTTGAAATGAAAAACTAAATAACTCCTAATATGTCAAACTGTTCATTTAGCCAAATTATTCAGAAGCAGTTCTTATTACTGTTTAACTTATAACTATTTTACAAAAATAGACTTCCTCGCCATTATAAAAACCGATAACATATGCCCCACATAAAATTACACACACATAATAAATTTAGAAATTATCTACTAGAAGTATGAATGGGATAATGTTGAACTAAGAGCCTAGTGGATGATATGAATACTCATTTTCGAATATGTTTTAGATTTTTGTGATATCCTATTCAGGCAAAAACTAAGTTAATACAGATTAAATGTTTTTGAATTATATTGTACACTGCTCATCTAGCTGGTTGATTTGTACACAAGTTATTATATCATACGAAAGTTGATGACTGGAACAAATATGTTATTTTTGGTTTCACATGCTATTTTCAAACTTTGCACAAAATTGTAAAGGATGGAAGTGCTGAAGATAAGACAATTCGAGGACATATTCCCACGTTATTGTGGGTTATCCCAACTGATCTGACTAGAATTCTACACACGAATACTATTCGTGAGAAATAAAATCTGGAATTTCATTGTCGAAACACATAATTTTCTGGTTTAAAATTTGGTCAAATTATATGATTTTTTTCTTTCTATGTATAATCGTGCGAAATTGTCAAAGTGAGCAACTTACTTATCACTCAAAAATAGGTTTATGATACATAAAAAGATAATAGAAATAATAATAAATAATTATTTTCATCATTATTATTATACGAATATGTTTTCAAAAGCTTGAAAACTATTTCACACATTATAAATGCATGTTTATAAGGCTATGAATGTAATAAAATGAGTTATATATTGAGTACATAATATGACAAATTTTGTATTTATTGAGTTGAAATTTTATGTTTTACTAAAGTATTTTTCAGGAAATATGAGTTTTATATTAATAACTACCTGATTCAGTATACTTTTCAAATCAAAATTATTTTTAAGGAAGCTTTCCACTGCCTGGATTCCAATTTCCCTACATTTTCTTTACAGGCACTGAATCGTTTCAGTCTCTGTAATTGCTTCTGTTCCAGGTATTACTGAACCGGTACTATTTCCAGTTCTGCACTGATGTTCTCATTCCTAATTATGTTCATCCTTGCAACTCCTCTTAAGTAGGTATTTCATTTCCACAGCTCCCAATTTACACTTGTATCTTGCTGTCAATATCTTCGTCTCAGAGCCATATGAGTGGACCGTTCTGTTCACTGCCCTATAAACCTCAATTTTTGTTTGTCTAGAAACTTATTTCATTTTAAAAAGTTCCTTACTCGTAGCATGCTAAGGCACAATAATGTTCAGATTTTGCCCATATACGTAAAAATCTCGGTTGTGATATAACCGTATCACTGTATTTTTCCGTTAACCAACTTTACAAGGTTAGGTTACCATAAATGTTTGCCATCATCAACGAGAATTGTATGGCATGTGGTCCAGAATCTCTCCAGTATAACAACTTCTCATCACTTCTTTAAATTCTTCTTCAGTTATAACGTTGTCTTCGTTTTCTGCCACTTCTTCGTGTCTGGTTTTCTTCAGTTTTCACATTTTCCTTCTGTATTTTAGATTCATTTTCGAGCCGTTTTTGAAAGTATTCATTCCACCGATCCATTATTTCTTCTTATTCTGTGAGTATCATCATACCTTGTTCATTTTTTATTGCTTCAGTAACCTCTTTTGTATCTTCTTTTAGACTTTTCAGCGATTTAAAAAGCAATATCCGTTTTTTTGATTGTGCCATCATCTTGTCTCCAAATATTTCTCATTCATTCTTTGATATGTATCTCTGGAGTTTTGACCCTTGTGCTTATTGTCTTATAATTTTCGTTGCTTCACTGTGTTTTATTTCTTAGATACTCTTGTATATTATCATCTACTACTTATTACAACTATTCATTTGCTTGTTATGTGTTTCGACTATAGAGCTATTTTCAAGCAAAAATCAATAGGTACAATCGTATCAGACTCATTAGTTCTTATTCTCTCTTGCTAAGTCAAGTGGTTGATGTATTTGTTCTATTGCATGTTTCGTGAGAGCTGTGGATTCTTTGTTTTTCTATATAGTGTATTTATGTTCATAAATTCCATTATGTAAATATTGTTTGGAGTGACCAGTATACCATGAATTACATTCCTTTATTTTATAGGCATTTTGTGTTTCATTTTTATTTTCTTTGTTTGGTCTCAATTTAGTGAATATGGAATTTGTCAAATTATTCAGTTTGTAACCAATCAATATATTATATTGTTCAACATGTAACTAATTTTGTAGGATATAGGTATACGTTATAAATTCCAATCTTATATAACTTCTGTCATTGTTACTCTGGTATAATTAATGAGCATGAATAAGCGAAAATGATTTTATTATTTACAGTTTTCAAATCAATTCACATTTCGCTTAAAAATTGACACACATATTTTTAGTATTTGTTTTTCAATATTCAGTAGTGTTGTACAAGTACTACTGTACAAGTAGAGTAGAATAAGGAATTAACTCCGTCAATTTTTATAATTTCCTATATAAAATTTTATTTTAAAAACATTAAGAAACTTCATTCGTAAATTATGTACTTGCAATAATAACTGTAATAGATGGATTAGTATTTAAAAACTGAATATTTATAATATTTTGAATAAAATGAATATTTTAGTAGCACCGTCAGACTATTCAAAATATTTTAATGTAGACGTAAAGTCCGATGTAAACAGCGACATATTGTTCATTATTGAATCAGTGAAAAGGATATCAAAGCAATATAATTAAATTTTATTACTGCTTCGAGAAGTGCACAAACTGGAAAACGAAGAATTGATAGCTATTCTAATGAAACAGCTTTTATTGAGGTCAACTAGTGCGCTTCTATTTATGCAACGAGTATTATAGCGGCGCGGAATGAGAACCTAATCTATATATATATATAATACAAGCCGAAAAATTGAATCCAGTCTACAGCAAAAACCATATTTTTTAAATTTCTGAAATTTGGTGGGAAGTTAAGTCTGATCATGTTGATTCCCACTAAGACGGGGTTTTTTAAAATTCCGCCGTTTAGGGGTTGAAAAAGGGTAAAACGTGTTTTTTGATGTTTCTCGCAAAATAATGGACTTAGCGATCCCGTTCTTCCACTAAAATGTTAAGTAAAATGAACTCTAGAAAGTAGTTTCTCAGTTTTTTGAAATTCCATCATTTAGGGGTGCAAAAGGGGTAAGCCTGTTTTTTTTATATTGGCTATTTCCGGCAAAATAATCGACTTAGCGATTCCGTTCTTCCACTATAATGTTCCTTATAATTTTATTAAAAAACCATTTTCTGCGTTTTTTGATGTTGTATCATTTAGGGGTTGAAAGAGGGTGAAGTGTTTTTCGTATATTGGCTATTTTTGGCTGATTCTCGCAAAATAATGGACTTAGCGATGCCGCTCTTTCACGAAAATGTTAAATAAAATTAACTCTAGAAAGCAGTTTCTCAGTTTTTTGAAATTCCATCATTTAGGGGTGCAAAAGGGGTAAGTCTGTTTTTTTTTATATTGGCTATTTCCGGCAAAATAATCGACTTAGCGATTCCGTTCTTCCACTACAATGTTTCTTATAATTTTATTAAAAAATCATTTTCTGCATTTTTTGATGTTGTATCATTTAGGGGTTGAAAGAGGGTGAAATGTGTTTCTCGTATATTGGCTATTTTTGGCTGAATCTCGCAAAATAATGGACTTAGTGATCCAGCTCTTTCACGAAAATACTAAGTAAAATTAACTTTAGAAAGTAGTTTCTCAGTTTTTTGAAATCCCATCATTTAGGGGTGAAAAAGGAGTGAGTCTGTTTTTTTTATTGGCTATTTCTGGCAAAATAATCGACTTAGCGATTTCATTCGGCCACTAAAATGTTCCTTATAATTATCTTGAAAAACTACTTTCTCCATTTTTTAAAATTCGATCATTCAGGGGTTGAACGGGGGTGGAATAAATTTTTGGTATATTGGCTATAAAGTGTATCTATAGAATTTTTGAAGGAAAAAAAATAATATAAGGATTTCGTAAGATACGCAATATGGTCCAAATTTAGAGCATACAAAAAAGTAAATCTTTAATTTTTTTTTTTATACCAAAGTTGGTAACCTTTTTTTTAAACACTATTTTGTATATGAATTATATTTTTTTTGTGCAGACCATTCTTTGAGTTTTCTACTAAACAATTTGTCATAATAGTGTGTTGAAATCACACAATCATTACACAATCATACACAATCATTGTCATAATAGTGTCATACTAGCAATAGTATCTTGGTATATAAAGGTGTTTACAGAACGATTCTGAGGGATTAAAAAAGAAAAAAAATTTTGACAGTATGACACGGGCTATTGGCATCGTGGATTTAACACGACGCCACCCGGTGAGGTAAAGGCCGTAAAGGGTCAATATATAAATTTCTTCTCAATACGCAGTGAAAAGTCATAAGTCTGTCGACTAGGCCTGTAAAAGTAACGAAAAGTTTGTTACCCGTATGTATTCGTTACTTTATGATGGAGTATTCGTTACTAAGTATTCGTTACTTTCGTTACTTCCGTATAAGGAAAGATTTGAACGCTTTAGTGTACTTTACCGTATATACGTTAGATTTCGTTATCGTTACTTTCGTATGTTTCGTTACATTCGTTATCGTTACTTTCGTATAAGATTCGTTAGTAGTTTACTTTACAGATATACCGTAGATACGTTAGTTTCGTATGTTTCGTTACATACGTTATCGTTACTTTCGTATAAGATTCGTTAGTTCCGTATAATATAACGATAATTTGAAAGATTCAAGCTCATATTCCTTATTGCATTAATATTTATGTGTCGTTATTTATACTTAGTATGATTTATTGGATTATAGGACACTTTCCTGTAGGCTAGGGTTATAGATAGCTGATTGCATTTTATTAATTACCAATAAAATTCTTGTGCATATTTGTAGGAAACACCATTGATGCATATTATTACTGAAAATAACGGCTTTTGAATTTTTTTAGGTTTTTTTTTCAAATTATTCAACAGAGTGATCAAAAAAGGATATTATTTTTGTAATAATTTCAAGACTCAAAACTCATTATTTTCAAATTGTTCATCTCCCCTTTATATTAACTCTTCGTTCAAATTGCTTCTAAGATTTAAGGCTTATTTTATATAACATTTCGAAATAAAATAAGTCACAGAAATTGGTTTCTGCAGATTACTTTCATTAGTACTGGCAAATTGGTATTTTTTAAGGTATGTGAATATAATAATTTTTTGTGATTTAAATTTTGAAAATTTTTTTAGAGGTATGTCTTGTTTTTTTTTCATGTTTTCTCTATACTTATTGAAAAAATTTTATTATCAAATATGTGAGTGTTTAACTGATGTAATATGTAGGTAAAAAAGTGAAGTAAAGTTCGTGTGACTTGTGGTGGTCATCTTTTCACTCGTACATCTAATAAAAATTAAACATCTGACGTCACGGTTATCTACCTTAATAATTATTACCCAAAGATAAATTTTAATTTTTTTATATGATAAATTCGATGGACGATGAATCAACTCTGTGGTAGTTCATATTTATATTAAAAATTAAATAATAAGAAAACAACGTGTCTAAAAACCACAAAATGAAAATAACTTTTTATTCGACTAGTTTCGCCTGTTACAGCATTATCAAGACTGAATACATGTATTCAGTCTTGATAATGCTGTAACAGGTTATATCTATCAAACGAATGATAATTCCAACAACTTAATAATGACTTAGAACATTGGAATGTATGTTTAACTCTAAAAAACAATCTTTTCCTAATAAAGAATAAAACAAAAAAAAGTTTGATTTTTATTACTGGAAATTTAGTAAAGGCAAATTATGGTGAATAAATAGCAAATTTTGTGCATTTTCTGGGAGTAGTCTGATGATCATCGATACTCCATTTTGAACATGACTGTAGGGCACTGACAATTTTGGGTTGTTTCACTTGAATTTTCACCTTGAAACTGTTCATATTCATCAAAGTGTTTTCTCTTGAGGTGATTTATCATATATCACATTTATTGCATCTGACATATTTATCATCATCGCATAATGAATAATATTTTTAAATATCACTAGTTTTTTTTAGACATTTTCTCAGTAAATTTGCTCCAACTACCGCTCCCTTGCACTTTCAACGCGAAATAACAGTACAATCAAAAGGTCTCTCATGGACTTGACAGCTTCGGCCGAATCAAACAACTGCTTCGGCCGAAACCGAATAATTGAAAAGTAGGCCGAAGCGGCCGGATACCGAAGCCGAATCGAAGGTTCGGCGCATCCTTAATTCAAACCTTAATGTATTCTAGAAGCTGGTGAGATAATGTATTTCTTTCAAATGCCATCATGCCACAGCGTTTTATGATTTTTGAAATTTTTAGCAGATTTTTCACTTCAATAACCTGGTTTTTGTACAAATTTGTTGGGAGGAAATAAATATTGTTCACACGATAAAGTGCGCAATTTTGGAGCAATAGGGTTAAAAGTTTGTACATAGCTAGTTTCTTATGTAGTTGAGCCACACGTGAGGAAATAAATCATGTTTACACTATAAAGGGCACAATGTTGAAACAATTGGGTTCAAAGTTGGTGACATAAATAGATGGAAAACTATTTTCAATTTGGAAAAACCTGGTTTTATAATACAGCTTCCTGTGATAGAGTATGGTGATAATAAAAATAGTGGAATGAATTTTTTTGTGTGTTCATCATGATAAATTATAACGTAGTAAAGACGGATTCCATCAACTAGTACCTAGTACTATAAATTCATCAATCAAAAATTCAACTATCTTTATCGAATATAAAATTTTCTTTCTGAATATCATTTTATCCAGTCTATAATAATCTGAAATCGGATCACGGTCATAAAGAAAAATGGTTCATTTTTCTTAACTGCAGTAGCTGAGGTCATAAATCTAAAAGTTTATGACAGTAATGTTTCTTGCTCTGATAAACGCTAACATATGGTATACATTGAATTATATCTATACTGTTCTTTTTTCTTCATAAGTATTCCAACAATATATTCTAAGAAGCATGTGGTCGATAAAAAAAGTAAATAAAAACAACTAGTTCATTAACAGAACAGTAATGAGACTTTCTTCAAAAATAATTACACTCGGCAAGTACAAATATATTTGAATGATCTTCATAAGATAATTCAAATATTACTTATTCAATATTAAAAAAATTGAATATGACATGAAACATAGTTTTCTCTAACAATTTTCAGAAACAAATGTTACCTGTTCAGTTAGTTACTATTTATAGTGCAAATTTAATATTTATTTTATTTATAAGGATCTTCATTAATTTCAACCAATTATTGGCTTACTGAATTCTAATCAGTGAAATACAATCGGTGGAAGTATTCTGTTCTTACTGATTGAGGAAGTACGGAATGTATTCAATTATATATTCCACAAATATTAACGATCTATGTTAATTATTAATATAATTAACATTCTAAGATATCCAAACTGATTAATCTAATCAATGTGATCACAAAAAATCATTTTTTGGCTGGCCCCACGAAAGTAAGTTCTGGTGCATTCTTACACATGGGAATTGATATATTTGCCCCATAATTAAAACGCTTTCACAGAATCACCCACATGGGAATTGATACATTTGCCCCATAATTGAAATATTTTTACCTCTGAGTATTCATCACTATTGATAACTAGGAGAGAAAAGTCTAGGTGGGTGGAGTTGATTGATATTGAAGAACATATTCTATTGAAACTAATAGTATATTTAAAGACGTAATCTCGCCAATCGAGTAATTAAGTTAATAGCCGAGCAGTAATGTGCGTTTATTAGCATTCATAGACGCCGTCTCCATGGAGCCTGAAGGG
Source organism: Cynegetis impunctata (assembly GCA_030704885.1). Classification (NCBI taxonomy): domain Eukaryota; kingdom Metazoa; phylum Arthropoda; class Insecta; order Coleoptera; family Coccinellidae; genus Cynegetis; species Cynegetis impunctata. The sequence continues at coordinate 167,764 of JARQZK010000726.1, forward strand.
GCCCGAGCCCCCTCAAATTTTTTTTAGGGGGAACGGAGCCCCCCAATAGTTCAAGAAAATTAATGGTTATATTATGCTTTGTAAAATCACAAAATTATGTTGGTATTTTTCAATTTGTTATTAGCTATATACGGTGCGTATAAAGCTATATATATATAGTATATTTTGTTTCGTGTTTCAAAGCAAAAAAAAAATATTGGGCTTGTGGAGTTTCTCGGAGTGTCGAGTTATCGAGAGTCGAGTTTTCGGGGTTTTAATGCTGATCATATGATTCTAAAAGGCTTGAATAATCTTTAAAACTCGTCATTTTCCATCTAAAATCAGAAAATTTGCTGGAGCAAGACCCCCGGTATGGGTCCCTCCAATATTTTTCAAAAGTTGGCCCCACTGTTAGCATTTTGGAGGCTCCAGATTCGTACACTGTAGCCCTATTGTCTACCAGAAGTATTTCTCAGTGTTTTCCTCATGCCGTAAGTCACTGCTAGCAAACTTGAAATTCGAATAGAATGCAGATCCAGTATTCATCCTCAAATATCCTACCTCGCCTTCTTTTTTCCATAAATTATTTGTTATCCGTATCCTTAGTGCACTTGTACATGCAAGTGTATCCTTTAATCTGGCTGAAGGAGTTCCTCGCCATAACACAAGCAGCCTGCCTTCCTCCTATATATTCGACGAAGGAATGGAGCACGGTGTCTTTCCTCTTCCTTCTTTTCCAACCTAGTATAAAAATAATAACTTCTTTTGTTGCCTTAAAATTAATTACTTAATCCCTCGAAGACTTCCAAAGCTTCCGTTTTTTTCTATCCAGAACTCGGTTGAACATAAGATCACTTTCAAGTTATCGAATATATAACCCAAGAAAGTTATTTTGCTCAGCTTTTACATCATTTAAACTGAGACATATTGTGTTCATGAATAACTGGCTTTATGATGAAAAAAGTTTTTACCATAAAATAAAAGAAAAAATTTAATTCTTGTAAGTTTTCTATTTTCAATACATTAAACCATCAAATACGAAGAATTCAACAATACTTTTAATAAATAGAATATGTAACTACGACAATCACGGTAACAATAATTTTGTTTTACCTATTTACAATTAATAAATTGTTGTGTTTTGTTAGCTGACAGGAACAAAATTTCACTTATTACCTAAGCAGAAACTAATCGTAATCTTTACGGTGGTTCAAGTGGAAGAAATTCTCAAGAATGTATTTTCAATTTTGAAACATTTCCAATCCTAGTCATTGTTATTGAATCGTTCGCTTATTCTGATTAAAAATAATTTGAAGACTTCATTGAAATATCCTCAAATACTCTATTGTAATAAAATTTTCGAATTTTCCTCAATATTTCAATGTGCTATACCTGAGGCTATTCTTTCTTTTAGATAAAGTATTCACAAAAAATAAGAAATCAATTCCTACTGTACCTTCAAATTAAAATTTCAAAAAACATGTGATTGCAGTCCATCTTCCTCATATGTCCTAAAAGCTTCCTGAGAAACAGAGTTTCTGTAAACTATATAGGTACCCATGAATCAGACACTTCAATTTACAAATTCAAATTAGAGAATATCAACTCTTCATTGAAATTACTTCATACTTTGCCGATATTTTCCCATGATAGGTTGTTCTCAATATTATCTAACAAATCCTTTCAGTAGGTAAGATTGCTTGTCTTTAAGAGAAGGGCAAGATATTGTTATTATCGAACAGTTACTATTCAAACAATGTGGCAAATTATTCATTCATTATAACTATTGAAAAATTCTTCTGTTACAGGTAATAAAGTAGAACTGATTATTACGTATATTTTCATTAAACTCAAACAATCATCACTGTTACTTTCCCAATGCATGTCGCCAATCTTAGTTGCGCATTTCTTAGCCAATGTTTTACAATGTTTGGTTTCTTGTTATTCTTTCGATATACTTAATAAAAATGAAGTCGTCTTGGTGCTTTATATAAGGATATATTACAAATTATCTTGCAACAAGATAACGAATGCTCTGTAGAAAATCCTTAATATAAACTAAGGTTATATTTGATTTATGCGAAATATTAACCTAGATCATGTAAAGCTTTGAAAATAAGAGTAAAAAGTTGTAGTGATATAATAAAAGTCTAAAGGCAAAAATAATAAATTTATGATGTCTCGTAGCCTAAGACTTGAGGAAGTACAAGTTCAAATAGTTATTATTATTATTATTATTACATATTGATGAGGGCAGAGTGACAGGACCCTATTATGCCCAAAAATAGAGAAATTACAAAATAATTGACCTACTACCATGCACATATGAAAAATAAATGAAAATAAAATATCTCTACAAAAGACCGAAATGAAAAGAAAATACAATATTATAAATAATATTATATACTCCAATAGAAATTTGTCCAGTCCTTTTTTAATGTGCTTGTAAATGAAGCAGATACAATGGTTGCGTTGAGATTATTCCAGCTGTCGAAAATCCTGTTTGGTAGGAAGTTCTGTCTCGACCTAGCGGAAAAGTTTTCCTTCTTGAGCTTGAACTGATGACCTATGAGACGTTTTCAATAAGAGCCCTATCGCGACCCAAGTCAGGGTACCACGCTGGATCAGCGTACTCGAGAATTGGTATCACATAAGTGGTGTAGAGTCTACAGAACGACCGAAAAGAGATTCGAGAGAAACACCTTTATCAAAAACAATTATCAAACAATTTATCATAATGTAAACATACAGTTTTTACTATACTATGTTTAGTAGCTGAATGAATATGCATATATATATATATATATATATATATATATATATATATATATATATATATATATATATATATATATATATATATATATATATATATATTTGTTTATTGTTGCTGGTTTGTCTCTCGTATTATTTTGGATCATTGTTAATTATCAAGATGCTCCAATATCGAACAGCCTGACTACTAAGTCCAACTTCTTAAAATAATACCTATTCAAAGTAGTAAATCTTAAATGTATTCAGATACTAAATCAATCTGTCGTATAATGGTCTTGTTATTGTAAAATGTGAGTACTCATTTGTCAATTAAATCAATTTACTTGAATAATTTTAGAGAATAAAGTTGGTTCATTGAAAAAGTACAAAAATATACATCCTCTTATACTTGAAATAAAAACATTTGATTATATTTCTGAATTTGACATCAATTGAATAATATAATTTTTTCAGTTGTGAAATAAAGCCTTCAATATTTCAACATTATTCAAATCTTGATAAATTATTCTTCGTATTTTAAAATTGAAGAAGGGGTAAAATTAGGTTACAATATTCATTATCGTCCCTTTCCTTTTATTATAAAGGATCATGGACAAATATTGGGTACCTGAAATCCTGTCTCTTAATCGTGGAAAAATATAAATTCCACAGTATTTCCTAGCTACTACTTTTGTGAGTTCTTCTTGAAACTGCCACAAAAGTCAATAATATTGACAATCAAGTTTCTCTAACCCAAACTGCAATGTAAGCTACAATATCCTATTGTATATATATTACACGTTCAACTTTTTGAAAAAGTAAGGTAGGTAACAACATAAACACAATTTATCATGAATATTATTATTCTGAACTGCCGATATCAACGTATTCAAAATTATGACATTATCATAAACTTCGGTAATTATAGAACTTGATAGCACAAGAAAGCGTAGCTATATAATTGCTTTCTATCAGAGTAATGAAGTTCATTCTCTCGAATTTGGTGACATAGCGATATTCAAGTAAATCAATACAGAACCGCATGAAAATTGTAATTTCGCATGCCTTCGTTTAATGTTAATTTGGTTTTCTTAAAATGAGACAATTAATAGGTAATCTACATAATGAATCAAATAAGCATATAATGACTAATTTATAGCTTTCTAAAGCTATACTTTATTCCTATAAAAATGTTTTGAATTATTTATATAATATAAAATAAATATAATGAATGTATCCATTACATTAGTTAGTAACGTGCATTTAGTTATATGTATATATATATATATATATATATATATATATATATATATATATTCCGAGAGATATCTATTATTGGTATAACAGGTTTATTTCAAAACATCACATATCAAAATTGAAAATCACCAGAACGTTCAAAAAAAAATTTTTTAATTTTATTTATTTGAAATAAAATTATTTTATTTTTTTGTATGTGTGTATATGTTTTATATTGAAGCATCTGAATTATATTTCATCCCAATTTTAGCTGATGAAGATGGAAACTCCATTGAAACGTTGTGGTAATTTTTAATTTTGATATATAGTGTTTTGAAATAAACCTGTTATAAAAATAATTGATATCTCTTGGAATAAATACGATAAACAGGAAAAAATCAAGAATTTGTATATATATATATATATATATATATATATATATATATATATATATATATATATATATATATATATTATATATATATATATATATATATATATATATATATATATATCTATATATATATATATATATATATATATATATATATATATATATATATATATATATATATATATATCAACTTTTCCTTTCTTTGAAATTACAGGCCATCTGAGTCAGAAAAACAAATTCTTTGAGCAGTTTACGTTTCGTCAAAAATTCTGAGAAAATCATGAATTTGATAACAAGAACAAAACTGTTACAATTGCTGCTAGTTTCATGAGACTTGGTGACATGGAATTCCACCTAGAGGTGTGAAGTAACATGAGTTTTCGGCTATTGTCGTTTCTTTTTTCCACTTTCGTCATTAATAATTTAAAATATATTTTCAATTTTTTTATTTTATTTTTTTGAAATAAAATTATTTTATTTTTTTGTATGTGTGTATATGTTTTATATTGAAGCATCTGAATTATATTTCATCCCAATTTTAGCTGATGAAGATGGAAACTCCATTGAAACGTTGTGGTAATTTTTAATTTTGATATATAGTGTTTTGAAATAAACCTGTTATAACAATAATTGATATCTCTTGGAATAAATACGATAAACAGGTAAAAATCAAGAATTTGTATATATATATATATATATATATATATATATATATATATATATATATATATATATATATATATATATATATATATATATATATATATATATATATATATATATATATATATATATATATATATATATATATATATATATATATATATATATATATATATATATATATATAAACTTTTCCTTTCTTTGAAATTACAGGCCATCTGAGTCAGAAAAACAAATTCTTTGAGCAGTTTACGTTTCGTCAAAAATTCTGAGAAAATCATGAATTTGATAACAAGAACAAAACTGTTACAATTGCTGCTAGTTTCATGAGACTTGGTGACATGGAATTCCACCTAGAGGTGTGAAGTAACATGAGTTTTCGGCTATTGTCGTTTCTTTTTTCCACTTTCGTCATTAATAATTTAAAATATATTTTCAAGGTCACACTCGTAAAATTGACCAATTTTGACCAATACTTTCGAAATTAATTATATTATTATTGGTTTACAATCAACAACATTATTTCACGTTTCCATTTCTTTATCGAAATTATTCAATATTCCAAGAAGTGATCTATCAATTAGGCATAAATTCAAATCGGTCAATCAGTATGACTGAATTTTCATTGAATTTGAGGAAAGTGGAAAAGAATTCACTTTCCTTTCACTCTCAAGTAGTGTCGTACGGTATGCATGCTCACCGTTTAAAAATGAAAGTACAACAAACTAGAATTGAATGGCAATTATATTATTATAAGTTTATTTTTTTCCGGTTCGTCGATTTCACTTTCTCATAGACGAATTAAAGTGTCAAATGTGAAAGGAAATTAACCAAAACATTAACTGATATTATCATTTTTGATTTATATTTGAAATAAGATCTACCTAAATAATAAAAACTCGTGACTAGTAGAACTCTATCCCTTAGGCCGTATTTAGCGCGACAAATCTATTGCGTGGAGATAAAATCCTAACGGATTGAATTTTATTTTTAAAAATCACGCTTAAATAGCAAACCGAATTAAAAAAGATAAAATAGTTCGTTTTATTGAAAAAAAACTCTATCGCAGCAAGCTGCATCAGAAAAGCAGATTTTTATAACGTATCCAGTTTAAAAAATCTATTCATTGAATTATGATTTTTTTTCAAATTAAAAAAAAAACTCCCTATAATGTGTAAACAATATTTATTTCCTCCCCGGAGGATCAACCCCCCGACCAATTCGTACCAAAACCAATTACATCCAAGGTATCATAAGAAACTACATACTTACGAACTTTCAACCCTATTTCTATAAAATTGCGCCCTTTATCGTGTAAATAAGATTTATTTCCTCCTCCGGGGGTCAACCTTCTAACCAATTCATATAGAAATAAATAGCATCCAAGATATCGTACGAAACTACCTACCTACAAAATTTCAACCCTATGGTAACAAAATTGCGCCTTCTATCGTGTAAACAAGATTTATTTCCCTGGGGGTCAACCCCCCCAACCAATTCGCATTAAAACCTATCCCATTCAATATATTATACGAAACTACCTACTCACAAACTTTCAATCCTATTGCTCCAAAATTACGCCCTTTATCATGTAAACAAGATTTATTTCTCCCTCCAGGGGGTCAACCCCCCAACCAATTCGAACCAAAACCAATCCCATCCAAGATATCATACAAAACTACTCAGATTCGAACTTTCAACCCTATTGCTTCAAAATTGCGACCTTTATCGTGTAAACAAGATTTTTTTCCCCCAACCAATTCGAACCAAAGACAATCCCATCCAAGATATCATACGAAATTATCTATTTACAAACTTTCAACCCTATTGCTTTAATATTGCGCCCGTTATCGTGTAAACAACGCTAAAATACATAAGCACATACATACGAACATATAATATATATATATATATATATATATATATATATATATATATATATATATATATATATATATATATATATATATATATATAATGAAGTGAACTAGGACATTTATTTGAAACTAATCAAACAAACCTCCTAGCGGAGCTGGTTATACGAGTTCACGAAACATCGAAATGCCTCCATATACCTTAGGATGGTGTATGTTAGAAACATTAAGTTGTTTATCACAATCAATGGAAATGATAGACAGTCTGTTTCGCCCTCGTATAACCAGCTCCGCTAGGAGGTTTGTTTGTTTCAAATAAATATCCTAGTTCACTTCATTTTATTGCCACGAACGTGTATCGTTAACACGAAGAATTCTGTTTTCTATATATATATATATATATATATATATATATATATATATATTATATATATATATAATATATATATTTATATATATATATATATATATATATATATATATATATATATATATATATATATATATATATATATATAACTAATATTGAAGTTTCGCTTATCACTTGGTGAAACATGATTAAATACTGATATTTAAAATAAAAACACTTGGCTTTAAGTTTCACAAATATATTGAATAAAAATTTACAATTACATTAGTCAACTAGTTTCGGGTTATGGGCCCATTATCAAGACTGAACAGAAAAATACTTAACAAGCTCATTTATAATATTGATTGTAGTAGAGGGGAAATTTGGTATTCAACTTGTTCATTTACGATGGGGTAATTCCTCTTAATGGCACTACTAATTTCTAAAATTTCCAACAGGTCAAGACGTTTGCCCTTTTTACCTGGGTGGAGGCATATCGTTTTCTCGAAGTCGATGAAATGGTTAAATTTTATACAATGCTCTGAGAAAACGGCTATAAAGACATCTTGATTGATTCTTCATATTGTTTTTCTAAATTAATAAAAATGCATTCAAGTCTCATTTTGTTATAGTTTTAGCAATTTCTATTTTTGATTTATTCGAGAGAAAAAACTTTTTTCATGAAAGGAATGATTTCGCATTCATTTTACAATCTATCCTAGTGAAGTGGTAAGTGTAGTCATTAATAATTCAATCAGAATAGCGGTTGACATATTTAATTCAATATTGAACATTACGTGAAAGTTCCGATGAATGTTTTTCTCAATATAAAAGGAAAATAGCTTGTTATACTAATTAGTTTTGATGAAGGATATAATTCAAAAAATTTGAATTAATTTCTAGAAATCGAATACAAACATGCGCTTTTCAACAGATATATTATTTTTTATATTTCTTTTTCGTTGAAATTTTTTGTTTTTCAATCATTCTAAACATATTTTCTATTCTAGATCTTGTTTATTTTGGTATTCTTATATTAATGACCGATGCTGTATCTTGTTAGTACATATCTATACAGATGTATATATGAATATATTTTTTTAATGAATTATTCGATATTTATATCTTGAATTTTTGAAAATTGATCTGTTTATATTGAAGTTTCACAATTTATCTTATCGATTCCATGTATTATTTTTCTTTAGCTGATTAATTCTATCCAAAATTGTACAACATGGTTTTGAGAGGAAAATTATAACTGTACAGTTGATGAATAAATTTGCAGTCGATGCTGCTTCATTTGAATAGGCTAATATTTTGCTTTGCATAGGAATAATAGATGATGTTGTTGAATTAATTAATATAAAACTAGTTTTTGCCCCATTAACTAATTTAATTTTTCTTGATTATTATCAAAAACAGGAGTGTCCATTCCGATAATTTTTAATCAAAAACGGTTGAAACTTGCCATCAAAAAAACTCATCAATATATTATAATCCAAAAGATATTAGCATCAGAAGAATTATTAATTCAATAAACACAAATAACAGTACGTACTCAACAAACATAAAACTATTGAAACACATCAATTTAATTATGTTTATACTAAAAGTATGATATTAATTGAAACATTACCCACTTCAATTACTTATGAAAATTATTTAAACATAGCACTTAAACAACCTGTTTCATCAACAAGGAAAATCATACATCCAAGTTTGAATATATTCCAAATTTTGTACAACATTGAAACAAGGATTTTTTGTAAATTGTCATAGGAATATTTATATATATATATATATATATATATATATATATATATACATATATATATATATATATATATAATATATATATATATATATATATATATATATATATATACATATATATATATATATATATATATATATATATATATATATATATATATATATATCAGTGGCGGCTCGTGAGGTTTTGGTTTAAGGAGGCTACAAGAGGTGTTAAAAAATACACCATAGGCGAAAATTTTTAGGATTTCAAGGTCAACCGCCTTATAATTTAAATAAAATCAAAGTAAAACAAGCACCCTAAGCTATTAATTTGTTTTCACCTTCGAGTGTCTACCTTGAGACCTACAACTCCTATTTACAATATTCACAGAAACTCTTCTCAGCCAATTAATCAATTCATCTATTCATCAAATTTTTTCTGTCACAAAATAGGTACCTACCTAACGAATTTGTTAACAGCTGGTGAGAGCAAATAAAAAGTTATTATATATTTTTGAAGATTAGCGGGATTCGGCGACCTTTAACGTTAGCAAAATGATCTATAATATCCTTTGTCTTTCGCCAAAAGTTTTACCAATTCCTTTTCAATAGACAACAAACTAATATTTTTCAAACGATCCTGGCTCATTGAATTTCGTAAATAAGTTTTAATTCTCTTAAGAGTTGAAAACGAGCGCTCTACGGAAGCCGATGTCACCAGGATAGAAACAATTAGACATAAGAGTTTATAAACTCGGGGTAAATCTTGATTCAAATCATTATCAAAAAGGTATTTAGTAGTCCTCACATGATTTTCATTTTGACCCAAAATTTCATTGTCATTATTAACACACAGTTCACTTTTTATGGCCACTTTATCAAAAAAAGTGTATTTTTGACATAAATTTTCCAAATGGTTATCTGAAAAATTAGCCGAAAATCCGGTAAACAAATTTTTATTGAGTAAGTCGAAGAAATGCAGTTCTTTCAAATCAGAGAACCTTATTTCTCTTTGACCCCTAATAGTATCCAAAATTTCATAAAATATTTGCTTATAGTGAAGCTCCATATCTGCGTAACTGAATTTCTTTCGTTTTGGGCTAAATTGAGTCGTATCATCAGTAGTTTGAAATACAGAAAATAGTTTTTTAAAATAAACTTCTGCACGAAATTCTGAAATTTTTTCCAAAAGAAACTTGAGCCGATTTCGTGAGTAAATTACAACTGAAAACTTGTGCTGTAAGATTTGAAAAACTATTTCTGTTTGTTCAAAAAATTATTTAAAGATGTTTAAAAAATATATAAATTCCTTATCTTGTAAGTAAGATATTAATCCGCGTGCGGTATTTAAAGTTACTTTATTGGCGAAAAATTCCTCACTTTCAACTATAGAATTAAATCCTCAAATCCTAAGCGGCCCCAAACAGAGACATTTTCCCTAGTAAAAAGTAAACACTGCCAACAAAATAATTTATTTTTTACCTGTGATCCGGTTAGGCAAGGATGTCTCTCATAATTTCTTGTATTAAAACCGCGGTTTTTTTGTCTGTTACGCTGCACCAAATTGTTTAATTCAGGGGTAGGTCGCAATGGTTTTATCAAAACTTTATCCTCATAACTAAGTGCACTAAAGTTATGGGATAACAAATATCTCCATTGAAATTTTTGAAATTAACTTCAGTAACCAAACTCATTTTAAAACAATACGCGAGCAATATAAGTAAACACGTCGGACATTAGTAACTACGATCACACTACGATTCAATTAATGCTTTCCAACGAATTCACTCGATGTCAAACGAAATTCTATAGTTGTGATTGGTCGACATTGTATGAGACTCAGGCTCCATCGGTGTTGCCATTTACATGTGTTTTGCTTTTCTATTGCAATGAAGTATTCATTGGCAGTATTCGCACCGTTGTTTGCTTTTCTGTGGCAGGCATAATGAACGTTGAGAATATACCTTTTTAAGCCTCCGCAGCGTTGTCACAAATCTTGAAATGCAGTAAATGTAAATAGGTACCATTATATAATGTAGGTTGAAAGGAAGGTAGGTGCATAAAATAATATGATTTTGATTAATATGAATATGCTGAATGCTGACTATTCAATATAATATATTAGTGATACACGGAATATTATTGAGGAGGAGGCTTAGCCTCCTTATCCGCCTGATATATATTTATATATATATAAATAAATATATATATATATATATATATATATATATATATATATATATATATATATATATATATATATATATATATATATATATATATATATATATATATATATATATATATATATATATATATATATATACATATACTGCTGTAGGAAGAATGAAGAATAAAATGAATCATTGAAGATACTTCATGAGGAAGTCGTGAATACGTTCATATAATCGAAAGTGTTCCCAAATGAATTGAAAGTTCTCTACAAAATGTAGGATAGTTGATGCAGGTAAATATATCTGATCCGTTAAAACCTGTTTATTTTGAAATGCTTAACAACATTTTGAACGAGCTTAAATGAGAGTAAAAATAGCGATAACCTTTCAAGAATTACAGGGGCGTTGTTAAAACTGACTTCCAGAATGATATCATATGAATCTTGTCAAGGTCTTTTTCAGGTAAAATTAGTTTTGAATGGATTCTGAAGTGGCACTAATTAAATAGTTAAGTTGGTAGCAATACGATTTTGTAATAGTTCTGAAGTAACTGAAGATGAATTGGTAAATTATACCATCAACACATTAGTTTTTTCATGGTATTTGAGGAACGTCCCTGGAAAATATTTCAGGTATTTACTAATGAACGCTACTCATTTCTCTTCTATATACTTGCAGTTTAAGATTTTATGAACTCAAAGCTATATTTTGCTTTGTATTTTTGAAAATCTCTTGATAATGGTATAATCAGCAAAATATTCCAATCCATTGCATTATTTCGATAATATCAGGAATTTCTCGATACTAACGGTTACGATAGTTGTTAGAATTTCAAAAATTATATCCATATCATTTCACATGGTTACCATATTCGAAAGATAGACTATACTGACGAGGACCCAATAAATCCAGTTGTCTATCGTTTGCGGTGAGCACCTTGACATTTCAAATATCAATCTCTGAAGGATAGATGGATAGATGGATATATATATATATATATATATATATATATAATATACTATATATATATATATATATATATATATATATATATATATATATATATATATATATATATATATATATATATATATATATATATATATATATATATATATATATATATATATATATATGTTGGAGCCCCTTTAACTCGAACTTGATAGGAAAGGCTCCAAATTTCGAGGAGATAATGAATGACTTCCGCATGACACATACAAAAAACCGCCCCGTGAGCTAAATGATTCCGTGGAATTGGTTACTGACGGCAACAAAATGTTTGAATGATTCTAGCATTACTTCGAGATGAAGAGCCTTACAGGCAGAATTTCGATTCATAGAATCCGTAAAGTTTACATATTGCTTCTTCGAGATATAGAGTCTGCTAGATATGTTGTTCGAGTTACAAAGTGTAATATGCATGAATAGTATATCAAAGGTACCTGACATTCAGTTTGAGTTATAGAGTCTGAATAATTCGATCTACACGGTTCTTTGTACTTCAATGGAAAGAAATAGTTGTTTCCAGTTTAAAGAGGTATATATATATATATATATATATATATATATATATATATATATATATATATATATATATATATATATATATATATATATATATATATATATATATATATATATATATATATATATATATACCTATATGTATATATATCGCCTGTCAGGCAAACAAGTAAAATACATAATAGTTATTTATGTACCAAGTGCGTTATATAGATCCTATCGCCCGGAGGGTAACATTCCGCCCGAGGGATGAATGAGGGCATTAGGATCTAGTAACGCAAAAAATTATTTTATTATATTGAAAAATCGATTTTAAAATCGGTTCATTGCTCCTATCCTTTCCATTTTCCTTCTCATAGTAGGCATGTCATTTGTTGATATTTTAACGTTTATGATAATTTTGTCATCATATTTAGTGAATTTCATTGCTGCTTTCTTTGTGTAGTCTTATAGAAATAATGCAAATGAAAATGAATTTACACAAGAATATCATAGAAAATGCACCCAAAGCTGCGAATAATTAATTGCCGGAGAAATCCAGAGTCGTATACGACAAGGATTATGAAGTATTTAATCAAAGGAAGTTGCTTCATTTCTCTTCGTACAATTAGCGACCGTTATGACCCATTATGTCCGCTCATCACGCCCTAGGGCATAATGAGTGTATTTATAGCAACCGTATCTAAGGTAAAATCAACAAATAATATACAAGTGAAAACTAAAAAAAATTAATTTTCTTAAAATCGAAATTCATCAGTGAATTCGGTGTACTTTTGGCACTGGAAATTATCATATATCAATCGATTTCAATGAACCGAATCAATGTCCCACAATCCTCAACGATCGAATCACTTAACGTGTCAAAAAACACCCAACGAAGTCGTCTATCGGAGTTGTCAAATTCACGCTCCTCTAGTCAGAGAAGAAACAATACAACTGTCAATCAAATTCATCGTCGGAGATACTCAATTTGCAAACCAGATATAAGGTGATTGTTTAATATCCATTTCCTCAATCCCGCTGCGAGTGTGACGCACCCTTTTATCTAAATTTCAAGGTATGAAGCATATAAGTAAAGTGAGATTATTATTTTCTATCAGACCCATGCCATCAGACTTTCATCTGAAAAATTTGACTAATCATATAATAAAGAAAATATTTTTTAAACAATAAATTATGTTTCCACAGAATATGGATATGCGGAGTGACTCGAAAATTTCGAATTAAAATTTGCAAAATGATTTTCATTTAAGTAAGTATAGCTATATTGTAGGAGTTTCATGAAATATTACTTATTTGCCTTTAGTATTGAATGAATCTCAGGAAATCTCATATATATTCAAGTAGTAAAAATGAATATATCCTGTAAAACAGAAAAAAAGGCGTCAACATCAGAGCTCCGTCTCTAAGATCGTATTTATCGAGCGAAGTGCATTGCTTCGAAATGAACGGAATAAATTATGGCTTGAAAAATAACGCTTTATGAGTAAACCGAAATATAAATCAGAAAATAATTTATTTAATTGAAAAAAAAATTCCCCCCACCCCCCCCCCCCCCCACCCCCCCCCCCCCCCACCCCCCCCCCCCCCCACCCCCCCCCCCCCCCACCCCCCCCCCCCCCCACCCCCCCCCCCCCACAAAAAAATAGTATTTGGTAGGTTATATACTCAAGTTTCATTGATGCAAGTGTGAAAGGATATAAATCTATATAATATTATTAGAAAAACACATGTTTGATTTTATTCTAATAATATTGTTATGGGTTTTAACCAAGTAACGGCTATATCAATTCATAATAAATCTATATAATTCTTGCTTCCCTTACAAAGAGTTATCCTCAAGGTGAATAAGATATATCTATTGAATATGTTCTTGAGTTCCTATGGCCATGACCTAGTCTTGCGTATATGAAAGACATTGTAGCTCATATCTTACCATTAATATGAGTCTATATAAGTGTATGAAACTTTATTCTCTTTTTCTCCTTATTAGTTGTGAAGTATTCTGTGCCATATAATAGGAAATAAAATATCTTGAAATATGTAATTGGAAGTTGATCAAATTATTTAATTATACGATTTTTAACTTTCATGAAAAACAAACAATTACTACGAAGACCCTGGATCTATGTCTATCTAGTGAGAAAAAGTAAACCTTATTAAACAAAATGATTGCTATATTGAATGACTATATTACTTATACACTGATTAGCATCTCAGAGTATTAAACCTCTACAACTTATATGTTTATATACCAATTGAAATTATTTTATAAGAAATGTGTAAGCTAATCTTTTGAACAGAGTATTTTAGTCGAAATGAGTTAGTGATGTTTTTTACCAACTGATATATAAAAATTAATGTTTGTTTAGTTGCTCGTTTTTTATGTGTACCTACCATTCTGTTGCGAAGTTTCGAAAATTATTAAGCCCGAGTAATAGAAGGTTTCTGAAGAAGGAAATTATACTCTAAGTGTAAAAACATTGTATTTTAATGATTTGAAATGGTCTTATTTGTTTTGAAACTGTTATAGTTACCAATGAAGATTTCTATCCAAAAATAAGCTATATTAAACAATATCCTAAAATTTATATGTACAATGTATACATATATTGTAAACTGTGTTATATTAATTTTTATACGGAAAAAATCAATTTTTTAACATTTTCATTCATTCACTATACTTGCTCAACTTGCAGTTTAAGTTGTTTCCTCCATCAAAGTAATTGGTTCTCATAAAAGCGCGTTAATTGGTAGATCTACCAGCAGATCACAAAACAAAAAATACGTGAGCAGCCGAGCTCTGGCACTAAGTGGTATTCACTACCCAGTTCTGTTTTTAACCTTCTCTGTTAAATTAGAGTGGATGTAGAGGTGAGCAGAACCTTAGAACCATGAAAAAAACAAGATAACCCTCCATTACAATAGCAGCAATTGAGACAAAGAGTTATAATCTCTAAAGGGCACTTCCCTAACATTAATTCAACCCATGTACTAAATTGCAACCACCTACCTCAAAGTAGCTGTGTAGCTGGAAAAAACTCTAAAACTACAAGAAAATAAGATATTTCTACAGAAAAATAGCAACTCTTAAAAAAACGAATGTATGCCACCAAAGGCTACTTCTCTAATATCAACATAATCCAAGTCAAATTTAAACCGTCTGACTACAAGAGAAAGGGGTTTGGGGCTTCAAATATTTTTCTAGAATTGTTTTTTCACTTCCATGCGCACTCAAAAAAATAAAATATATATAACTGAGATTGAATTCTCGCACATCGCTTGGTGAAACATCATAAAGAATAAAGTATAAACTTTAAAATAAAAACACTTGGCTTATGTTTCACAATATAAAAAATATTTAGATACTGTATTTAGCAGTAACGAAAAGTCGACATGTTTCGAGTTATGAACTCATTATCAAGACTGACTACAGGAGAGTATTACATCCTAATTTATAAAACAGACAAAAGCAAAGGTGATACCTGAAAATCAATTTGTTCGTTTAAAAGGGGTAATTGACTTTTATGGGCGGAACTTATTTCGTGAATTTCAAGAAGGTCAAGGCGTTTTCCTTTGTTACCTGAATGTAACAATTTGGTTTTGTTGAAATCCAGGAAGTCATTGAATTTTATACAATGTTCAGAGATAATATTTATATATATATATATATATATATATATATATATATATATATATATATATATATTATATATATAATATATATATATATATATATAT
This sequence comes from Cynegetis impunctata, assembly GCA_030704885.1. Lineage (NCBI taxonomy): Eukaryota > Metazoa > Arthropoda > Insecta > Coleoptera > Coccinellidae > Cynegetis > Cynegetis impunctata. The sequence goes on from JARQZK010000726.1 coordinate 184,207, forward strand.
AAATATATATATATTATTTTTTGGAGGGCGCATGGAACTAAAAAAAGAATTATGTTATTCCTGCTTTTTGGGGATATATCAAGGTCTATTTGGTCATTCCTGATATGTAGGTTCTTGGAGCTGGCAGACGTAATCTCTAGAGTTTCTAAAAGGTCCGACATCTTCACTTCTTAAAATAAACACAATATCCAGGGGTTTAATCTCTAACATAGTTATTCTTTATGCAATGTTCCGAAACTCTATTGAATTTCTTTTTCTCACTTTGAATGATGGATTTTTGATATTCATTCGATCTGGTACCAGTTGTTTTGTAAAAGTTTGATCAATATAAAATGCATCAATACAGAGTGCGATAATAGCTTTTATTTTCGGGAAAAGTACATCTGTACACGATTATAATCTTCTCAAAGAAAGAAAAAGTGTTATTGTAATGCATGTCTGGCCAGCTACTATAAAATATTTAGAAATGAATGGCAAGGTATTGTCTGTAATTTAATAGGGCTCTTAGTTCATGCAAATAAAAATTATAGTCGCGTCAATAAAGCTTTTTGGTAGAAAGTCCTCAGAAACAGCTCCGATTTTGATAATTTTTTTTTTAAATTTCTGTTTTTCAATGTTATTTGAAATCAGAAATCTTGCAGGGGAAGAAAAATTATTTTCATTGTTTAAACAATATAGACGTCATTTATATAAGAAAATTAGTTTTTGCGCGGTTTTCTCTGGAAACAATTGTTGGACTAAAGAAAACGACGAAATCAACGCTATACGATATTTTTGTTCTTCAACTCAAGGGACCTATAGTTTTACGCCGGTTCCGAAAGGCCAATGGGCTTAAATCTAAGTCATTATCCAACAGATCAAATTTTTATAACCACTTAATTTTATACATATACAACACCCAAGGTCAAGGTGGCACCCGAACCCACGTTCTTTGGTTTACAAGCGATACACCTTACCGCTGGGTTACTCTCGCCTGAATTTTTTAACAATGTGAAACGGATGTTAATGATGTTACAAAATTTTTTTTTAACATTATCGATGGTGGTATGTTACTTCACAGATTAAGATGGGAAAAAATACAAAGTTTAATAATATTTTTCAACAGTATATCAGATATTTACGTAATATCTATGGTACCAACGTTAAAGTTGTGTTTGATGGATTCAATAATAATGGAATTAGAGCGTCTGAGAGAAATAGTAGATATAAAAGTAATACTTCAATCGATTATTTTTTTGAACAAGACATGCCACTTAATACAACTAAAGTCAAGTAGTAAGTGATGCAGATCGTTTAATTGTACAATAAGCTCTTGATAGTGGACATTCATGTGTTAGTGATATTGATGGCTTCAGCACCTGATCATAAAGAAATATTTTTACTAAAACCTGTCAAAAATAATGTCCTAGAACGAGTTTACTCTACAGAAACCATGTTAATGAAATATCCAAATATTACCAAAAATCATCTCTTTTTCATTCATGCATTCACTGGATGTGATACAACAATCCTTTTTTATAATAAAGGAAAAAATAGTTTTATCAGTTTTGAATACTTATCAGAAATTACTTGCAGCCGCTGAAACTTTCTTGGTTCAAGAACAACGTGAAGAAATAGTTTTTGATGGAGGTATTTATTACATTATTATTTTATTTTTTTTAAAAGAGGTGGGCTGTGCGCCCTCTCACACGCGCCCGACCTCCGTACAATTTTGGCTTCGTCAACTTAGACATTTAGCCATCAATTAACTAAATGAGGGGAACCACTTAAATCCGGACGCATACAAACACCCAGGAATACGGTGGGAATCGAACCCACCAACTCCGTCAACGAAGACGGCATAGCGTTACCTATACCGCTCAGCTACGGAGCCTCCTATTTATTACATTCTCACCATGTATGTTGCTAAAACTGAAAAAAGCTTGAATGAACTGCGATACAAGCGTTTTATAACATAAGCTTCAAAATACACGAGCGTACTCAGCTCGTTACCTCCATCAGAGGATGCAACAAAAAAAACATATTAAAAGTTTACCTTCAAGTTCAACAATGAAAAAATAATGCTTCAATACCCCCCGAAGATTGGGGTTGGCAAATAGATCATTACTAAAAACCAATTACAATGACACAACCCGCAGCACCGAAGAACGGTCTAAAATTTATATTTTGCTCTTGCAAAACAGAATGCGGTTCAGCGTGTGGCTGCAGAAAAAGTGGTTTGCATTGCTCACCTGCCTGCATCGTATGCAGTGGAAGTGACTGCGATAATCACCCACCACCTGATGAAGATTAAGTTTTCCATAGGCAAAATTGCAAAAATTAAATGTTTTTTTAAAAATAAAAACAGAAATTGACAAAATTACTTGTGTAGTGTTATTTTTTTAGAGTTAATGAAAAAAATGTAGCTAATTACTCTTTCATTTAATAATAAATAATAAATTATTCTATCATTTAATCATAAATAATGAATTATTTTATTATTATAATAATAAATAATAAATTATAGAAAAATAATGAAGCTGAAAACTTATTTTCTCATATAAATTACATACATAATATATATATATATATATATATATATATATATATATATATATATATATATATATATATATATATATATATATATATATATATATATATATATATATATATATATATATATATATATATATATATATATATATATATAAGCGAGTTTTTTACAGCATTTTTGGCCGTCTCTTGCATCCTCTTTTTCATGCCTCCCTATCCTGCCCATCTTCCTCTTCTAATCCCCTCCTCTCCATGTCCTTTCTTGTTTGTTTTAACCATTCTTCTGGTGGTCTTCCGCCGGAATTGTGGTTGCCATTGTAGTATCCTTTTGGGCCATCGATCATCTTCCATGCGTCTTACGTGTCCATACCATTTCAGTCGTCGTCTCTCAAATTCCTCCGTTATAGGTGTTTCTGATGCCATTCTTCATCTTATTTCATTGTTCGGGATTCTTTGCAACCTTGACACTCTACAGCTCCTTCGTAAGAAGTCCATTTCGGCCGCTTCTAACCTTTGTCTGTCTCTTTCTGTTACCTCCCATGTCTCTGATCCGTATAATAGTATACTTTGTACAACAGTTTCATGTATTCTTTTTTTGTTTGTTTTTGGATATTGCTGGACCACAGAAGAGAGTTAAGTTTATTTATTGCTTGTTTTCCCTGATTAATGCGACGGGTTATTTCTTTTTTGCTGGATCCTTCCTTTGTTATTTTCACTCCTAAATAGGTGTAGTCTTGACAAGATTTAATTACATTTCCCTCTATTTCTAGATCAAGCTGGGGGGAATTAATTGACAGATACTTAGTTTTCGAGAAGTTTATCTTAAGGCCTGCATCTTTGTAGGTTTCAAATATTTTTCGCATCATGTATTCTATATCGTATGTGTCGTTAGCTATTACGATTTGATCATCTGCGAAAAGTAACGTATGCAGGAAACTTCCATTTATATCCAGTCCCATGCCGGCATATTTGTTTTGCCATGCCTTAAGTATTTCGTTGACATAAATATTAAAGAGGGTTGGCGATAAACAACAACCTTGCCTGAGACCTTTTGTCGGTTTTAAAACTTAAGATAGCCTCCTGCCAACTTTTATTCTCGTCTCTAACCTCTTGTACAACGATTTTATGGCGGCAACATATTTTCCATGTATGTTACTGTTGTCTAGAACCTCGTAAAGTTTTTTGAAGGGAACCGTGTCATATGCTTTTTCTAGGTCAATAAATATGAGATGCGTTTCTTGGTTCCGTACTCTCCTTTTTTCTATAGTCTGCTTAATGGTAAATAAGTTGTCGACAAAAGATCGTCCAGCCGTGAACCCACTTTGTTCTACATACATAATATATATGAACAATAAAAATAATTATTTCCCTCCTCTGAAAGATTTCTGATTTTCAATAACATAAAAACAATAGAAATTTAAAAAAATTGTTAAAATCGGAGCTGTTTCTGAGCACTTTCGAAGTTTGCCTGTTTTACGGCTTCATTGACGCGACTATTAAACAACTTAGTGTATAATACGGTATCGTTATTTGAGCCAACTTCGATTGAATTATAAATTATCGATATCAAAATATTTTATAGTTAGAATGTTGCTACTTTTTGGTTTGGTACAATAATTTATTCGAAATCAGTTTTTTGATATTACACAAAAGTACCTCTTTTACACTCAGTACTAAATGTTTCGTTTCATCTAAGTAGACATGATAAGAAATTGACGATAAATCTTTCTACTGAATATGTTAACTTGCTTGACTAAACGCACCTTTTTTATGTTGATTATTGTAAAACCATTTCGATGTAATGAAATAAAACACTTTTCATTATTGTTTCCTTGACATTAACAAGCTCACAATTGAAATTGGAATTATGTGTGGTCAGTAAACTTGAAAATTACAAAGTACTTTTTAATGATCCATTACTTTCATTCGAATCAATTACTGCTCTTAATGGCCATCGCACGATTTTGTCTATCGAAGAAACCTTAATTGCCTAAATATTCAATTTTGAGATAATTAAATTTTCTTGAATGATTGAATTAGTTTTTTATCTATTCGCTTATATTATATATTATATACTTTATTCATCCTCGAGTTTAACACTTAATTAGGCACATTTAATATATTTGGTGGTGCGGTGTAATTTAGGTACCATAGGTTACTTAGTGTATGCATAATGTTTTTGTGATTCTAGTTTAATTCATTTTTAATATGAAATACACTGTTCAACATAAAATTTAAGTTTAAATAGAAGAAACTTGTTTGTTAATTAACTTCAAAAATGAACATTATTCTTTGGTAACTGAGGTTGAATTCTCGCACATCACTTAGTGAAACATCATAAAGAATGAAGTATAAACTTCGAAATAAAATACACTTGGCTTATGTTTCACTATAAAAAATATATAAATACTTTCTATAACTCAATTCAATTTACAAAAGAAGTAGAAAACGAAAACGGTACCTTGAATTTCCTAGACGTTCAGATTGCAAGGAATTTGAATTCTCTTACTTTCAACATATATAGAAAACCAACAGATACTTTAATTCACAGCGACAGTAGGCAACACATTAAAATAAAACTCAGTGCTTTTCATTCGTTCATACATAGGTTGTTCACTATTCCATTATCGGAAACAAATTTTCAAACCGAAGTTAATACAATTAAATTATTAGCCACCAATAACGGTTACGATAAGCTCATTGGGAAAAAACGAATGAAGAATCTGTTGCATTCAATATACCCCACGCAAACTATTTATGAAGAACAAAAATACTTCCCAATAAATTATGTGCCGAATTTGAGTAGCAAAATTTGTAACAGACTATCGAAAAATAACGTTTAAACAATTTGTACAAATAAAAGAAACTTGAAGTCCTTCTTGGTCAATAATAAAGAAAAATCTAGCATCGGAGAAAACAGTGCGGCGAATGTCCTGCTTTCTATATTGGACAACAGGAAGGAATATAAACATTCGTGTTGAAGAACATGAAAAGTCAATTTTACAAAATGAAAATACCACCGGCTTCTCCGAACATTGTATAAAATTTAATCATTTCCTGGATTTCAACAAAACCCAGTTGTTACATTCAGGTAACAAAGGAAAGCGCCTTGACCTTCTTGAAATTCTCGAAATAAGTTCCGCCCATAATAGTAAATTAGCCCTTGTAAACGAACAAATTGATTTTCAGGTATCACCTTTGCATTTGTCTGTTTCATAAAATAAGATGTAGGTAATACTCTCCTGTAGTCAGTCTTGATAATGAGTTCATAACTCGAAAAATGTCGACTATTCCTTACTGCTAAATACAGTATCTAAATATTTTTATATAGTGAAACATAAGCCAAGTGTGTTTTATTTTAAAGTTTATAGTTTATTCATTATTCCTTGGATTAACAAAAAACAAAATAAACATAATCCCTTGGTTTTGCTATGTTCCTTACACACAAAGGAATGGTAAGAATCACATAGTGGTATTCCTATTTTTCTGCCCTGATCGTCAGAAACCTCGTCGTGACTGTCATGCTCACTAAAAGCCACCTCTTCGCCATCTAGGTCATACTACTCCAAATTCTACAAACTTGGAGTAGTATGAAATATATTATTTCATATCACGTATCAAACCTGCAACCAATTTAAGGGTACGGAACATTTTTTTAAATTCACAATTAACGTTTTTCTTTGATAAACTGACCAAAAAAAATCCAAAATTTCTGCAAACTTGACAGATAGTTCGGAAAAATATATCGAACAGTTGTATAAATTTCCAACCTTTTACGTTGACCGGAACTTATTTATTTATAATTTCTTTAATTCGTGGTCTTCTTTTCGAGCAATAAGGTCTCGAAATAATTACAAAAGTTTTGAAACTTGGTTGCAAATTCAAAAAACATCTATTCTGATGCATTTGAAAATTTGCAACCTTGTACGCGGTCCAGAACTTTATGCAGTTTGGCAAAATATAAAAATCCAAAAATCATATCTTTGCAAATTGCATAAAGTCCGGACCGCCTACAAGTTTGCAAATTTGCAAATGCATCAGAATAGATGTTTTCTAAATTTGCAATCAAGTTTCAAAACGTTCGTAATTGTGCAGGGGAAATGGAAAAGGCTGAAAGTGCCAAAAAATGAAAAATTGATTTTTTGCATGGAATGTGTTTCAAGCGACATCGCCAATAACCTAGAGAAGGTTGAAAGTGCCAGAAAATTTCCTTCTAGTTCCTAGAGCAGTCGCAAGGAGCAGCACCGTGGAAGCGCCCGCTGACTGTCAGTGGAAAAGGCTGAAAGTACCATCCGCCATGATGAATGTACTTTTCCATTGCATTGGATTTTTTCAAACCACTATGAACATTCATCCTCTACGTGCAATGAGTACTGGACTTTCAGTCTTTTAACTAACAAGATATGGCACTTACATCGTTTCCCAAAAAAAGATATGATTGCACTTTCAGCTTTTCACGTGCAAAATCAAGTTATATATGTACAACAAAAAAGCAACTCTTGAAAAACAAATAAAAATATATTTTGTATTTTTAATGAAAATTATAGATTTTCAAAGAATATAGTATAAGTTTTATGAAGTTTTTATTGAATACTGAAAATTTTACTTTGTGGCACTTTCAGCCTTTTCCATTTCCACTACACAATTATTTCGAGACCATTTTGCCCGAAAAAATTACCACGAATTAAAAAAATTATAAATAAACATGATCCGGTCAACGTGAAAGGTTGCAAATTTATAAAACTTTCCGGTATATTCTTGGTCAGTTTATCAAAAAAAAAAATTTCCGTACCCCTCAATTGGTTGCAAATTTGATACGTGATATGAAATAATATATTTAACACGACTCCAAGTTTGCAGAACTTTTGGAATTTTTTTCACAAGCATACAGCAAAATTCATGCTATTGCAATTCTAACAATGTTCCGGACTCCGGAAAAGGTTGCAAAATTACATAGATTGTTTTTATCTCTTTCCCGACCCCACATTAAAGTTTGAAAACTTTTGGAATTATTGTCAATTGATTATTCCAACTGACTGTCCTTAATAGTCGGATAAGAAGCACGGTAGATGAAGAAACGATGAATTGACAGTTTTCTGGTTGTTTTTCTGGAAATGGTGTACAAAGTATACCAGCGCTCCTAATTGAGGGTTAAGCATACTTCCACTGATCTTCTTCAACTTTCCCACATGTCAATACATATATTGTTTATAATTTCGCATAAGAAACTAGAGCATTTCACGAGTTTCTCAAGTAAAAAATACAAGTTTCACATAGTAAATAATCAAGATTGTAATACTTTATGCACTTCTGATAAAATCCGGATGTGAGCGTTCACATACTCTCGTATTGTCAAGTAGACGTGAAATTTTCCGGATCTCCTACATCGATTTCACATATGTACTCGTAGATGAATAAATCTAATTATTCTCAATGTACTTGGAAGCTAGGTTATTAGATCTAGAGAAATCAATTCGTTATCTACCTAATGGACACCGAAGCATTTGCAGTCAAGTGAATATAAACACGTACGCACACAAAAAAATATTATATATACATTCAATTCGATACGAGAAATTTTAAGTTTTTATCAGTCGACAAAGTTCTTAATGATTCAGCGCTCACTTGAGTCAAGTAAACAAAACTTGGCACAGAGTTCAATGGTAATTCTATGTGCTTGATTTTTGGAAAAAGCTCAGGGTTGTCCAAAAATATGCCTTAAACTTCGGCTTTAATTGACGTTCAAAATTACATTTTTTAAGTAGGAACCCCCTTTTATATGAATTCATCGCATTCTACATCGAAAAATGCTTAAAAATCATGTCATGTGATGTATGTCTGATCTGATGTATAGCTAAAGTAAATAGTTATAAGCCAATTGACCTGAATGCAAAGATTCGGTGCAATTTTTATTGAAACAAATATCGAGTTGGTCTTGACTTCCACCCGACTTAAAAATGTCAAGATGGAAAGTTAGAGCACATGTTTAACAAATCAAACGCTTATTCTGAACATAATGAATGTATATAAAATTTGAAATCTTTACCTTTATCAGTTCTCCATAAGTCGATAGCTCAATATGGACCACCGGTATATATATATATATATATATATATATATATATATATATATACATATATATTTATAGGTATATATATATATATATATAAATATATTAAATAACAAATATTAATGACAAATGCTGTATTCTAATTTTATAATATTACGTCGATAAAATAACTGATCCTAATCCATTGTGAAATTTTTCACTCTCTAAATTTTGAAACAATGAACATAGGTACTGGACGTTTGATTTGTTCTTCTATTTGATTGAAGTCGATATGATCCAATTAGATTTTTATCATTCACTGTGAAATTAAAATTTTGCTTTGTGCGTTAAGAAATTATTCAAATCGTTCTTTCTCAGAGTATATAATCATCTTCATAGTTCTTTTAAATTTCAGGAACGAACATAGCCTTCAGAAAACCTTCCAATCAGTCTACGACTGTGCGTGGTGGAAACGCGGAAAATGCCAATACCGGGAAAGAATCCGGAGCGGAGAATACAAAGTGTTCTGAAACGCAAAAAGAAGCTAGTCCTTGGTGGCACGTGGACTTACTGAAACCGTATCCTGTGAAAGTGGTTCGAATCACTACCAGAGGATGCTGTGGGCATCAGCCCTTGCAAGATATTGAAATAAGAGTTGGAAACAGTAGCAGTCAACTACAAAGAAATCCTCTATGCGCTTGGTTTCCTGGAACTCTGGGTGAGTACAAACAAACAAATCTATGATACATATATATATATATATATATATATATATATATATATATATATATATATATATATATATATATATATAACTTTTTGATAATTATTAGCAATAACAGGCTTAGTGAATCTCAAAAGATTTTATTAAAAAGTTGACGATAAACGAAACGTCAACTTTTTAATAAAATCGAGTTTTTTGAGATTCACTAAGCCTGTTATTGCTAATAATTATCAAAAAGGTAAAAATAGTTCACAGGCAACAACAATTCAAATAAATAATTATATATATATATATATATATATATATATATATGTATATATATATATATATATATATATATATATATATATATATATATCTATATATATATATTTATATATATATATATATATATATATATATATATATATATATATATATATGTATATATATATATATATATATATATATATATATATATACATATATATATATATATATATATATATATATATATATAATTAGGGTTGCCCTACGTCCCGAGGCCCGGTGTCCCGCCCGGTTTTATCGATGACCCAGAAAACGTGTGCAAGATATAAAAAGTAATGTATAACGGCAGTAAGTAGTTTTATTATAACAACCTATGAGAAGGGTGCACGTTACCTAGAGGAGAGGTGTACACTATCACTTTATCGGAGATAATGACGTCAGCGCTTTGTTTTGAAAGCAAAAATTACAATCATTCAAAAATTCAATGGTTCATTTGACCATGGTGCCGACACTTTTGGTAGGTATAACTACAGCGGAATTATGGGGCAATATTTTAGGATCCTATATAGACTAAAAGCTACCCTTTCAAATAAGTTTTTGGTCATTTGGGGAGCATCCATCCAAAGTGACCTGCTGGTCAAGTGCTCAAATTTCCTTCTATCTAGAAGCCTCGCCCGATCTATCGATACTACAAACTCCGTGATAATATGTTATTATCATGAGCATTCTGACCAAGATAAAAAAACGATGCTACACTGAAAAAAAATAACTATTTGGATGACTATCCTATTCTAGCGGAGGATCAGACAACCAATTATGTCACATCATTGCAAAGGTCTTGCCAATACCTATCTAAAATTTGGTATAACATTAGGCTCCTAGAATCCACATGGGGCAGATTAGTGAATTTTCTGGTTTTTCGCAGAACAGAGAATTTTCAGAAATTTAGCTTCTATAGCTTAAGCTAATGGAAAATTTTAGAGAACACTCTATAACTCCTTGGTAATAAACTATATTTTACTTTCTCTCAACTGAAATTCGTTTAATAGTACCATATTTCAAATTTAACACTCAAATCAGCTAAGTTCATATTGAAATCTCAGATGAAATATCAGTTCTGTTACATGATTTTGTAAAGATTAATTTGGTACGTTCATCCTAATAAAATCATAGATGATTAACATTCTAAAATCAATCCATCTCATTTCAATTTTGGTGATCATATTAATCCCACTCAATATTTTTCAGATATTGATGAATATTTCACTGAGTATATGATTATAAATCGAAATGATTTACATATGATTATTTATATTGTTCCTAGTTTTCAGAATCGAATATTCAAAATCTTTGGGTGATCTAAGTAGTACTTGTATATAAAGGAAGATTATTAAATATAATTAAAAATTTTCATGTGGTATATTTTGTCATTTGATGAATTTTGAATAGCTCTGCTACGTTATTATCAACAGGAACTACATTATATTTCAAGTTTAATTATGTTTAATTTCGCTGTTTTAATATTTTTTAGTTATAATCATTTATAATCATCAAAACTAAATATTATTTGATATTCATATTGAGTATATGTAGTAGGTTAAAGCCTGTTGTATTAAAATGTAATGAGTATCCATAATTAAAATCCGTATTCCAACCTAAACAATTATAGAATAACTAGGCCTAGAATTTAAAATAATTGTTTTCGGCAATTATGGTCTACTTGAGAAATAATCAATTTTTTTGAATTGTTTTCAACAATCTCAAAAAGTGATTAATCATTTGAAATTGGGTTTTGTTTATAGATGTTAATTTGCAATGATTTGTATAGTTTTCTTATATAAGAATCACGTTGGTTAGCGGTAAGAAATCACAATTATACAGAACCGTTACCAAATTATTCAGAGCAAGTTATTATCTATTTATGAAGTCAGATACCAAGATATTTGCTGAAAACTGCACAATATCGAGAAAGCGGATAGGATTTCACGTTCAAACATTTTTTAATTTTTTATTTCATATAAAAATTAACTTTCAATAAACCAGTATCTCTTCGTGATAAAAAAAAATAGTATTGATTTAATTTATTGGACTCTTACTTTCTCTGTTACGTTACTAACTGTTCATCCAATGTTTCTTGGGAGAGCGATCTGGGTTGTTATCCAGACAGTGTTACCGACCACGATTTGTATTAGGGAACAATTAGAAATTTGTTAATTCACTCCGAGTCAAATAATCTGCACTTATGAGATCTAATAAGATCGAAACAGCTGAATGCAGAATTTAAGTCGGGGTGACTTGGACGTTTTCTTTAATTCACCGTTGGATTGTGAATGCAGATTTTGCGTTGTGGAACCATATAACCAGCGCCCTTGGAAAATTGTTTAATAATTTTTAAATTATTAAATAATTGTCCTTGTTCCATTTATGTAATATATATATATATATATATATATATATATATATATCTCATATATATATATATATATATATATATATATATATATATATATATATATATATATATCTCATATATATATATATATATATATATATATATATATATATATATATATTTATAAAAGGTATATTGGGCACTCGGCAAAAGGAGGCTAGATTTAAATCAAACAACCATTGGTCATGAACATCTATATTTCGGTCCTTAGTTTGGGACCTTCATCAGGATGCTAGAAGTCAGAGAACTCAAATAGCAACACAACAAATCAACCAAAAATGCAAGAAGTGGAAAAGCCACACAAAACTACACTTATAAAGTTACTTACATGTGACGAGTTGTGAAAATAGAACGGCGATAAGCGAATGACTCGAAAGGAGCATCCAAAAATTTATTCAAACACAAACAAAAGCATAATGATGACAAATATAAAAGGAGATATTAAATCTCTGGCACATGATAATCAACTAAAATTAACGTCAAAAAAGACCGGCTTCAACATGGCCAGGTCAGGTTATGCAGTAATTGACAACTGATGAAGATGGAACAGTCTTGATAGACCGACCACAGAAAAGCGAGAAAGAATAAAATCAGTGGTGACAACAGAATGAAAAAATAACTAAAAATCAAAACATAATAAAATTGTACTTATACTGAGCTGAAATTTAGATTGGCAGAACCCTTATTAATGGAAAGAAGGTAACTGTAGATATTGCTAAGACTTTTAATGTCAGCTCTCTTGTTGACGGCATTGTCATACTCATTGATGTAGCACATTTCCAAAAACAATCTCTTATTATAATTAGATTCAACGGACAAAACTCGAGTGTTCGAAAAGTCAAAACTATATATATATAAATTTTCAACTATAGCACATTTTCATAACAAATATCCCTTCTGTATTTTTCACCGTATTCATATCTTATTGCAGATGAGGGCACCACTAAAGTTTTCACCTGTGCCAGAACAATCATAGGTCAATACGTATTCTTGCAATTGGTCGGAGTGGATGGATCTCTTTCACTTTGCGAAGTTGAGGTTTTTACATCTGATGGTGAGTGTCTTATGATATCAAAAGTATAACTGTCTTTTGTTTATTGGAAAAAAAATTTTTTTTGGAAAATATAACACGAATATATATTTATATAGATATAACTAAGCTTTTTCGTAAAATACTTGAATAAAACAATCTGAAGGAGAAAGTATGGATAGAGATTGGTCACATCGATTAATACCTTTAGTTTTCATGCTAATTTTTTATTCACGTTTCGACCATTTTATGGGTATATCTTACCCTTCAGGGTTGATTATTTGAGCACTAACATGAATAATAAAAAAAGTATTAGTTTTTTTAGTAGTAGTTTTAAAAATTTTTTTAGACCTAGTGAACCACGATTTAAGAATTTTTTTGATGTCTACCAAATTTCAACGCTGTAACTTGATCTGCAGAAGCTGTAGAGTTTGAAAAATTTCAGAAACTACGGAAAAACAAGGACTATCTACAGTAAAATTGATGGCTGTTGGAAAAATTTACCATAATTCAGCTAGTTCTCGCCTCGAAAACAACCATAGACACCAAATGCCTGTATATATATATATATATATATATATTTTTTTTTTTTCGATAAAATAAATTATTTCAGAATTTTTATCGAGTTTTGCGTTGTTTTTGAAACCAAAATTTATTCCGTTTTTCGGTGTTTTCAGTTTGAGTATTACTTTCACTGAAATATGTTCGATATCAATGTACAATTCATAAACTCAAATGTGGTTTGTACAACATCGATAAAAAAGAAATAACATTTCGTAATTCTGTATGTTTCGTATGATAATTACAAGAAGAGAAACGAATTGTATTCGATTTTCCCACAGTGTGTTCAAAATAAATTTTTTCACACATTTGCATGGCATTACCATTAGCACCTATTATCATAAGTAATGAAACTAATAGACGAATACAATGGAATGTCTTATAACAATATTATTTGCCCACTTTACTGCATTTTAATCAGTGGCGTAGCCAGGATTTTTTTTGTGGCGGGGGGCAGCGACTGTGTTGTATATATATATATATATATATATATATATATATATATATATATATATATACATATATATATATATATATACATATATATATATATATATACATATAAATATATATATATATATATATATACATATATAAATATATATATATATATATATATATATATATATATATATATATATATATATATATATATATATATATATATATCTTTGTGCATTCTAAACGAGAAAAGGACATACTTAATTCAGTAAAGTTCTAGAGGAGTAAATTTTACTCTCTTCTCTACAAATTCACACTTTTTTCCTTCGTATTCTTACAAACTGCAGTATAAACTATAGTCCCGTACGGTACCAGCTTATGCTCCCTTCCGGTGCTCGTAAATACATTGCTTACTACGGTACAGCTGAGCCTTATGCTGTATCAGGGCAAATAATGTAGTATTAATTTGCCATTTTAATATTTCATTTCTTACTGCTATACAGCGAAGCTCTCGGCTGTAGAGCAGTAGAACATTCTTTACTGCATTTGCGCTGACACATGCAAGTGTTTGGCCATTATTAGTTATTATAATTATATTGGCGTGTAGCTGTCACTTGTTATCATTCAGTGAGTAGGTCAAGATCTATCTCAAGGTTTTTAAGAATAATGTCGAAATGTGTGCAACCAGGAAGATTCAATTACAGGATATGTCTTTAAAGATAGCAATAAATATTTGGCTACGTGGCTATGTGACGATTAGATAAAAAATTTAAGCTCTGCTAGCTGAGTGGATTGTAAGATACACACATCGATCAGCTTAAAAATACATATATCGTAAAGTGTTTAAATGACAGTAGTTTTGTTGAAAAAACGCGTACGTGATAAAGGATGTTAGTTTTAGTTTTTTTGTCTTTTTTTTGTCTCACAACCGTAAATAATACGAATACTATACAGGGTGTGAAAAGTATAAGTTCAATCATTCTATTGGGCTAAAGAGGAAGTCAATACAAGAAAAAAAGTCATATAACATGTGGGTCGAAACTCCTATGCTCATAAAGCGTAATTTGTTTTTTTTTTGTTGAAACACACAAGCAATACCTAAGTCAGGAGTAAAAAGGGTTCAACCAGGCACGCCTTGGAAACATGAGTCTATTTCCCAAAGAAAAAAACAAAGGTGTTTTCAAGCAAATATAAATTTGGATAAACGGAACGCCAAAAAACACTAACAATAAAATAAAATTGGCCCCTGCTACAGGAAGCGGTGGACGTTGTCCACTAGGCCACCGGGATGACCCTTGGCGGAATGCGTTATCTATAGATTGTTGGCAATTAATTATCAACAATTTATGGATCGACCAAATTCTCGGACTGTGATATAATAATTTCGGGAATTGAATATTTTCATCGCAATGCTTATTACTGATTAAAGGTATCTCAATTTGTTCAGCACAATCTCGCTCTTGCTATTGGCAAGTACAATTTTTCTACAAGTCTACGGTTTCGAGCCCGAAACGTCTAGGGGGGCAGACCCCCTGCCCCCTCCCGCAAGCTACGCCCCTGATTTCAATACCATACGATGAAATATCATCTGCTGCATCTCATACGTCGGTAAAACAACAGTATGAACCGACACATATGTCAGTTTTATATCACATTATTGTGTATTGTTCATGCCATGAATGAGTACCGAGTATTAAATCCCATCGTTCCACTTTTCGCTATTCATTCGTTTTCCCAAGCATCTTTCATAGAAATAAATATTAAGGTCATCTAATGTAAATTGTCTGTCGGCGCCAGTCGAGAAAAAGTTTGTCGATTTTCAAGGATAAAATACAAAATGAAAATTTGAGAAAATATACAATTTTATTCCAGAGATTTGTTCACCAAATCAAATTCATAGCTCCTGTAGAATAATGAAGGGTGTGATTGCTGGGCTCATTTAAAAAGCAAAGTACCTATTACATCGGCCCATTTATGTTTACAGAGTGTTCTAACTGAAGAATGTTAAATTTTTTTTTCCAGTTTTCTTGTCATTTAAATTAATTAGCAATTTTTGAGAGTTAAATTAATTTTTCCGTCGACCTCTAAATAAAAGCTTACTTTAACGTACACGAAATTTATCATTAATGACCCATTTTAATGTGCAATTTCTCCTATTTTAATGTATGATTGTCATGGGCAACCAAACACAGAAGTATTCAGCACGGATGAGCAATAGTTGAATTATTCTGTATCTGTACAGTTATTCCACAGAGAAAAGGAATTCATAATTCAAATCGAAAAATTTAACTCTATACAAAATAAAGTAGAAACTGCAGAAAAAATTTTATGCAATAATCGTTCGAAAGTAAATAACACTTCATCTTTCACCAGTTCCACATATTCCTTATCGGATATTGTAGGTAATTTTAACTATTCAGAATGTCACATGTCTAATATTCCATCTATGAATTTCTCAAATTGTTCCATCGGGAGCATAAATATAAATATATCGAAATGAACATAGAAATTTATATTGTGTCAAGTGTACCTGTCATGCAAAATAAAAATTTATTTCAATCAAGAATTTATACTCAATTCATGATGAGGTCGACGGAAAAATCTTGTAATAAACTCGTTTATTAATGTAGCGATTAATGGAACTTTCAAAATCCTTGATAATGACAGGCACATAGACATATTATTTCGAGATATCGCCTGAAAACTGAAAGAATCTTTTTTGACTCCTTATCTACAAATATCATGTTCCATGAATATATATATATATATATATATATATATATATATATATTATATATATATATATATGTATATATATATATATATATATATATATATATTTATATATAATATATATATATATATATATATATATATATATATATATATATATATATTATATATATATATATATATATATTTTATATATATATATATATATATATATATATATATATATATATATATATATATATATATATATATAATAATATATATATATATATATATATATATATATATATATATATATATAAATATTTATTGTATATTATAAATCATTTCTCTTTGTGCTGTATTTTTATATTTTTATTTTCCATCAGAAATAACAAGCTAGGTACTTATGTTTGAAAAACGATTTTACTGAAAAGTGAAAAATTGTGATTAAAAACCCTAGTCAATTGGAGAATAATATCCTTTAGGCACAAATGACAATCTGGATTCAAACGGACAATCGCTAAATTCGAAATAATAAAACATTAGGGTCGTTTTTAGAGGATCTACTTTGCTTCAGTTATATATATTGTAATATAATTTTTACAGCGTGTTGATTTTCTTTCTATAATTTTAGAACTTTCGGCTGACGACTGTTCTCCGCAAGGAGCACCTGCTAATCTTCAGCTTGCTTCCTTCAACAGAACTTGTTATGAGTTCGGAGTTGCCCGAGGAAGGTCGTTCAAAGATGCCCGTTCCTACTGTCAAAAATACAAGGGCGATTTGGTTCATAACATGGGTCTAAGCACTACTCAATTTCTTCATTCGGAGTTGGAGAGGAGGAGAAGCTCTTTCAAAACACAGCTAGTTTGGATCGGAGCTCAAAAGGAACCCGGACACATCTCTAGAACTTGGAAATGGATAAACGGTAAGACAGCATGTATTTACAAAATTAACCTTTGGTTTGTGCCTCCAATTTGATATCTGATCAAAATCCGTGCGTAATTCATAAAATTTTCAATAAGTCTGAATGTCATTTATATATTTGACATTGGCAGTATAAATACAATAATTAATAATAACATGACAAGTAGTTTTTCTGAAAATTAATTTTTTCATAAATCTGATTTAATATATTTATAACATATTTTATTAATTATAAATCTCAGCTTTTTATAGTAGTTATTCATATAAATTTCAACCATATTACATAAAGTGAACAAGGAAAATTCTTCAATAATCAAACAACTTTCCAAGGGAGCTGGTTATAAGTATTCCGCGAAGCGAAATCTGCATTCACAATCCAACAGTGAATTATAAAAAATCACATCAGTACAGCTTATTTGACTCGGAGTGAATTGATATATTTCTAATTGTTCCTCAATACATGACGAACAATTCCACGCCTCGGAATACATATAGGTAACCACCCCAAGATTTGATTGTTAAACTTATACTACTAAACTATACCATATCTCACACTAGTTCGTGAGCCTATCCCTTAAAAAATCGAATAAGTTTTTTTTGCACCTATTAATATATAGAATTATAGATAGCACAAATTTCATTGAACCTTTGAACTAAATAATCGTCTACTATTGAATATTTAATAGTAAAGATCTCACCAACTTGATAAAATAATTATGCAAGCCAAACTACGCTTTTATTCAACCAATTATTGAAATATATATAAAGTTTTTATATCAACTGCAATCAGTTTCAATGGTCATTTATATTTTAATTTATTCTCAACATTCTTCATGTTCATTCAGAAGCAAATGTTTCAAGAAGTTTCCAATTTTTTCGTAATTTGCAGGTGACACAATCCAACGACCTGCGTGGGGTCCTGATCAGCCAAATAACTATAACGGAGAGCAGAATTGTATCGTGTTAGATGGTGGTAGAAAATGGTTTTGGAATGATGTGGGATGTAATTTGGACTATCTACACTGGATTTGTCAATACTGTAAGACACTATTCGATTTATTTCAATGGCCTGAATCCAATGACAAATTTTTGATTACATTTGTTTTTCTTTTTGAAATAAAAAAATATATATATATATATATATATATATATATATATATATATAAAATATATATATATATATATATATATATAAAATATATATATATATATATATATATATATATATATATATATATGCAGGTCCGGATTTGGATTTTATGTTCTCCTAGGCTCGTGAGTTTTTGCCTCCCCTTTTCATACCATCGTGAATGATTTATCGAGGAGCAAAATCAATTAAATTAATTAAAATAATTAAAGAATCAAATGTTTTGTGTATAATATAAACTATAAATAAATAGGCAGAGATATTAAAATATGTTTAAACCATTTCATACTTATTATACGCTAACAGATATACATATACAGTATAACCTACAACTATAAATAATTATAAATTATTCGAATTAAACTGACAATAATATTTAAGACTTTATTTTCTTCCAATAAGGCATGAAATTATACGCAATTGGTTTTGAAAAAATCTGAACTAGTAAAAGTATTTAATATATTTACTATGGGAATTATTGGTGAATCCAGCCCTATATATATATAGATATATTATATATATATATATATATATATATATATATATATATATATATATTATATATATAAATATATATATATATATATATATATATATATATATATATATTATATATTATTTATATATATATATATATATATATATATATATATATATATATAGGTATATAAAGTGTACATGGATTTAGTCAATCGAATGATATGAGATACTGACGAGTGTCTAATAAAATCGAATTAACCTGTCTATTGCTTCAATCTTTTGAAGTGGACATCTTCATTTTCCTTTGAATTCCCCAGCAGGTTAAATGAAGATAATCTAGATGTAGATCGTAGCCAGGTCAGCTAGAGGAATTATATGATGAATTTCTATTTTGTAGATAATCGAACTAGATATATATATATATTTATATATATCATTTTATATATTATATATATATATATATATATATATATATATATATATATATATATATATTATATATATATATATATATCTTATATATATATATATATATATATATATATATATATATATATATATATAAATATATATATATATATATATATATATATATATCTTACGATTTATTTTAAGGGAAAAAACAAGAATTTTCCGAATTTTGTATTTTGTTTAACCCAAGCCAACTCGGTCTCCTGGTTCCCTCGAAAATGTTGGAATCGTTCCAATTTAAAAATAAAAATTGAAAATATGAATTTTTTTCGCTTCTGAAAACGAAAAGAACTTACCTAAAATTAAGATTATTTTAAAGAATACATTGTCAGTATCATAAGAGTTTTCATATAATTGATCCTATTATCTGCAGTATTATTTTGAATTTCAAAGTTAATACCTAGATCTACAAAGGGATGGAACTACAAAACAAATCACAACGTATTCCTCAAAGTCAATCTGTTTAATGAGTGTTAAGAAAAAAGAAATGAAGAATAGTTATCGCATCTAACTACTATTTCCGGATTCCGAATCCTTGTATGAAATTATCAAATAATCTTTCTATTTCGAAAACCCCCAGAAAAGTTAGAGGAATAACAACATTTTTAGAGTAACAAAACGAAGATAGTCAAGATGGTAGGTACTAAATGAAGATTTCCATTAACCCAGAATCCCTTATCTTTATAGTTCATCGCAACTTGTATTATTTGACCTAGATTTTAATTAAAATACAGAACAAACCTATTGAAATTGTTCGAAAAATACTACAAATACAAATATAAATAATTTCTGACGATAAACATCTGTGTTATTTAAACTAACTGTTTTTCAAATTTCCCACACTGCTTTCTACATCCTTTTTGAAATCACTAATCTTACTATAATTCTATAGGCATAACTTTCACTGAATTATTTACATTTGTAGCTCCGTCGAGCTGCGGTGGCCCCGATAAGAAAGAAAATACGACTATAATAGGAAACGATTATGGAATTGGATCTACGATTCAATACAAATGTCCCGAGGGGCACATGCTTGTGGGAGAGCCTTCAAGACGTTGTTTGAATAACGGAGCGTGGTCTGGCCTCCCGCCGTCCTGCAGATGTAAGTAGCTAACTCAATATAATTTATTCTTCGCAGTGTTGCCGCAGCCTATCTTGAAAATGTACTAAATCTTAAAAACTGTACTGTAAGTGAAAAATCATTTCTAGTCATAAGCACATCCTTCTAGATCTAGCCGTGCTGAGTCTGATTTGGCAACTTTTCAGATGGGTCGATTGATTGTTTTTTTATAATTGACTTTAAAATTTTTTTATCTGCAATACAGCTACATAAAATGCGCAGTATCGGTTAATTTCGACGTTGCCAATACAAAAATAAATGAATAAATACTTTTAAAAGCATAAAAAGAACTCAATATAAACAGAACACAATCTTAGCTGCTTTTATAGATTCGGTAATTTTCCTGAAGATAGTAATAAATTCAAAATCTTTGCAAATAGTAATAATAATAATAATGAATAATTTGGAATAGTTATCCATGGATAATTTGGAACAGTTAATTCATAATCATCCTGTTAGTCGACAATTCGTTTATTGGTTTAGATATGTGGATGATATTATTTGTTGTTTCACTGGTACTCTTAGGCAACTTGACTGCTTTCAAACATTCATAAACACTTCACACCCTAATATAAAATTCACTTTAGAGATGGAACATCGAGAAAAATATAATTAAACAAATTGCCGTAAATAATAATTATGATCCCATAATAATAGACAATATGATAGATGAAGTTTTTCAAAAATGTGATTAGCCAGGTGTACCCCCTTACTAAAACTAATATAAAATATAACAGCCTCACTTTCATCGGAAATTCAAGTAAAAAACTTAAATCTCTCTTATCTAAGCACAACATTAACATTGCTTATCGTACCGGTAATAATTTAGAAAATCATATAAAAAATAATAAATCCAAAGTTCATAAAGATAATAAATCAGGAGTTTATAAAATTAATTGTGGCGATTGTGATAAGTTTTACATTGGTAGAACTTTCAGAAGTTTTCAAACTAGAATTTCAGAACATAAACGTAGCTTTGTTAATCAAAAGTCGGATTCATATTATGCAAATCATTTAATCCAAGAAAATCACATATTCAATTTCGAATTTAAAATATTAAATGCTGAAAGTAAGGGAATTGAACTTAATTTTTTAGAATCATTAGAGACAAATAAATACAAGTATTCCGGTCTCCTATTGAATAGCCAAATCGATCATACTTCAAGCCCCCTTCTCAATCTTTTCGAAATTACCGAACTACCTGACTAGCAGTTCAGAATTGGTTTTACCTATTCTAATAATTATTTGTAACCATCCCTCTATTTACCCCTTCTACACAATTTGTCATCTATTTATTTCTTGTTTTCGATATACCAGAGAAACATAGTTAGTTTGCCATTAGCATCTTAAGAAGGTGAAGTTCCACCGAAACGTGCGTCATGCGTTATTTCTTTAAATAAATGTGTAAATTGTTATTATTAAACATTGTTCTAATATCTAGTGATATTGTTTCTCTAAAATTTCAGTATGTTTTTTTCCTACAGTTTCGTACTGAATTTCTTGTATTTGTCAAATAGTAGGCTCGAAGTACTGAATAATCTTAATTTGTACTGGATTTTGTACTATTCTACTGAATTGGCAACACTGATTGATTATTCGATTCTAACCAATTTATGTAGAAAGAGAGCTGGATCGTATATTGAAGTCGAGAGTATCGTTATGAGTCCTGTAATAAGTTATCAATTCATGAATAGTCTGGAGTCATTGAAAAACATACATTATAACAATGTATTTCTGAAATTAATATTAACTTTTATTTATTATGATCAAAGCTATAATATTCACGAATAAATCGAGTTTAACACACTTATATGATTTGACTAGATCAATGAGTATTATTACAGATCATTTGTATTTTAGATCGATTTAATACTTGATGTACCTACTATGAATTAAACTATATGAGAACACCTATTTATTTTGAATATATTTTTTTGAAAAAAGTGCCTTTCTTCTAAATTCAAATGTTTCTCGCTCTTCACCCAATGGTATTTCATTTTGAACCACTTGGATTGTTAATAATATGTAATTTATTTATATAAAGCAGCCACAACAGTAAACTACAATCTGTTATTTTTTCACTATTAATAGTTTCCTTAAATAAGATATATAGTTATCCAGTAAAACATTTAACTAGTAATAGTGGTATAGTCATAAAATATACTGTTGAATTGAACATTCGGATCTTCTCCACCTTCACTTTCTTTGCTATATATATATATATATATATATATATATATATATATATATATATATATATATATATATATATATATATATATATATATATATATATATATAGGTATATATATATACAGGGTCACTCACGGTGGATGGTAGGTTAGACGTATACGGAGAACGGGACATGGGATTATTCTGAAAATTTGGTTTCATGGGTAATTGAATTTGCTCTATCGATCTAAAATAATAGTGGCGCTGCGGCGTTGCCAATTATACTAAAAAGTAGCAGCAACTGTGAAATTTCAAATGAGACACCCTATATATTATTCCATTTCAACCAATAAACGGGAGAAAATTTGTACGTTTGAAAAATAATTTTATCACTTATGTTATGTTATTTTACGTAATGCAAATTGTTTTTTATTAGTTTAGTAAATTTCGATTCGCTTTCAGTATTGACCCATAAGTGTTAAAATTATTTTGTAAACGTACAAATTTTCTCTCGTTTATTGGTTGTCAATAGGTATACATTTCATTGAATTTTCTGCATGTTCGTGCTATTATTTGGTCACATGGACAATAAATAACTTCATCAAAACTTCATGAGAATAGTTATTGCCTTCCATTTTGATTGTTTTCAAATCAAATTTTCGTTAGTGAACGCGCGAACGTTTTATTGTTGATGGACTAATTGTCAAATTTTCATAATGACATCTTTCTTGACATTTCATAGCTACCTAATACAAAATATGGCTAAATAATCCGATTTTTATAGAAACTTTTTTTTATTTCGGAAACCTGGAACATGATATATCATTTGAAAGCAATTTCAATTTTCTTTCGAGATATTCAATAATATACAGGGTATTACATTTGAAAAAATGCATTTTTCACTATTTTTATATTTGTCGTTAAAATCGCAAATTTTGAAGGACCCTCTATAATAGAGAACAAAGTCCTTAGAATATTCCTAATACGTCGGACCTTGATAAACTACACCTAAAATTTCAGCGTCCTACGAATCTGAATACCTTAGTAATGAACATTTAATTGAAGCTATGTTTTGCACAAAAAAATAAGGAAACCCTTTAATTTCTCGAAAACCTCTGGAGATAGGTATAGGGAAGTATCATACAAAAACAATTGGAAAATGGTAGAGAAGCAAAAAATGGAATAATATATAGGGTGTCTCATTTGAAATTTCATAGTTGCTGCTACTTTTTAGTATAAGCGGCAACGCCGCAGCGCCAATATTATTTTAGATCGATAGAGCAAAATCAATTACCCATGAAACCAAATTTTCAGAATAATCTCATGTCCCGTTCTCCGTAAACGTCTAACCTACCATCCACCGTGAGTGACCCTGTATATATATATATATATATATATATATATATATATATATATATATATATATATATATATATATTAATCTCAATTAATATATATATATATATATATATATATATATATATATATACAGGGTGTCTTAAATAGCGTGTGCCACTATTGCTATCTCCGAAACCATAAGAGTTACAAAGTCGGTTGAATTAGAGTTTCCTGATGACCAATCTTACTACGTTAGCAGTTGCCAAATTGTTCTTATTTTCAGAACTATTCGGGAAAACATGGAAAATGCTAAAAATTATTTCTCTCAATAGCTCGAAAACTGCTGACCTGAGAAAAAAAAATTCCTGAAAAGAAAACCCTGTTTTTTGTTTTCTACACAGCAGTGTTACTAGTTTTTTAAATTGACTTTTAACATTTGAGATATCACTACCTACTTACTTTTTTTAAATACGGACCTGGATTTATTATTTCATATTTTGAGAAGAAATTCAATTTCCTACACAACCATGTATTACACGATTATGGTTCCTACGTTTCTATTCAGAAAATCCAGCCTCCGGAAATTGAAGAAAAAATTACTTGGTACGGCCCTGTTTTTATGGCATACTTTTCATGCATTAAAATATTTGATGCCTTGAATAAGTTTTAAAGAAATGGAGAAAATTAACTAAAGGAAAATACATAAATTTATTACTACTTCATATTATTTATACCATAACTTTAACACTGGGTTTAAATGGAGAAATACTCCCGTTGTTAATATTTCTGTATTGTAAGACTTCCAAAAAAGTATTGCCCAGTAAGTAGTAACACAAATATATGGTCCATCCGAGTTCTCCCTTAAATAAGTTAAAACATCAAAGCTTACCACCTACTGTAATATAATATGTATTACTGAGACGTCTTTCCTAAAGTTGGCTTTGAAAACAATTGAAAAATCAACAGATACTTGTGTGTCTAACTCATTTTATGTCATTTTATTACAAACTGTGTTGCCTTACAATTTCTGCTTATTTAAAATGGAGTTTTCAAATTATGAAAAGACAGATTTGATATTTGTTTATGCGAGGTCATTTCGTAATGCTACTAACGCTGTTCAGATGTATCAAAATTTGTACCCGGAAAGAAGAATACCCAACCCGAGAATATTTGCAAGATTAGAAAAAGGAAGGAAACACACGTGTTTCATTCCTCCCTGAAGTATGTGTCAGGGAGGCGGGCAGCTTGAGTTTGGGATTAACTCCTTCAGCCAGATCAGAGGATACACTTGTATGTACAAGTGCATTAAGGGTAGGTGAGACGGGATATTTATGGAACATAGGAAGTGTGGGTAGGGTTTAGAGGATTAATACTGGCCCAGCATTCGCCTTATAAGTTTGCATGCAGTGACTTACATTACCATGAGGAAACCTCTGAACAAAACTCATGGCAGACCAGTCGGCCCCAAGGTTTGACCCGGGACCTCCTAAATACTAGCCAGCGTACTTAACGTACTCAACTAACTAGCTTAGTTGATTAGAAAGGAGAATGCGGGAGCACAGGTCTTTTAATAAGCCTCAAAAACGAAATTGTACTGTTACATTACATAATTATAACTTATATTTTCAATAAGTACTCAACAATATTTTTTTAGGATATGTACCTTACAAAAATGTTAGTAGCGGTGAAGTTTCCCTAAGGGAAATAGAAAGTGAAACTGGTGTATCAAAAGATTCGGCAAAAAAATACTACATCGCAATAGATTTAGACACTACCGCTGTAGAAAACTGCAGCATTTGAGGGCAACTGACTATGCAAAGAGGAGGATATTTTGCCGTTGGCTTTTAAGGCGTCGAAGGCAAGACCCCAACATTTGCAAAAAAATTTTATGGTCGGACGAAAGTCGATTTTGCAATAATGGATGGTTTAATCGCAATATACATTACCGATGGACTGAAAGTAATGAACACTTTCACCGAGAAACCGCTTTCCAGGAAAGGTTCGGCATAAATGTGTGGCTCGGGATATTAGACCGAAAAGTGGTGGGCCCGTAGTTCTTTCAACAAAATTTGACTGGGTTAACCTACCTTCACTTTTTATCTATTTCACTTCAAGATCTTTTAGATGACTTTCCGTTAGATGTTCTTCGACATTTTAAGTACTTCCAACATGATGGTGCTCCAGCACATCGCGACCGTCGATGTGTAAGGTTATTAAACAACTTTAAACCTAATAGATGGATTGGCAATAACGGACCTATAAAATGGCCAGCGAGATCATCGGATATTACTCCAATGGATTTTTCCATTTGGGGCTTTATTAAAGATAGGGTGTATCGAACTACACCTCAGAATTTAGATCACCTAATTATGAAAATTCGACAGGCATGTAACGAAATTACTCTTAAAATGTTGAATAGAATTCAAAGAAATGTTATTGTGCGTTTCCAAAAATGTTTACGACATAATGGTGGTCATTTCCAACACTTATTATAATTGCGTTTTCCTGAATAGTTCTCTTTTTTGTTGTTTTTGTTTGTTTCAAACTTTGCACAAAAACGAATTAAGCGTTACTGTGTTATTTTATTCGAAAATGTTGAGTTTCTGTTGAATGAAACTGTTAAAAGTTTTGTTACTTTTGCTTACTCATAAAATTTATTCCAAAAAACAGGGCCTTACTCAGTAATTTTTTCTTCAATTTCCTGAGGATGGATTTTCTGGGTAGAAACGTAAAGAACCATATTCGTGTGATGCATAGTTGTGTAGGAAATTGAATTTTCTCTCAAAAAATGAAATAATAAATCCAGGTCCGTATTCAAAAAAAGTAAGTTGGTAAAGATATCTCAATTGTTTAACGTCAATTTAGAAAACCGGCAACATCGTTGTGTAGAGAACAAAAAGCAAAGTTTTTTTCTCATATATAATTTTTTGCTCAGGTCAATAGTCTTCGAGCTATGGAGAGAAATAAGTTTTGGCGTTTTTCATATTTTCCTGAAGTAAAAACAATTTGGCAATACTGTCAATATATTAAGATTGGTTATTAGGAAACGCAACTTTTCTCCAATTTAACCGACTCTGTAACTCTTATGGTTTCGGAGATAGCAATAGTGGCACACGCTATTTAAGACACCCTGTATATATTAGCAGATACTCTTTACTAATTCCAAAATACAGTAAATCCATTTGTCTCCGTGGCTATTCCTATATGGCACCAAGAATTTATAATGAATTGCCGCTGAAATTGAGAAATATAGTTAACATAAAGAGATTCAGATCTGCTGTGAGAGACTGGATGAAAACTACAAATCGAAACACCATTCATGAGCTGGTGGATATTTGAGACTCTTAAATAGTAGGAAAACAAATTTATTATTATTATCACAGTTATTTGGTTGTATTAGAGATGAGTATGTATGTCGTAATGAAAATTCTCAGAGAAATATTTTTTATGCTCACTACAGGCTATGGTCTTTGTGAGATAATGTATTTTATGTCTTTATTTTAGGTAACAAAATTAAAAATGTAAACATTTAAGTTGGGATACTATTGTATCAAATAGTTGTATAACGAGAACCTTTAATAAAGATTATTATTATTATCATTATATATATTGCTATTTCAAATAAATTTTCGTATTTTCTACTATCTTGTTCATATATTGTTGTAGTACAGCTTTAATATTTTCCATTTTTATATTATTTTAGAGTTAATTTTTTGAAATGAAAATGTTTGGTCCATTTTTATTTATGAAATTCATATAACTGTATATAATTATAGTTAAAATTCGTCTAGAAGAGAAATGGTATAGGTAGATATAACTCATCACACTATCGTGTCCAAATTATCACACAAATTTCATTAGAATAGCGAAATTCATGAATGAATTATATATTGATAAATATTTCTATTCAATTATAAACAGATAGATTAACGAAATGCGACATTAATTGTCCATGATTCAGACATATGCAATAGTATCTGAATTTTCAATAACAAACATAGAAATATACTACCTTTCAAGTGACCTTAGTCTTTCTAATAGTTCAGATAGTTTAATTGGCATAAAAAGACGATCAACTCGATCTCACCAAACCGGGATATTTTATTGACCGTAGTTTGAAAATAACCGATAACTTTCAGACGTCAACTGTGGATCTCTTCCTGAAATTGATAACGGCTTCGTCACCCTCAAAGAAAGTAGAACGACATTCGGAGCTCAAGCTATATACACGTGTAAGGATAACTACACGTTAGTTGGAAATAAAATAAGGGAATGCGATGAAAACGGGATATGGTCGGGTACCACCCCTGAATGTTTGTTTACTTGGTGCCAAGATCCACCTAACATAGAGGGAGGGGTGGTCAAAGCAATAGGCAAAAAAGCTGGAGATGTTGCTGTTTATACTTGCGAAGCAGGATTTTTGCTGATTGGAAAACCGGTGAGTATTAGAAAAAACTCGAATGAATTGATATTATTCGACAGAAATATACATATCTATATTGTGCTAAACAGGATCCGGAATAAAAAAGCGATCGGGAAATATTACTCCATCATCAGGGAAGCAACAGAAGTAAAACAACAACTGTGGCAATAAAATACATGGAAATTTACATACAACTTAAGTGAGATTAGCTGACAAGATTTTCACTTTAGATGAAAGTAAATTTCCATGTATTTTATTTCCACAGTTATAATTTCACTTTTGTAGTTTCCCTGATGATGAAAGTTTTCCGAAAGCTTGAACGAACTCTACAGTGTATTCCTTTGAAATTGCTGCAGTTTCCATTAAGTTATTCTAAATCCTACCAGTCAGCAATAACCATACACACACACTAACGCGCACACACATATATATATTTATATTTATAAAGGGTATTAAAAAACAACGTTTCAATATGTACTTTGGGAGCTGAGTATAGACATCAAAATAAGTAAAATGGGTCCCAAAATGAGCCGTTTTAGAGATAGGTGTAAGCGATTTTCGGTTTTTCATATGACATTTACGTATTTCTATTGAGTATTTAGCATCCGATTCTAGTTGTTTACTTTCTTTCACTTTGTTGTTAAGAAAAAAGTTTATTCTTGATCCTTCTCATGTGACGTTCAATCAAGTTTTTAGACGATTGAGGGAAACTAGTTCTCTAAAAAAAACGCTTGTGAAACTGGAGGAGGCCCAGTGCCATGGCCCGCTAGATCTCCCGATTTGAATCCTTTGGGCTTTTGTATTTGGAGTTATTTGAAAAGTTTAGTGTATACAACGTCAGTAAATAACATCAAGAGTTGCAACATCGGACTGAACTATTCTGTCAAACGATCCGATCATAACCAGGTCTTTTCGAAATTGTATATAATTCCTTCATGCGACGATGTACTTCCTGCATTGAAATGGACAGTGGTCATATGGAACATCTTCTGTGAAACACTAGAAGTTAAAAATAAATCGAATATCTTCTGCAATTTGTCCTATTTGGTTGAAAATTGCTAATATCTCCAAAACGGCTCACTTGCGGACCCATGTTTATATGAAACTTTTTACTTATTTCGAGGTCTAGAATTGCTCCGAAAATTTTCAAACGTTGATTTCTAACACCTGTTATATATATATATATATATATATATATATATATATATATATATATATAAATATATATATATATATATATATATATATATATATATATACCAGGTGTTACAAATCAACGTTTTAATATTTTGGGAGCAATTCTAGACCTCGAAATAAGTAAAAAGTTTCATATAAACATGGGTCCGCAAGTGAGCCGTTTTTGAGATATTAGCAATTTTTGGTATATATATATATATATATATATATATATATATATATATATACATATATATATTCACAGAACGTTACATAAAAAAACATGAGAAATTTTTAATTCATAGACGCTCACTTGTGAATTCGGCGGAAAATGGTCTGGAAAAACACCAACGTGTAGATACATCGACTGCGGTCCACCTCCAAGAATTCAAAGGGGTTCCTTTCAACTACGCAATGACACTACATATTTGGACAGTGTGGTCGAATACAATTGTGACGCAGACTATTGGATAGATGGAGAGAAGTACCAGAAATGCACTAGTGAAGGAAAATGGTCAGGGGACACTCCTTCTTGTGAATGTAAATATTTTTTTTTCTAATGGTCATTTGCACGAAAGTTTTTACAACCATTTTATTTGTTTATTTATTGTACAAAGGAATACAAACAGGCAGCACTCAGTATTCGCTCAAGTAAAATAACATATTTTGCAAATGATACATAAAAATAATAAACAACGTCCAATATAAAAGATATACAATAACAATAAACAATCTCGAACCTAAAAAAACCAAAAGATGTCAAAAAAGATCCAAACTGAACAAAACGCTTCAGCACAGTTAAAAAAATTTTTGTTTTAATAAGCGCCTGAAGGGGATGTATTGAACATATATATCTCAGCAAATGACGCATTATAACTGTTCAACATACTGCAGATGGGAGAAGTACGTGCACTATTAGTCCTTGGGAAGGTAACATAAAACAGATCATGTTCGCGAAGCCTTAACTCATCAGAAACTCTAAATGGAATATTTTGCAAAATATCTGGAACTATTAGTAGATACGTTATTCAATAGTTTATAAAGCAGAATTATGTCTGTTACTTTTCTTTCAATTCTTTTAATCTTTTAATTCAATTAATTTAAAAGAACTATTAACATCTGTTTAATCGTGATTACTAACGAGGAAATGATTCTTGAAGCTTAGATAGCGAATAAACTTATTTTGGACACTTTCAATCCTCTTAATATAGCAAGAATACTACTGTAGGTTCCATATTATAGATGCAAAGTTCACTTTGATAAACACAAAAGAATAATACAAAGTAAGCAATGTTCTATTATCCTCAAAAAGTTTACTATGACGAAGTATAAAACCAAGCATTTTATTGGAGCCGTTAAGAGCGTTTTCAATATGTTGATCAAAGAGGAGCTTTCTGTGTCAAATGTCACCCCAAGATCAAGAATGCTGTCAACCTCTTGAAGAGGCTAATTGCTATCAGCTAAATTTACATTTAAATAATTTTTCCGTCGACCTCTAAATAAAAGCTTACTTTAACGTACACGAAATTGATCATTAATGACCCATTTTAATGTGCAATTTCTCCTATTTTAATGTATGATTGTCATGGGCAACCAAACACAGAAGTATTCAGCACGGAATAGTTGAATTATTCTGTGTCTGTACTGTTATTCCACAGAGAAAAGGAATTCATAATTCAAATCGAAAAATTTAACTCTATACAAAATAAAGTAGAAACTGCGGAAAAAATTTTATGCAATAATCGTTCGAAAGTAAATAACACTTCAGCTTCCACCAGTTCCACATATTCCTTATCGGATATTGTAAGTAATGTTAACTATTCAGAATGTCACATGTCTAATATTCCATCTATGAATTTCTCAAATTGTTCCATCGGGAGCATAAATATAAATATATCGAAATGAACATAGAAATTTATATTGTGTCAAGTGTATCTGTCATGCAAAATAAAAATTTATTTCAATCAAGAATTTATACTCAATTCATGATGAGGTCGACGGAAAAATCTTGTAATAAACTCGTTTATTAATGTAGCGATTAATGGTCTCGAACTATTAACGCGCTCGCCCCGCTCACGCGTTAAAATATCTCAACCATTAATCGCTGTTATTAATAAACTAGTTTATTAAATAACTATTTCAACTATTCGAACCATTACGAGAACATGCATGAGTATAATTGGAATGAGGTTCCTTATCGCACGTTACACTACATATACTAAGCGACTGGGAAGTTAGGCCTACAAATGATGAAACGTAACATAGGCAATCCTTTCAACGTGGGCAGCATATTTATTCTCAGAAATAGATAAAATCAATATTTGAATTAAAAACTCTGTATACCTATTTCTTGTTTCCAGTATTCGTGGTAATTTTATATTGAAGTTAAAATGAAATATTTATCAAGATCAAATAAATTCTTTTTGAAAATTCAAACAGAATATCTATCAAATATTTAAAACTTCAAATTCTAGTGATCACTTGTCCGGAACCAGATGTACCGTCAGGAAGTTACGTAGTTGGTTATGATTTCAATGTGAACTCGGTAATAGAGTACCATTGTGAATCTGGTCATGTTCTCAGAGGAAAATCCAGTTTTACCTGCCTACGATCTGGAGAATGGTCAGGACCTGTTCCTAAATGCGAATGTAAGTGATAAGTAGTGAACATATTTATCTTACATTGAACTATTTATTATGTTTCAGTTAAAAATACAATAATCTTCGTT
Source organism: Cynegetis impunctata (assembly GCA_030704885.1). Lineage (NCBI taxonomy): Eukaryota > Metazoa > Arthropoda > Insecta > Coleoptera > Coccinellidae > Cynegetis > Cynegetis impunctata. Next base: position 216,942 of record JARQZK010000726.1, read on the forward strand.
ATTTGATACGATTCGTGATATCCTAAGATATGAAATAAAATACTGTTTCAGGTGTGATTTAGTTTGAAAACGTATCATTAGTCGTATAGTCAACAGTGATGTGCATGCGTATATTTCTGATTATATATATATATATATATATATATATATATATATATATATATATATATATATATATATATATATATATATATATATATATATATATATATATATATATATATATATATATATATATATATATATATATATATATATATATATATATATATATATATAAATATATATATATATATATATATATATATATAAATATATATATATATATATATATATATATATATAAATATATATATATATATATATATATATATATATATATATATATATATATATATATATATATATAAGGGCGCACCCAGGATTGAGTTTCGGGGGGGGCTGCATCAAAATGTAACATTTAAATAAGAAATTAAATAATTTATTTTTTAAATATAAACTTACATATATGTTGTATATGAAACAAAATTTATATTTACCTATTGCACTATTGTACAAAATTCGTTAAATCAAGATGTAAAATTTATGTAAGAAACAACATTTACTCCTCAAATTCTTTTGTAACTATTATAATTCTCGGTGGTGGGGGGGGGGGGCTGCAGCCCCATGGCTCCCCCCCTGGGTGCGCCACTGTATATATATATATATATATATATATATATATATATATATATATATATATATATATATATATATATATATATATATATATATATATATATATATATATATATATATTTATATTTATATATATATATATATATTTACATCCTGGGACTATTTTGCTTCCTTTCATATCGCGACTATTTTGCATCCACCACAACGAGTGAAGATATGGCCATTTATGCAGTGAATATTGAATCAGCTTTAAATAGGAAAGTAGGTCATATAGTTTTCATCATTGTATTTCGAATTCTGAATATACGAAATTTTTCACTTTGCGACTATTTTGCATCTTTTCACTAAGCTTACTATTTTGACTCCGGATACGTATACTTTTCGTTCGTTATAGCTACTATTTTGCCTCCTTCTGTATATTAATTTCCATATAAAGACTTATTTGCCTCCGTCAACGTTGCCGCGTTTTCAGATAGTAGTCAAATTGTTGAAGTGATAGTTTATCGTCCAACAGTTAGTTACTCACATATGAAAAGTATTTCGAAACTAAGTTATCGAACGCTGAGAGCATTCCTATAGTTTTGAGATTTCTAAATTTCCGTGATTTCTTTACTTAGCCGAAACACTAGGGCTCGGAGATTGTGAAAAGCCAGGAAAAATAGATTATTGGCTAATTCCTAACAGCTTCATTGAGGATTAATAATTAATATTACAAAAAGCATAAACTTATATTGGGAGCTCTAATAATAAATAATTATCGAAAGGGTTGAAGAAAATAGTTTTTCTTGATTATCGGGAAAATAAATCAATTTATCAATAAAAAAAATACTACTCTAAAGGGAAAGCAATTTGGAAAAATGATTCCACAAATTTTAGATACGATCATCAGTTTTTCTGTATAAAAAATATTTCAATGTCGTATGTATAGCGGCTAATCGCTAGGCTAAATTTTTTATAATATTACAAACGTTGCAGCAGGGCGTTATAAAAATGTTCATAATTTCTTCACTAATGGGCTTTTGTTAAAAACAAAAGAAGAGTTTTGAAGAGAAAACTCATTTCCTTTATTCATTAATAATTGTGTTTTCACTTGTTGATTGATTCAATATTAAAATGGAAATTACTATAATTTTTTTTATAAATTACATTATAGAACAAAATTAGTTACCTATATTTAAAAAAATATCAAACACCTATTCGAATTTCTTGAGAATAGAGTAAAGTATACTCTTGTTTTTGTTATTATAAGATTAATCAGTTATATGTTTTCCTAAATTGAAAAAAATTACTTCAAAAATGTTAAAATTTTCAAAAGAAAAAATTTTCATAAAATTTGAATTCCAAATACAGCTGTAGCTGCTAAATTGTCAATAATCTTTTTTTTTAATATTGATGTTTACAATTTTACCTAGAAAATTCTTTTTCTATTTTTCAATAGTATATTTGCTGAAGATTTAGTAACTATTTGAAATGTAATTTTCATGAAAATTTTTTATTTGAGAAAATTCAACATTTTTTATGTTATTTTAATTCAGAAAAATGTATATAACTAATTTATGTTATAATTACAAAAATTAGAGTATACTTGACTTAATTCTAAAGAGATACAAATAAATATTAGAATCTCTTTATTATATTTTATCAAATTGAACTGATTTTGCTCTATTATGTAATTTAAAAGAAAAATGTATAGTAATTTTCATGTTAAAGTAATCAACTAATTGAAACACAATTATTTATAGTTGAAGAAAATGAGTTTTCTCTTCAAAAACTTATTTTCTTTCAAAAGTCCATTAGTAAAGAAGAATGAATAATTTTATAACGCGATGCAGCGTGTGATTTTAGTAATATTATAAACAATTCAGCCTAGGGCTTATTTGCTATACATTGGAAAATGAATTGGTTTTTCACAGAAAAATTAATGATCCTATCTTAAATATGGTGACATCATTCTAAATTACTCCTTCTTGACGTTAGTATTTTTTTTATTGAAAAGTTAATTTATTTTCCATATATTCAAGAAAAACTATTTTCTTCAAACTTTTCGATGATTATTTGTTATTAGTATCCACTATATTAGTGTAAACTTTTTCTAATAATAATAACTTATCACTAATAAAGACGCTTCTAATAAGGAATTACCCAATAATCTTTTTTTCGTGGGCCAAAAACCTTTATAATGAATTCCGAAATGTGTATGAAGTTGATTTCTATTATTTTTCATTCGAGAAATATCGCGCGGTAGTACATCTGCTGCCTACGTATTAAGAAACGTTAATTTAAACATTGGTAAAATAAATATCTAAAATAATATGGAATTTATGAAAACGCATACTAATTTACAGTGATTATTAAACAAAAGAACACACATTGGTAGTTTTTTTGAATATTACTTCTTGATATTTTAACTTTTGTCGATTTGTGAAAAATGAAAATTATTTATGAAGAATAACGATTTTTGAAAGTATTTTACGGCAAAATTCCGGAATTGTGAAAAATATGAAATATCCAGCTTGAAAACTGCTCTAGATTTCATACTGATTTATTAGTCAAAATTAATGAACAGATCTCACAAATGGAAAAACTGAGAGAGTGATTTTCTTCTAATGTTTAACTGTTCATTTCAAATGGACCTAATTTTTTTCGAATTGAATATACTAGGCAAAACTATTAACTAACTGTTTTTCGCTAGATGCCCAAATCGGGCGGAAAACACGACTTGAGTACCATTTTGCATTTTCACCTCTTGCAGGTACAAATAACGGAGTTGTATGCAGCGAAATCATTATTGTAGAAAAATTTAAGTGAAAATCTCGTCCTTAGTTTGCGGTAGCTACAGTAGTTTCCTGTTATTCACAGAAAAGTCATTATGCTATTGAATTTTCATTCAACTTTTACTAAATTTTTGAACTTAGTGACATGAAATGTGGCCATAACCCATAATTTTTTTAATTGTTGAACAATTTTTCGTGTTCTATTTATGTGAAAATAAATATTCTTAATATCTTGATAATGACATCTTTGGTTTCGCAAAACAATTACGAAATGTGTTCAAAATTTACAATCTCTGTACAATAAATATTTTTCTGCCTGGAAATTCAAAAAAATTTCAAAAAAATATTACATCAGTTATAAAAAGTCCTTATTTAAGTAGTCTACGAAACATTCATAAATGTTAATAATAATAATAATAATAATATAATAAAACAATTGTATTGTGTTAATATTGAGAAACACTTCACAAATGCGAAATAAGCCGTAAGCTTAAGTTTTCATTTCAGCATCACTTACATGGAAACATAAGATTCCCGTGTATTTATGTACGATTGCCTGCATCACAGTGTTGCCGATTTTAGGAGTCAAAATAGTACGCAAAGTGTGAGGGATCGAACATGAATATACTCTCAGCGTATATTTATTTTGCCCCTAGCGTAGATAGTGTGAACTAAAATTAAATATTATTTTACATTCATTGAACGATTTTGACTCCTTTACTTTTACACATAACGTATGTTTGGTTGCAGTAAATTGAACCAAAATAATATGGTAGACTCAAGGGACGAACAGAAAGCATCTCACTAAAAATCGTGCTTATAGAGTAATTTATCTCGCAGAAATTGGCCAAAACTATTTTGCATCCGATATACGGAGTCAAAATGGTCGTGGAGTCAAAATGATATGTGTTAACGCTAATGTACGGAATCAAAATAGTGCTACGGATATATATATATATATATATATATATAAATATATATATATATATATAAATAAATATATATATATATATATATATATATAAATATATATATATATATATATATATATATATATATATATATATATATATATATATATATGTCTACATAATGACCCTCATCGAAAGTAGTATTTTATAACAAAAACATTACATTAAGAAAACTTAATTTCGTTTTAGTTATCGATTGTGGCCAAGTCCCACCTCTTATCCACGGAGAAGTGACCCAAACTAATAAATCTACATATTTGCACAGTGAAATAACCTACAAATGTTCAAAAGGATATAGACTTATAGGACCGACTAGTAGAGTGTGCCTTGAAAGTAAGCAGTGGAGCGAATATATGCCTAAGTGCGAAGGTAAGCAAACAAAAATAAATAATTTCACGAAAAATATTTATTATTCAAACTGGGTTTATTACTCGAAAATATTCATCACTTAATAATCTGTAAGATCCTGTGATCAATAAATGTCACAACACAAATTTTCAAAACTGTGGGAATAACAGACGTTTAGTTTACACTGGTGTAAAGTAAAATACAATATACATTCAAATACAATAAATTATAGAAAACAAAACCAACTGAAGTAATGCATAAAATACTTTATTACGAATTTTTCCTTCGAAGGTTTAGTACTATCTCAAGAATGGTGATGAATAAAAGTAATAAACACATAAATAAAGAGAATCAACATTTCAACTTTGATTGCAAAGAAATATTTGAACGGTTATAAAATATAGGTATAAGTACAATACAATCAGAATCATATTTTCGTAAAATCAACACGAATCATTGTACTATTTTCGTTATTACTTATTAAAACATGGTTATTTATTTTTCAGAGATTCAAAATGGCATAAAAATGTTTTGAAGGTGACACATATTTTATGACGAAACGAAAAATTTAAATTTATAAATAAAATTATTTTTCAACTTTCAATTGCCTGTTACTGTTAAAAAAGGAAAATTAAGAATTTATATGTTTATTTGTCGTATTTCTCAGAACATGATAGCCTATTTCACAACAGAAAGGAGGTGCGGTAGTGGTTTCGAATCTATGTTTTACCCCATGGACCACGATTTATTTGGTCTAGTCTGCAATTATCAAACCATTTTTAGAGTGTCATTCATATATTTCATGGTCTTAAACAACTTAGAACTATTGTTCTCTCATCTTCTGTTTCTTCTCCTCCTTGAATATAAGAGAATAATTCAGATAAAACAATATCAATTGATTCACTCAAAAACTTTCACTAGCAGCAACATATTATTTTGCAGAAATCAGATGCCCTGAGCCAATCCTTGCAGACCACAGTATACTATCAGTTACCAATAATGACAGAATGTATGGAAGAACTTTAATAAAAACCTTCGAATCTCAAAGTACTTCAGTTGCCACATACAAAGTGGGAGCGTTGGTGAAATATAGATGCGAACGGGGTTACAAAATAATAGGAGAACCACTCAGTACTTGCGAAGAATCTGGCCAATGGAGCGGAGAAGTACCAGAATGCTCATGTAAGTAAATTCAATCAATTTTTCCACCTTCGGTGTCGGGCCTTTCTTTCAATTTTTTGACAACACGCTGTCATGCAAAATTATCGGTAATTTTGATGCACTTGTGCAATTATCTACGAATATTTCCCTCCTGTCAAAAATCCCTTGTAAATGGAATGCAATTATCGAAAATTACAGCGAATATTTCCCTCCTGTCAAAAATCCCTTGTAAATGGAATGCAATTATCGAAAATTACAGCGATAATTGCATTGTAGAAAGCGAAAGAGCCCTGCGATAATTGCATTGTAGACCGATAATTGCATAGTAGAATAGTTCATAATACCGAAAGAGCCCTGCGATAATTGCATTGTAGACCGATAATTGCATTGTAGACCGATAATTGCATAGTAGCATAGTTCATATCACGGTTATTGATGACAAGCTGACAATTTATGAATTACTAACGTTAGTTTGACAAGTTGAAAGTTTATTCGGGAAATATTCCCCCAAATTACACTCGTGCATCAAAATTACCGGATAATTTCGCATTCCAGCGTGTTGTCTTTAAAAAACTACATTCGGTCATTTTCATATTTTGGAGAAAGAGCCCTCCACCTTCGGTGTCGGGCTCTTTCTCCAAAAATGAAAATGAACTCATCCAGTTTTTTGACAACACGCTGTCGTGCAAAATTATCGGTAATTTTGATGCACTTGTGCAATTACTTACTATAATTGCATTGTAGAAAGCGAAAGAGAGAACGTATCTATAGTAATTCCTATTTTAAAAACATGTTTCTTTTCGGGAAATATTCCAGAAAAATTACACTCGTGCATCAAAATAACCGGATAATTTCGCATTCACACAGAGTATTCAACTAAGTAATACGTTCTTCCCTCAAATGAGTTTTATAATGGACTACTTACCGGATAGGGAGTAGACAAAGTATATTTTTATCGATTTTTATTTATCAATGTATGAAACTATTGATGTGGATTTTTCTTTTCAGTTGTCGATTGTAGAGATCCTGAACAAGTAGATCATGGAAAAGTGATCTTGACATCAAACGCAACATACTATGGAGCTATAGCTCTATATTCTTGTGATGTAAATTACGAACTTGATGGGGTTTCAAGGAGAATATGTTTGGATAATGGTACCTGGAGTCACCATCTTCCCTTATGCAGAGGTATTTAACAAAAAACCGTAAAAAAATTTGCTATTATGGAATATATATCTAGATAGATATATATATATATATATATATATATATATATATATATATATATATATATATATATATATATATATATATATATATATATATATATATATATATATATATATATATATATAATATCTTAGATATTCTTCACGAAGCATTTGTCAAAATTTCTTATTCAACTATAAAATTAGAAATTAATTTTACCACTTTTTGTCATTTTCTTTTGTAGAGATTCAATGCAATGCCCCAGATGTGCATAATGGCGCCCATATCAATATAGATACTAACTCTGCTGGTGGAACCGCACGTTATACATGCCCAAGAGGGCACAATATGCAGGGAAATGCTACTAGACAGTGCTTGTCCAATGGAAAATGGAGCGGTAGACCTCCTCAATGTATTGGTAAGCAACTGCAAATTATTCTTAGAAAACAATTTTGAAAAAATTCATATTTAATTAGTTCCATTCACCACACTACAGATCTCTGGTTCCCATGAATAGATATGAGTTGAAAAATGCATTTTTTTTAAATTAATGAAATACATGTTTTTCGGATAACTTTTTTTCTTTGGTAGATACATATTCAAATACTAGTGTAAATTTGCAGTAGCAACACTGTTAAGATTATTTAACATCTATGGAGCCAAAATATATAATTTGTTATGTTACATCTCTACTTTTTTACGAGTCATCAACATCAAGTATCACTAATTGGTGTGACGTCAAGTATGCTGGGAAAAGGATTTTATGTTTTTACTGAATCAATACCTTGAATACCTAATCCAGGAGTTCTCAATGGGAGCTATATCGTCCCCCTGAAGGTCTTTGTTTGAAATGAGTATTCTATTCGTTAGAAGAATTTTCACTCCATGAAAAATACATTCTAATATTCTCATAATATTTTCATTCCACTATGGGAAATATTGAACGATGAACACACATACTTGAGGACCAATGAAATGTGGCCTTCTATCAGATTTCAATTCATACAATAGTTTAATTTCGTTCCAGTGTTTCAACCAGAAAATTCATTCTGTATTGTGCTTGAACATTGAATGAAGTTGAAATTTGGAAAAACAGGACTTTCAATAGTTACATAATATTCATATTGTTTAATGGCCGAGTAGTCATGAGCGTTTATTAGCATTCTAGAGACCCCGGGTTCATGCCCCGGAGTAGACTAGACTACTATTAGTTTTTTTCTCAGAGTATGTTTCTGCTTGCTAACTTATAAGGCTAATGGTGGGCAAGTAGTCAGCCTTGAACTTCACCTTACCTTATGTCTTTCATAAATTATCCGGTCTCACCTATTCCTAAAACATTTGAAAGAGTTTTCCCCCTCCATAACTCAAGCACTCTGTCTCCCTCAGGTATACTAAACAGACACTGTAGTTATGGTACAAATCAAACCAAGTTATCTCAAAAAATATCAATGCATCAATATCATTAGTTGATAATACAAGATTCAAACATACATAAACTTTATGATATTATTTCAGCTGTTGAATGTCTCGAGCCTAAAAAGTTGGAAAACGGGCATGTTATAGTAACGAATGGTACTATTTATAACAGTGCCATTGAATACCATTGTGTGCCGGGATTCAAGAGAGTGGGTCCATATCTCAGAAAATGTTTGGAAACGGGTAACTGGTCTGGAGAAGAACCAAGATGTGAAGGTAAACAAAATTAATACTCATTATTTCGTGAATTTCTCAATTTCCTGAAGTTAAATGTTAGGTTACGTTGTTGTTGTTGTTGTTAAACCCTCTATTCAGGGGGTCGAAAATGGGCTAGCCCTAGGTCAACTCGTCTTCAGCAAGGTCTCTATTACCAGAGGTCTTAGATTTTACCAATACCCGGCCAGCTTGTTACAGAAATTTAATCACTCATTTTTCACTATATCACATATAACATTTATTGACACATCAATGGATTTAACCTCCAAATCTAAAAGGTTTAAGTGATTAAAAGTGTGCTCTGTTTGACGCTTAACTTCTGAATCTGTTAGGCTATTGATAATAGTTCTTATACATATAATAAGAAATCATGCTTCTGGATCCTGAGAACGATTTTGAAATATTAATTACAAAGTTGATTGTTCTCCGAAAAATCAAAAAATGGTGTAGAGTAGGCAGCTATTTTTACACTACGCAATGGTTTATTCTACCTTATGCTTTAATTTTTGTTCGCTTATCGTGATACTTTTGGAATCAAATTTTAAAAAATGATTGTTCTTTCATGGCTGACTCTTTTCAAGATAGCCTTAGTTTCATCAGGACTTAATAAGTTTTTATATTTCAGTGGCTTTGGAAGAACCTCAAGAAAGTTCAAGTTTAGGTCAAAACATGGCTATAGGATCGAGCATCGTTGTGATACTTTTAGTAATATTAGGATTAATTTATTTAAAACTGTAAGTATTTTGAGATATATGCTAAAAATGTAGTTTGATAGAATATTTTTCCAATAATTTAAAAGGTAGTTACTAAATGATAAAAACCGCATAAAAATTCTAAATATTCGGTCGAGATGAACTCCTTCGCTAGATCAGAGCACACAGTTGTATGTACAAGTGCACTAGCAAGGGTAATACCGAATATTTATCGAAGAAAGAAGGTGAGTTAGGGTTCAGAGGATGAACCCATCATTTGCCTTTGTGAATTTGTAAGCTGTGACTTACCTACACCATGAGGAAACCTACAACCATGAAAAAACTTTATGACATACCAGACAGCAAGCGTACCTAGTTCATCAACTAGCTCGGTTTACGAACGTGGGTCGTGGAGATTGTATATAGAAACCCAATAGAAAGATCACCTGTTGCTGCGAATAATTCACTCTTTCATCTCAATCATGGCCGTATCCAGATGGGAGGTTATGGGGTCAAAAAATTTGAATATTTTCGCTTCAAAACATGGCAGAAGATTAAACTTTATGTCGTAAACTCTTTGTTTTGTCTGAACCACAGGGCTGTTTATTTTATTAATACAAATAATAAGCTGATAACTAATATTTTTCATAAGTTATTCCACTTCAAAAAAAATATTAATAATATTGCATAGTAATGAATTATTGTTCCTCTTTATTATTTTTTCCAACACCTATTAATATTTAATGTCATTCTATTGATTAACCTGATCTATTGAATAGAAAACTATGGAGGTTCAACAAAACTAAATCATTCATCATCCAATAATATTTTATATGGGCAACTTTATCCAAATTTTGAAAATTAGCATGGATATTGGTGTTTTGGGTTTAATTTAAAAAACCTGGTCCTGACCCCCCCAAAATTTTCTTGGCTACAGCCTTGATCTCAATAAGAATCATTTATGTACAGGCAGAATAGTTATTTGTCATCATGAACACTATAATGGAGAGTTGTAGACTTCTAAACCAAAATTGGAGAAGTCATATGGAACGATTTTTCAAGATCAACTTAAGATAATGCAAATCGATTTTTGAAGACGAATTTATATGAAGTGACTTTCTCCCTATAGTACCCAACTTGATAAACTACTCGCAACAGAGAATAACATTTATCTTAAAAAGATGTACATATATGATCGTTTCGTTAATAATGGCTGCTAGCTATTGAACTTATATTCACTTGTACAATATGGGCCTTCTTCTTGATAAACGAATCACCACGTATAAATTTGCTGATCTCCGCCATTCTCAAAATAAATCGAAACAACATCCAAGGGATTTTCTAGGATACAGGGAACAAAAGAATTATGGACATTCACGTCTCATGCCTTCGTATGCAATAATGAGTCAAACACTATTAGCACAATTTACTAAAATTCGCACTACATGGATGCGACTCCCACTAAATCATATGGTGATACAATTCTTTATTCTGGACTCAAGCATTCATATCTGATAATTTATGGAATCAGTTATTAATTTTGAAACAAGAGATTTTTACACTTTAAGCCGTAATTAACATTATTTATTTACGAGAATTGGAACTTTAACTGTTTTTATGATGATCCGCTGGATGAGGTTTATTTCAAATTTTTTTAACTCTGCATATTTCTTCCTAAAAATTCCATACATAGTAATCAAAACAATAATGTATAGAACGTGATGTTTTGAAGCTTTGTTCATTGATTTTAATTTCAGGAAAACACCTGTTCCTGTAAAAAACACAGACAATATTCAAAGTGCCGAAATGAAAGATGATAGAAGTGCTTCAGTGGTGAGCTATTCATCTTTCAGCGATAGAAACGGATACAGGATGCCATCTTCGATTTATTCGAACGTTGAAGATGAAAATATGTACAATTCTCCGTACGAAGAAACTGGTGGAGAGAGCGAAACATACGAGCCTGAACCTGTTAGCAACGGTATCACGATTAATGGAGTTTCCGTCCGTTGAGATTAACCAAAAATGTAATTATTTGTGTATATTGAAATTTGTATAATAAATTTATTTAAGGTAGTGTAAATGAGTTTTATCTTTTATCTTGGGATATTCTTTGATGGATTCATTTACCGTTCGATAATAACAAATACACCACAATATATGAAATCTATACATCAATACGTGATACTTTGCACCCCTTTTCAAACATCTTGCGCGCATAGAGTAGACACAGTTAAAATTTATATAGAGAAATAATGCATAAACCTAAAATTCATATATTATGTGTTACAAATAAATATTTGTACACTTTAGCAGCAAAATCGATACCAAACGATTAATTCATTAGCAATTTTGGAATTACGGAATTAACGGCCTGCCGAAGACAATCTTTTCTACCTAATTGAGGGAGCCGAGATGAGGAGAAGGGTCGCGAGAATCGTGGACGGCAGGGCTGTTCAGGCAGTCGAAAGCGGGTTGTATGCAATAGTGGGCCCCGTTCCCATCGACCAAAAGGTTCACGATAATCGAGCTTCGCAAATTGGACATTTTGTCGACGCTGTCGGAAAATACGCGTTTCCAACACCCGTAGGGGTAACGCTCCTTTTACACGTGCAGCCTCAAGTATTTTACTCCTGAGAGAGGGGAAGGCTCTCAGCACCAAAAGGAATTAAGTCCAATGGACTCTTTAAGACGGAAAGCGGGAGCCGCCACGTCTCGCGAGCTAGAGCTCTTACGTATCCTGCATCTCGAGTCGTTGAGCCGCGTCTCCTACTCGAAATGCGAAAGGAAGAGTGAGGCTTGCACACAGAGAGCGAAAACGGCTCTTAGTTCTCCTTTTACTGCTGAAACTTTTTCAAAAGCAAATGAAAAATATTCAATTCACCCTGATATGTCGTATTTTAAACTTAGTTTAATAATATACGGTGCAAGAGCCTTATTTAGGCTCTTGCACCATATATTATTAAACTAAGTTTAATGATAAACCAAGTTCAATTCCACATTTTCGCTTGCACAAAAATATTAACGTCTTAAACCCCGCATGAACCAAGTTTAGTTAAATGACGTTGCAAACGGTGCAAAAGCCTGCTAATGTCATATATCAATCATCACCTATTACTACAAGATTCCATCCAAGAAACAGATGAAGTGGAAGAACTTTTCGCTAGAGTGTATGAAAAAAATTTCTACTTATATTCCAAAAAAACAGTATTAGGCAGTAAACCGTTCAAGAATAATTGGAGACTCTGTGGCCGTTTTTAGATTTTTAGTTGGTTAATAACGAATCAACCAACGGAAGCGTGTCAAAAAAGTTTCTTAGACCACAGAATTTTTAAATTATTTCATCAACTTTTCGATGTTGGACAAATTACTCTGTACTCCCGTCAAACAGTCCACATGTGGAATGGTATTTTAGGTTATTTTCATTTGAAATTATGCGTTCAGCAGGTAACGATTGCATACAATATTAAAAAAGTTATATTGAATTATGACTGCTCAGTTCGATAAATCAGGTGGTTATTTCGCACAGTTGTCAGAGGATGGCAAGCTTAAGGTGTGGAATACAGCCACAAATTCTCTTGAACAAGAATATGTACCAGATTTGCATCTCACATCGCCATGTACTTGTTTACAGTTTGTAGAAATCTGGAATCGCTCTAGTAAGGTGAGTGTACATCCCTTATAATTTTATAACAGTATGTAATTGATTTTATGATATATATCTCCATGTATGGAAATTTAAACTAATGGTATATTCTATAAAAAAACTTAGACAAAGCCCAATTGTAGTCATGATTAATGATTCTTTGAAACCATTTGAAGTAACTGTGCTATGGATTATAAATGAAATCATAAGGTCCTATGTTTAAATGGGAAATTATATTTAAGTTTCAGAAACTCTATTTTTATTTTAACAAGCTATTTTGCTACAATTATTGTCGAACTTATCTGAAACTCTTACTAATTCATTCTCCTTGATACGTACCGAAAAAAGTAGTTTAATTTTTGTAAATTAGTGGATATTGCCAATCACATAATAGGTACAATATTTATTTTTTAATTTATATCTGTAAGTATCTATTGATAGTATCATTCACTATTTATCAATAATTACTGTGCTGATTACATTACCAGCAGTAGCATTGGTTGAACAAAAATTTTTTTAATTCATAAGGATTTGATGATATGAATGTTTATGTATGCTGGTCCATAATATGCCAATGTCACTGTTATTTTTGAAAAAATTAATTTTAATTTCAATTTTTAGAATGGATCTCCTAGAAAGAAAAAGAAACGGGATTCCTTCAATGGCTCCCTTCTAGAGATAGCCCTTGGAACTATTTCAGGAAATCTTATAGTCTATTCAATATCTAAAGGAGATGTAAGGTTCATTGTTAATGGAAATACCAATTTGTCAATTGGTTGCTTGTCTCCAAATATCAATGAAGTATTATACTCTAGTGCAGAGGAACATATAATTGTATGGGATATACAGCAGAGGACAATTATCAAGTAAGTGAAACTTATGCCTAAATTCTAGCCTATCTGCAAATTATGACTTCATATTCAAAGATGATTTTTAAGAATAATTGTTCAAGTATTTTAAATTCCTTAAAATATTCAGATTTATATCTTACAACAATTTGTGAAGTATGTAAAATAATTATATTTGAGTATAACTATGTTGGAAGGAGCTACAAGTTATTCTATTTATATTCATTCCCCATTTTCAAAAGTTGAAAGACTTCAAATAATATTTAAGGTTTGTTTTTTAGTAAATGGAAATCTGGCAATGAAAAAATATCGGCAATACTTGCCCTTCCAAATGAAGAAAGACTATTAACAGCATCAAAGATCATAAAGTTGTGGGATATAGAAAATAAAACACTTCTAAAGACTTTCAAGGGTCACAGCTCAGAAATTCATTTGTTGCAAGCAATTCCATACAATGACTCATCAGAATCAAAATATGTTATTAGTGGATCAAAGGTAAGTGCTGAGATCTGCCAGTATATTTTAGACGTTGATGCATTCATTGACTGAAAAGTATTTAAAAATAAGAGACTTCATTTTTTCAGTAGTATCTTGAAAATATTGAGATTAGATTGTGGCAAATCAAAATTCAAATGATATTATATATCACAATAATATTCCTTGAATGTGAGGAACTTGAATGCATCTCCTATTTCGAATTGTAGCTTATTCTTGACATACTCCTCTGCTATTATAACAAATTTAATCAGAGGTTTTACCAAAAATAATTACCTAATTTTATATCTACGTATTCATTTTGATCAAATTTACTTTAGGATAAATTTTTTTCTACAAACCTTATCATATTCAAATATGTATATATATTAATATATAGTATTATTGGTGCATAAATTTCAAACTACTATTGCCTTTTTAGGGGGATCGTTTACTAAACTGTTGGAATATAAGTGAAAACCTTAAGGATAAAAATGCAACTGTTTCACTTCTCATGGAAGATTCAGTCAGGAATATAACCTCGAATATATTATCAGATGGATCAATTAAAATAGCTTCCTCTGTTGCTAGTGGAGTAGTACATATTTTCCATTTGGTTCTCAATGGGTGAGTTGTGAGAAACCTTGCTCAATTCAAGTAACACTTGAATTCTTTAATTAGGGGGCGTTCAAGTATTACGTAACGCAATTTTTGAAGATTTTTGACCCTCACTCCCTCCTATGTAACGCGCCGTAACGTTTTCATGAACCTCTCCTCTCCTTCTATAAACGTTACGTAACACACAAGTGACAATTTTTACCTAAAAGTCACAAATATGTTGCGCAAAGTACCTTAAAGTTGTTAAATACCTTTTTTATTGTATCAATCGTGTTTTCTTTAATAATAAACAGAACAAGAGATAATTATTTAATAAACAATCATACATAATGTGATTTGTTGAAATGGGCTCAAATTTGTTGTAATAAACTTTTACCACTAATCTTACATTTAATTATGCCGTTTTCCTGGCTTGGCCCTGTCGTTACATACATTTTTAGCTAACTTCATCCACCATTATTTCTTTCTTGCATTATTCTATTATCGCTCATTAGCAGGTTTTCATTTTGAAACCCATTTATTGAAATGGGTGCGATTAGCAAAGTTGGTCCTAGGACCAAGGTAGTTTTTCGTTTCATGACTTTTCATGATGCTTGGCACCAAAAACTCAATTTCAAATGTCTCTCTTTCTCTCTCTCTCTCTCTCTCTCTATTTATATATATATATATATATATATATATATATATATATATATATTTATATATATATATATATATATATATATATATATATATATATATATATATATATATATATATATATATATATATATATATATATATATATATATATATATATATATATATATATATATATATATATATATATATATATATATATATATATATTATATTATATTTATCATTATATATATATATATTTATATATTAATATATATATATATATATTTTATGTTCGTAGGTATGTATGTCCGTATGTATTTTAAACTTGTTTACACGATAAAAGGCGGATTTTGGAGCTATAGGGTGGAAAGTTTGTAAGTAGATAGTTTCGTATGATATCTTGGGGGGATTACTTTTGGTCGGAATTGGTTAGGAGGTTGGCCTCCCGTGGAGGAAATAAATCTTTTATACACGATAAAGGGCGCAATATTGGAGCAATAGTGTTGAAAGTTTCTAAGTAGGTAGTTTCGTGTGATATTCTGAATGTGATTTCTTTTGGTACGAATTGGTTGTAGGGACCTTCGGGAAAGGAAAGAAATCTTGTTTCCATGGTAAATGGCGCTATTTTGGAGTAATAGGGTTGAAACCTCGTGAGTAGGTTGTTTCAAATGATATTTTGGATTAAACTGGTGTTGGTGTTTTGATTGGGAAGTTGAATTCCCCAAAGGAAGGAAATGATTCTTGTTTACGCGATAGATGGGTCAATTTTGCAATAGGTTTGAAAGTTGGTAGGTAGATAGTTTCTTATGTCATCTTGAATGGGATTGGTTTTGGTACGAATCATGCACAGGCGAGGGCTGAACTTTGGTTCTGCACAAACAGGCTGCTATTAAATGAAAATAAAACCCAGCAGATTGTATTTGCGATGCGTCCACTGAACGAATGGGAGGGCATAACTGAGGCAAAATTTCTTGAGGTAACCTTGGATACTAAATTACAATGGGGACCTCATACAACAAAAGTTGGTGCGAAAGTGTCCAGGGGTATATATGTTCTTAGGGGTCTATCGAAGAATGTATCGCGTGAGATTCTGCGCACTGCATATTTTGCTCTCGTTCAGTCACACTTATCCTATGGGATCTTGGCATGGGGTCACTCATCCGGGGCTCGTGGATTGTTTGCACTGCAGAGGAGAGCTGTTAGGGTGTTGGCCGGTCTGGGTTACCGGGATGATTGTAGGGAGGCTTTGGTGCATTGTCAACTTCTGACACTGCCATGTCTGTATATTTTTGAAAACTTATTATATATAAAGAAAAGCAATTTTTATTTAACACATGACAGTGTGCATGGGTACGACACTAGAAACAAAACAAACTTTGTTCCGCTCTACTGGCGTCTGGGAAGGTGCCAGGATGGACCCGGATACTGGGCTGTCAAGCTATTCAATGTTTTACCCGCAGAAATAAAGCGGTTGCCTGTGAATGAGTTTTATGGAAGAATGAAGTCCATTTTAATATGTAATTGTTTTTATTCATTAGACGAATTCATTGAATTCAGATTTTAATATGTGTGTAACAAGTGTATTTTGTAGTATTTTTTTGTAAGTTTTTACAGTTGTATATTTTATATTGCCTGACATATGTAAACATTAATTTTTTTTGTATTTAACATGAATAAATGAGAATGAGAATCGGTCACGGGGTTGAGCCACATTGGAGGAAGTAAATCTTGTTTATCCGATAAAGGGTTCAATGTTGAAGCAATGGGGTTCAAAGTTAGTGATCTAAATAGAATGAAGGCTGGTTCGAATTTGGAAAAAAAATTCAATTGAATAAGTAGATTTTTCAAATCGGATATGGTATGAAACCTGCTTTCCTAATGCAGACCGCTGTGATAGAGTTTTTTACACATATAAACTCTAAAATAAAATAAAATATTTATTTTCTTTGGCAATGCAATTAGAAACAACTTAAAAAAATCAGCTATAATTCAAATAAGTAGGAATGTAAAAAAACAATTCAGTTGGAGTTACTATTCCTTCGCCCACTCAGACTGCATTTGCACACAATTTTGTGATTTGAAGTAGCACATATTCTGTTCTTGAAGTCGAATTGTACTGATGGTCAAAAGAAATCGTACGGCATCTGCTTGAACCCTTATAGAGGAGGCGATAGATCAACGAACAACCTCACAAGAAGTAGTGAATGCTTGCATGATCCTTTTTTTAGCTGACTAGGTACCGTGAGCTTGCTTGGGGACTGAAGGATTTGGAATGGACACGGTGGCGGCAGGAAAGTATTATCCGGAAAGAATGATTTCAAATTCCTCAAAACGAAACAGCAGGATTCATACGCGCATTTAATTACTTGCAAAAAATATTGCCAGTCACTTTTTCATTGGCATTTTTTGGCACCGTTGTGGCAGTAGGTCAGCATGAGAGCCTTTATAGTCCAAAAACAGGTGATGCTACAAATCTGTTTTGAGGACATTACAGTATGAAGTCACTTCCAGAACACTGATTACAACAATGTGTATTACGTGTTTAAAACACTTAATGGAAACTGACTGAAACAAAATATAAATGACGAAGAATAGAGTCGAAGTATTCCCCATAAAACATTAACGGATAGAGTTGCCAACTTGGGAGAACAAAATAAAACTGACGTACAATACAATCGAGGGATTCCCCGTAAGACATAAACGAAAAGGGTTCCCAACTTGGGTGCTTCAATTCCCCTAGTTTTTTATTTCAATAAAGACCAATGTTACGTAACGCGTTGTTCGAACCCGTCTCCCGCCCCTGTAACGCATCGTAACGTTTTACAAGACCCCCCACCCCCCAAATTGCGTTACGTAATACTTGAACGCCCCCTTATACGTACTGTTGCATATTTTGAAACTCCGAATTGTACTGATATTATTCAATATTTAAATTCATGAAATTCAACGATTGAATATTGCATACTTTGTTCTAAACTAATGATCAATTCTATTCATATAATTGAAAAATTAGAGCATAATAGTTTGACTTATATTGATTTCACTCTAGAGTACTCTTCCTTAGAATATTTGACTTTGTATTTTTACTGCCAATTATGGATTACTTTCCAAAATATGTGTTATGGTTTTTTCAAAATAGTTTTATTCTCTTCTAAAATATTTTTTATTGAACTCATTTCAGTGAGTAAAATTTCTCAGTTGATTTAGAATGTACTATTCCAAAATTATAAATGTTTCTCATATTAAAAAAAATTGAGTACCGTACTTGAAGTTCATTTCCTTTTGTGTATTTTGTAGAAAATGTAGTAAGCCTATTAAACCCAAGTCAACTATCCAAGTCGTATCTGATACTGGTCAGAAGAAAGATGTTATAACTCCCATACCAATTATATCCTGTCTATTCAAAAGTGATGATAGTTTGTTGATAACACATGGCAATTCCATTATTTTGAAATTTGAAGATGTGGTAAGTGGTACAAAATAAAACTTTTAATCATATACTGCCCCAGATTGTTCCAAGCAATAGACATACTTTTTCTGTACATTGATTTTCATTTATCATTCATATTCTCCATTAAAAAATGAGTTGCACTCATCAAAATCTTTCTTTTATATTTTATGTAATAAATTCTTTATTTCAATAGAAACTTCTATTGTATTTGGGGAGATTGTATCAAATACCATCATACTCATTTTTATTAGAAAATTTACTTCGTATATCTTTCATTGCAACTTCCTCTATTGCGGGAAACAATTATTGATTATTTGGTTTGTTTTATTATCATTGAAGTGTGATCAGTCATTTTATTCTGAAGAAAAAATTTTGATTATTATTTTTTATTATTAATTCCAAAAATATATTGTTGAGTTTGAAGTAATTGAGAATATTCCTATAAACTTCCCATGCCTACATTTAATTTTTAATAATTTAATCAATATGCGCGGCCTATTATTCATATGAATATCCAGTGTCATTTACACTGTTTTGAAGAAATCTGTAGATAATCATCAGACTGAAAAATATTTTTAATGTTTTTCACACAAATTTTCAACTTCTCCATACAATTTTTCATGCTCTTTTTTCCATAAAAACTTTGTCCTGGCAATTACAAATTCAAGGAAAATAAGAATTAACCAATAGGTGTAGCCCTTCTGAAGTGATGAGGCAATTGATTTTTATTTATATAGATTAAAATTGGGGAATACTTCCCAAACTGCCAATTATACAAATACTATTATATGAAAGAGTAATAGTATTCGTAGATCATCACAAATTTCTTTTGCAGGAGCTTATAAATCAAAAAATTATATGTCTTTTACGAACTCTGCAATCAACACAAATTGATGAAACAAAAAAAAGCAAAGTTATTAATCCAGTTGTAGGAAACGATGTTCATTATGTGACTCCATTCAACAATGTTGGAGCAACAGCTAAAAGGAAACAAGAAGGAAAGTTGGAAGTTCCGATGGAACAGAGACTTGAAAATTTAACAATTAATAAATTAGAAGAAGGTAAAGTGCCGAAAGGTGGAAATATGGCGCAGCTTTTGCTACAAGGTTTACGTAGTAAAGATCAAACTATTATCAAAGCTGTATTATGTAAAAGGGATGAACAATTGATTAAAAGCACTGTCAAGAGACTTCCCCTGAAGGTCATTTCACAATTAGTCCAAGAGCTAACGAATTTCATTCAAGGAAAAACAATTTCGTAAGTGATTTTTAAATGATTTTAGATTTTATTCAACTTGGAAATGCACATATGTTCATTTCTTTGTTAATTATTGCAACCTCTTCAACTATTAAATACTTTTGATTTTGATAAAAATTAACTTTTACGAAAATATATTTAGGTGTATCAATTGTATGTGTTAGAAAGATTTTTGTAATTTTTCTTGAAGTATTCTTGATTTCTACACTGATTCAGTTATTTCTGTTATAAATTAATACAACACTAACCAAATAGTTTCAAGATCTTTCATCTCACACAATTTATAATTATTAAAATAAACAAGGATTATAGTCACATTTAATTTAATACTATAATTTTGAATTGTGATTATTGTACATCTGTATTATTTGTAATGATTTTTAAGGAGTCAGATAGGAGCACTGTGGTTGAAGCATCTAATACAAATACATGCTGCACTTCTGATATCGAATCCAAAACTCCCTGATGTGTTTGGTCCAATGTTGAATAGTATAGAACATCGATTATCACTGCAGAGTCCATTGAGCAGGCTCAGGGGTAGGCTAGATCTTTTAGTAACTCAAGTAAGTGGTTCCAATGAAGAATCTAGAGAGAATGAGGAAGCTTTGCTGATATTTAATGATAAAGGTAAGGAGATTGCTTCACTCTGTTTTAAAAGAACAATTTTATTTTTAGTTATTAGAAAAGTATTGCATAAATTCAAATATTTTTACATATGCTGAGATATAACATGCTTATTTAAGAATTTAATAGAGAGGACTACTCTTAACAGTCGCATGCAGATGGGGGGGGGGTTACCTAGTGTGACCCCAGCTCATATTTTTCGTTATATTTCAGCCAAATAACAATTTTTTAATTTGGAATTTTTTGACTTTTATCCTATGTGTTTTATGAATGTTTCAAAACATATCTACCAAAAATCAAATAATTACATTGGTTTCTATAGAAGAAAGCATCTGTTGATGCGCGATCCATTGGTTCTCCTATATGAATACTTATGTAATGTAGATTGGTATAACTGTCATTTTGATTGAAATACTGTGTGTACGTGTATGCTTTGACCTCTAGATTTTGTTAGGAAAGGCAGTTGACTGCTAAATCGTATGCGCATGTGCGATACGTGAGTCAGGCCGAAAAGTTTTTTTTGTAGAGTCTAGGCAAGTCAATATGCCAATTCAACATGAAATATAGATCTAATCATTCCCAAGGTTTGCTCAGTAACAGCACTGAAGATATTTGGGTTTGAATGTACTCAAGTGGGGGCTGTTTCAAGAGGGTCAGTTCAACCGGAATATAAGGGAAAAGCAGCAAGAAGTGCTACTAAAAATATACCTGTAAAAGGAAGATGCTTCGTAGATCTGAAGATCGAAAATTTATGAAATCTTGTACAAAATGCGTGAAGTATATCTGCTCAAAACATACAGCCATAGAAGAACACTCTATAATAAGAACATGTACCGAATGTATTTAATATTTTACTATACATTTTCATTGATAACGAAACTTTTGAGTTGTAGAAATGGAGTTATTTTAAATTAAAACGAGTTACGTTGTATTTGAGTCAGTTACTAACCCCCCTCATCCTAATAATATCATTCATTTTATTGTTGGGGTTACTTGCTGACCCCCATCATCTGGGTTGGCGTGTTACACTCATAGCATCTGGCTGCGACTGTTCAGCACATAAAAATTTGAATTAGCTTATGTAAGATGTCACGAAGGACAAATTATGATAGGTTTTTTTGACAGTTTAACTTGCATAACCTGTTTTTGAATGTATAAAAGTTAATATGCATGTTCTTCAGAAGAGTATGAATAGGCAGCTTAGAGGTTAATTGATTAGTTGATGAGAACTAGTGTTTCATGTAGGGTAAAATAACGTCAAAAATGTATGTTATCTCTGTGTAATATGTTCGTTTAATTGTTCATAAGCAGAGAGATTCGAAAGTTTTAGACAAGTTTGAACAATTTCATATATGATCACTCAATGAAAATATAGAAAATTCCTTCCAAGCATTGACTTCTTTTTTCCCTCTTCTTCTCAAATAAATGAATTCTGATTAAAACATACTTTCTGCGGTTCTTATACATAATATATTTTGAGATATGAAAATAGCACTATTGTTTTTTTTTATAAAACTGACCCTCTTGAAATTTTCACACTTGTGTTATGACAATCAAATTTTAGAGGCCTGATAAGTGGTGGGGGCCTCTTAAAGGGGACAAAAATCCCAAAAGTTCATGTATGGCTATCATGTTATTTTTATACTTTAGTTAGTATGAATTGCTGGTCATGTATTATCATATCACTCAGTCATATAGGACTAGAATTTACTTTTTATCATTTAAGAAATATAAATTGGTTTTCCCACCTGCATATTAACCTGTCTGTAGTTGTATGAGTATTGAAGTCCAGGCGGTAACCTATTGAGGTGGATCTCCTCTTATATAAGTCGAAGGTCTCAATTCGTAAAAGTAGATGGCATTCGATCTGCCATGTTCCGCAGTACTTCAGGGGTGCCCCAGGGTTCACATCTGGGACCACTGTTTTTCATTATATTTTTAAACGATATAGAAAAATGTTTCAAATATTGCAATTTCCTACTTTATGCCGATGACCTCAAATTATATAGAGCAGTTAAAGGAGTGGAGGACTGTGTTTTGATTCAGCAGGACATCGATAGATTGTTAAATTATTGTGCAGAAAATGGTCTCTTCCTGAACTATGACAAATGTCACAAAATTGTTTTCAGTAAAAACGTGCATCTTATAGACCATCAATACACCATGGCGGATTATTCTCTTTTGCAAGAAGACCATATTTTGGATTTGGGAGTGATTTTTGATAGAAAACTTTTATTCGATCAGCACATCGAACGCCTTCTGGGAGATGTAAATAGGTTTCTGGGGTATGTCCTTCGACACTGTAGGACTTTCAGAAATAATAAAACTTTCTTGATATTATATTTTTCATTCATCTATAGTCGGTTAAATTTTGCGTCAGCAGTTTGGTATCCTCAATACAAATATTATAAAGAGAGAATTGAGAGAGTACAGAATAAATTTCTCAGATTTCTGGCATTCAAAAATAATATTACCTACAATAATCATGAGTACTCACATATTCGAAAAAAATTTGGCATAATGGAACTGGAGAAGCGCCGAGAAATGACGGATATTATTTTATTATACAAAATTGTCAGTGGTTTACTCAGTGTGCCTAATATTCTGCAATCAATTCCATCCAGGGTCCCTGATATTAGGTTACGTAATAGTGACACATTTTATGCTCCTTTACGGAGAACAAACAGTGCACAGAAGGTCCTATTTTCAGGATGATGGCTTCATTTAACAACTTCTGCATAGACCTGGATCTTTTCAATATATCGCTCAATAATCTGAAGCGAAGTCTCAGGAATATTCTCTTATGAATAAAAATTTTTGTCACCTATGTATCCAACTGTATTGTCATTATTTCTTTTCTAATTTTAAATTTTAACATCGATGTATATGTAGCTTCGAAGAGGCGAATACTGTTTTTTGGGTTTTTACCTGTTTGTATTCCACGTGATCATTCAATAAATAAAAAATAAATAAATAAATAATGGGAGAACTTAATTTTTAAAATTTCCTCTCTACAAATTTCAATTTTGGTGGGGGCCTATAGGCTGCAGCCTACTCCAGCCTATTTTAGTGAATCTGGAACTGTTGAACACAATAAAAAAACATTTCATGTTTATATATAATACATTGAATGGTGCAATATATATGAATATAATTATAGTCATTATGTTTTTGTGATAATTAATAATTCAAATAACTATTCACTTCAACTTTGTTCACAGATTCTAGCGATTCTGATCAAGAGGTAGCAATGGCAGAATTATTGAATTCTGCAAGTGAGAACGAATGGTCTGAAGAGCAGTCTAGCGATGACGACATAGCTGAAAATGATAAAAGTAATGACTCAGATGATGAAGAAATGTCTACATAAGCATTCAAAATTCATAATCCATTTTTTAATCTGTTCTGTTCACTTAAGCAGTATAATAATTAATTATATTTCAATTATTGAATATTTGTAAAATTGATTATTATTATTTTATAGACAAATTACATTTGACCCAAGATTTGCTGTATATATACTATTGTTGAGTCATATTTTAATAAGAAATTTTTATGAAAGGATGATTTAAAAACAATGGAGACTTTTGAACCAATTTTGTTCGTTTTATTAACCTATATTAAATTCCAATCTGAATAATTACCTGATAGTAAATAGACTATTTTCATTAGTTAAAGGTGAAAGATATTTCAACATATATTTCATTATTGTAAATAATGCCTTCTCATTTTAATGAACTGGTGTTGGCTTAAATATATTTTAAAAACGCGGGAGATGTAGAGCCATGAAAGTAAGGTCATATTTTTCCCTTATTCTGGTTCTTTTTTACATACAAATTCTTGGATGGAAGTCAATTTGGAGGAGCTGTGGAGGTGAGGTAAACCTCAACATCTACGAAAAAACATGAAATCTTCATATTAAAATGGCGTTGGCTAATGAAAATAGTTGAAACTACCATCAACTCAATCCACTTACAAAATGTGAATCCTATGACTGGATCTTCTGGAGGAGGTGCGAAAAACAAGAAATCTAAATAAAAATGGCGGAATTTAGTTTATACCGCCAAAAGACAATCCCCTAATTTCAACTTTATCCACGAACAAATTTTCAATCCACCAACTTAATTTGTAGAAGGATTGAGGGTGCAAAATTCCAGCAAGAACCTGTTATATTTAGCTCATTACACCATCTAAAAAGCTCTAGATGACTGAATTCGCGATATAAATGTTCATGATTAGTTTCCACATGTTTTGCTACCGGTTTGAAAAATTTTCGCTTATACACCTTCCAGCCGCAAAGCTTGGAAATGCCAATTATATAATACCTATACACAATTTCTTCATCTCTTTCGTTTTGATGAGGGACGCTGAAATGTATCGGAATATATATATATATATATATATATATATATATATATATATATATATATATATATATATATATATATATATATATATATATATATATATATATATTCTGTAAATGTGTTTACAGTTTTATTGAACAAGTATATTTATTTGCTATTTTTACCCCGAGGCGAAGCTAAAGGGGTTATAGTCGTGACGACAAAAAGTTGGTAACTGGCCCGATTTTAAAAATTCCAACAGATATCGATAAAACACATATGATTTCATTAGGGAATTTGAATTCCCAATTTTTACCAACGAAGAATAAGAAAATATAGCGTTTTTTAGATAGGCATTACGGCATGCGCCAAGGTCGATATGTACGAAGTCCTACAAAACATGCGTCGAAGTGCTCTGTGTGCCTAGGGATGTGACCACGAAACGGAAAAATCGATTAGTCAATAATCGATTTTTTTTGTTTAGAGATAAATCGATTTGTGAAAAATCGATTTAAAAGAAAAATAATCGATTTTTCTTTATACTTCGACCTTCTATACGAAAAATGCCCATTCGATTTATTAGTGGAAATATATTATGAATATTTAATTTTAATCTAATTAAAGTGAAAATTATTCATAAGTATCAAAAAATAGCCAAATGGACCATTTTCCAGATTTTCTTACTTTCGCCAGCAACTTTTAGTAGGAGTTTTACTAGAGGAAGACATTTTTATGGTTAACGACAATTATTTTGATACTTCAAAGATGAAAATAAAAACCATAGATATATACGAGTACAGATATATATTAAGATTTCTATGATAAAAACAAAAAAGATCACAACTTATTATATATTAGTACGTACAGATGGCGTTGATTTTTTATCGACTTGTTCAGTAAACTTATCCATTTTTGCATCCATCGCACAGATTGCACCCTTTACAAAAATCGATTTAAAATGTGTAATTCTTATAGGTAATCGATTTATTAAAAATCGATGTTTACCATTAGTAAAATCGATTATAAAAAATCGACAATGAAAAAAAAAAAATCGATTAAAATAAAAATCGATTATTTATTCACATCCCTATGTGTGCCACGGTAACCAAGCGACGTTGATAGCTTCTCTGCTCCCCATCCATAGAGATATCTTATCAATTTGATTCATAATTTGCAGCAAAATGAGCCGGGATAGGATATTCAAATACGACAGTCAAACAATGAATTTTTTTGCTAAATTTTCACGGATTTTATTCGTAATATCGACTTATTAATACATTTATTGCAATTTTCCTTACTTTCATTCGTAAAATCGACTTTCATTGTTATTTAATTTATATAATAGGTACATTCAAAAAATATTGACGACATGCACATGCGCCGAGGGGTTTTATCATTCCTAGTGCTACGCAGTAGGGTGTCCTTCATTTTTTAATGTCTGATACATATATTATATATATATATATATATATATATATATATATATATATATATATATATATATATATATATATATATATATATATATATATATATATATATATATATGTATCAGACATTAAAAAATAGCAAATAAATATACGTACTTGTTCAATAAAACTGTAAACACATTTACAGAATAAAATTTTGAAACACAAAAACAGAAAAGATGGCAACATCAAAATTCAATTCTACAAAGTATACGTTTATTCATGTAATTAGAGGGAAACAATTGAGGATCTCCTGTATACTCAATAAGCGATTCGCAGACCATTTAAATCTAACTTCCATTTGCCGAATGTCAGATGGCAACCTATTATATAATTTGATCCTTGTCTGATTAAAGGGATTAAAGAGCGTTGGGTTTCTGTCAATCATCTTCTTGGCAACGGGTAGTTTTTGCCAGATCTCGTAAAATATTGGTGGATCTCGGAGTGACTAATCGGTGTAACTTTCTTTTCATCAAAGGGCGTAAGACAATCCAGAATATAGCAAATCCATGTAGTGAGTATGACAATGCGTTTGAGCAATGCTTAGCTTGAGATCAGCTAAAATTCTAATAGCACATCTCTGTTTCACAAACACTTCATTTATTTAAGTCAGTTCTTGATGCCCAAATCAATATTCTATATGTGGGAAAGCTGAGACCATATATCGCTGGGTAATAGTAAATAAAACAAGCAAAATTATCGGTCAAGCCCGCATATGTCGGAGCAGCCGTTGATACGTGTTTCGGACTCTTTGGTCCTCATCAGAACTTCGTAGCCAAGTAGGTATGGGATGGAAAACTTGGAAATGAAAACAGCAACAAGCAGAATGCCTTGCTTCGGAAGACAATCACACATTTGTGGCTTATTGTTTAAACTCTCCGGTTTGGGATATCTGGTCAAACTTTGCCACGGAGGCGATTAATGCCATCCACGAGATCCCGGACCGTCGAAATAAAGTACAAAGAAGAAATTTATCGCGGGGAAGTTCTAAATAAAACAAGCAAAATTATCGGTCTAGACCGAATATGTCGAAGAGCAGCCGTTGACACGTGTTTCGGACTCTTTGGTCCACATCAGAACGGCGTCGCCAAGTATGGGATCGCGTACTGATAGCGAAGCAGGCCGGGATGCGTTGATGTGATTCATACGGAAAAGTATAAGCACAGTGCAGCGCGTTTGAGGAAAAGGGTTGAAACCAACAAAGGATCGTATTTCAACATGAACTCAATCTATATACCAAATTTCAACCCTCTAACTCAATCTGCATAAGCTGTGGTGTTGAGCAAATTTTCATAAACCACTAAAAAACAAGAAATATCTACGTAAAAATAGCGGCAGAGAGAAAAATTTATCCAAATTTTGATAGTTTAGTTCTGTCTCGAAAACAACCTCAGATACCAAATTTCAGCTCATTTGGTTGGATGGGACCCTCTCGAGATGCCAATAATTGAGAATATATAATATATATATATATATATATATATATATATATATATATATATATATATATATATATATATATATATATATATATATATATATAAATTTATATATATTTATATATATATATATATATATATATATCATCATCATCATTCACGACCTGTAACTGTCCACTGTTGGATAAAGGCCTCTCCTTCTGTTTTCCATGCACCCCTGTCTCTCGCCAGCAGGAACCAGTGTCGTCCCACGTGTCGTTTAATGTCATCAAGCCATCGTTTTTGGGGTCTTCCCCTGCTCCGGTTGGTTCCTCTCGGTCTCCATTGAACGAGTCTTGCAGTCCATCGATCGCAGTCCTGTCTAGCCACATGTCCAACCCATTGCCATTTCATGCGTACGATGCGCTCGATAATATCTGTTATCCTAGTGATGTCTCTGATGTCTTCATTTCTTATTCTTTGTCTAAGAGTTACTCCCAACATTCTTCTCTCCATAGCTCTTTGCGATTTTCTTAATCTATCGGCGCTTTTCTCTGTCATAGTCGCAGTCTCCAGTCCGTAAGTAGCCACGGGCAAGACACAGGCATCGTACACTTTTCTTTTTAGACACATAGGAATGGTTTGGTCTTTGAAGATGTAGTTTAAGCGACCGAAAGCACACCAGGATAGTCCAATTCTTCTCGTTATCTCCGCGGTCTGATTTTCTTTTCCAAGTTTTAGTGAGTGTCCAAGGTAGACATATTGGTCGACGTTTTCGATTATCTGATTGTCAATTATTATCTGTATATTAGCTTTGGTCATAATTTTTGTTTTGTTCAGGTTCATTTTAAGGCCCACTCGACTAGATGCTTGGTTTAATTGATGCAACATACTTGTCAGTTCATCAGCATCGGCACTTATCAGGACAATATCATCAGCAAACCTTAGATGATTTAAGTATGAGCCGTCGATCTTAATTCCTTTGTTCTCCCACTCTAAGTTTTTAAAAATATCTTCCATTGCCGCTGTAAACAACTTTGGCGATATTGTATCACCCTGGCGTACCCCTCTACCAATTTTAATTTCTCCGGTCTTGGTGTCCGGGTCGATCTGGACCTGTAGCGTTGCGTTTTTATAAATATTTTCTATTAAGTCTGAATATCTGGAGTCAATTCTAGCTGCATCTAATGCTCTTAGGAATGCCCACGTTTCGATAGTGTCGAACGCCTTCTAGAAGTCCACAAACGCTAAATGTATTTGATTATATTCATTTGTTTTTTCGATCAGAAGTTTCATGGATTGAAAGTGATCTATAGTGCTGAACCCTCGTCGAAATCCGGCCTGTTCGACTGGCTGGTATGAATCTAATTTGGTTGTTATTCTATTTGTTATTATTCTGGTGAGCAGTTTGTATATATGTGACAGAAGGCTTATTGGACGATAATTTTCAATATTTGTGCTGTCTCCCTTTTAAACAACAAGATCACTTCCGAGTTTTGCCATGTTTTTGGTATTTTGCCTTCTTCCAAACATTTGTTAAATAATACTTTTAGTGATTTTACCACTGTGTCTCCGCCCATTTTCAACATCTCACTTGTTATTCTATCTTCGCCTGGAGCCTTGTTATTTTTCATTTGTTGTAGTGCTGAACGGATTTCGTTTGTCGTAATCTCTGGTATTTCTTCTGAACCAACATTTAGCACCTTTATTCTTGGAGTGTTTGGCTTTGGAACGTTTGGCGAATATAGACTTTTATAGAACTTCTCTATCACCCCAACAATCTGTCGTCTTTTCGAGATAACTTCGCCTCTTTCGTTTTTTATTTTTGCTATTTTTTGTCTGCCTGTAGAGATTTTCGCTCTAAGCACTCGCATATTGGCATTGTTTTCGATTGTTTGTTTTATTATTCTTGTATTATACGCCCTAATATCCTTTCGGATTTCCCTTCGGACGGTTTTATTCAAGTTGGCATATTCAATTGAGTCTTTCTCGGTTTGTCGTCTTCGTATAATTAGGCCTTGGGTTTATAGACTGAGTTTACTCTCCTTGTTTTTTCTGATATTAGCACATAGTTGTTTCGTTGTTGTTTGAATGTCTTGTGTGATCTTTGTTGAAAGGTCATCTATATCTATGGTGGTCATATTTTCGATTGGCTCCAGTTTTCTTTCTATCTCTTGTTGAAATCGACCTTTTTGTCTCAGCAAAACATCCGTAGTTGGAAAAACTGAGTTGCACATAAGTTTTCTTCGCTCTAACTCAATCAAATCGAAGAGCGGCCCTAACCAGTCTGTGATCACTGCCAGTGTCGAAGTTATTTAGAACTGAGACATCCATAGCTATTTTCTTATTGTTGCTAAGTATATAGTCAATTTCGTTCTTTATTTTCTTGCAGGGACTAATCCATGTCCATCTGCGTTTTAGCGGTTTTTCGAAGAAGCTATTTAGGCAATAGAGTTTTTCTCCGCTCATAAAATGACAAAGCATATCTACCCTATTATTTCTGTCGCCCACGCCGAATTTTCCGATATAGTCGCTCTCCCGATCCCTACTGTCCAAACTGCCGATCTTCGCGTTGAAGTCTGCAGTGATAATTACATAATGACAGTTTTCTTGATGTTTTGCCCTACTTATGTCCTCATACAACTGTTCTACTTCGTCATCACTTGCGTTGGTTGTTGGTGCGTATATTTGAATAATTTGTATAGAGTATCTTTCAGTCAGCTCCATGATCACGTATATAACTCTTTCCGTTATTTGACTTTGGACCCTTTTATTGATGATAAAAGCCACTCCACCATTTCCATGCCCATTTTCAGAGTTTGCCTGGAATAATACATTTCCGGACTTTAGAATTGTTGTTTTTTCTCCTGGCATTCGGGTGTCGCATATACCTATTATATCCCACTTAATATAGCTCAATTCGTTTTCTAATTCTTCCAAGTATTCTGTCGTACGCATGGTTCGTATGTTGTATGTTCCAACATATAATCTGTTTGATCTGTTCTTTTTGGACTTACTCGAACTTTTGCATCCAAAAATCTTCAAGATTCGTTCTTGCCTTGGATATATATTTCAACTTGTTTGTCGTGTTGCATTTCGATCAATTTTTTTTCAATTTTATCAAGACCTTCAAAAACTCTGACAATGAAAGGATTGCGAACCAGTCTCTGATGAATACCTTTTCTCCTCTCAGTCCGGAAAATAACGACTGAATTCACTTTTCAAATTTGTTGAATGGATTATCATGTTTGTAACTCTTTTTCCTTGGCATTGTGTTCCCCAATTATTTCATACAAATTATCAAACGCAGAAAAGTTGTCACTTTTGATCTTGATCCATAACTCGATTTTAGCAATAAACGCATTGATTTCACCTTCATATGCAAACATATTGCCAATGCCGTGAGACATCAAATTTCCTGAATCTTGGAGTTATTGAAGGTTCAATTTATTTATCTCAGCAAGAGCAAAAAAATGGACTAAATAATACAGGTAATTCACGAGACTACCTAATGAAAAAAAAAACCACCAACTTACGTAAATTGCTGCAAGAGATCAACTATTCAACAGGAAACTCTGAAAATTGGCGATAACAGAGCAGACATAAAGAAAAGAAATTATGAAAATACGTAAATACTCGTATTTCTGAAGAACATACAACCTTGAAAGCATAATTCCTTTGGAAGTCCAATGCACCTCTGTGTGGAAAAGAAGGCTTTAGTATTCAGAGTTGTTTGAGAAGATGAATATTCAGTGCACTGCTTTTGATGAAGTGAACAACTTTTATAGCTATTTTCAATGGAATAGCCAAGCATTTTGAGAAGGTTTTGGCAGCCAAAGCTTGACGACGAATAACGCAATCTGTTGATATCGCAGACGGATTTTTCGTTTTTATCAATGCAGCAAAAACAGAACGAGAACCATCCATAGCAGGAGCACCATCCGTACCCGCAAGCTTTTGCCACTGAAGACGATATTTCTCAAAATATAGACTTATTTCATCCATAACACCAACATCCTGCGTCGCTTCCAGTCGTGTTGAAAACGGTTACTCTTCTTTTAATGATTTATTGTCATGCAGAAATCGAGCAAATATAAGTAATTGACACCATTGTGAAACTTCATCAGATTCATCACATTGCAGTGCAAAATAAGGACTGCATATATTAAAAAGATGAGCAGAGTGAAGGGACTGAAATGACCGAACGCGACTTATTCAATTATATGAGTTATTCAATATTTTTAGGATGACTTCGTGGACCACCTTGGGTCCACCAGTGGTCCGCGGACCACCGGTTGAGAACCACCTATATATATATATATATATATATATATATATATATATATATATATATATATATATATATATAATATATATATATATATATATATATATATATAATATATATATATATTATATATATATATATATATATATATATATATATATATATATATATATATATATATATAGCAACTAACTGTTGACTTTCGATATGTTTAATAGTCTATTATTTTCGGGGAAAATACGACTAAAAACTATTGCCTAGTTTTAGTTAGGTACTGGTCTTAATTTAGTTTAATTTACTTAAATGTAATGTGAAATGTTAAGCCGGAGGAATGTTTGGTTTCTCAGCATATAAATTTTTGTAATAGCTTATGCTAAATTAACAATATTATTATAATTTATATATATATATATATATATATATATATATATATATATATATATATATATATATATATATATATATATATATATATATATTAGACTACAGGCCCATATCAAAAAATGGATGGGTCATATGAACCACCAGGTGATGTATATAGGACGATATAAGAGCATAAAATAATAAGATTCAGCACTATGCCGTCACTTGAAAGCTGTCCAACTGAGTGCTGGTGAGAATTCAAAAGTGCAGGTAGAGGGAGTACATTTTGGTCATATATTTTTGTACGGCATTTTTACCATGGATCCATGATCCATGGAAAATAATGAGAAAGCGCGCAGTGCCGTAAAAAAATGGTGCGCCACAAAGTCGGTAATTTTTTTTGATTTTCTGACAATTTCCAGGGTAAATTTGGTCATTTCATTCTGTACAGCATCAGTTTCATACTGTTTCAATACAGCTTCTAATCCATTATTCGGCAACGCCGTACAAAAATCATGCAACAAGGGGAAAAAATCGAGGGTTGCAACCCCCTCCCTTTCCGTGGTCTGGGGGGTGATTTGAAACAACATAAAATTAATTTATTTTGAAAGTATTTTATGCATAGATAATATTTTTTTACATGCCGTACATTTTCGTTGGTCCAAAGGTTTGTAGGGGGAAACAAACTCTAGGAAAAATCCATAGAACGAAATGTAAGAAAAATCCATATAAGAAGAAGAAATATTTTTTTTATTAAGTAGGTTTCCCTAATATACATATAATATATATATATATATATAAATCTGTTTTTGCCTCCTGCACCACGGTTATATATATATATATATATATTATATATATATATATATATATATATATATATATATATATATATATATATATATATATATATATATATATATATATATATATATATTTATATAAACCGTGGTGCAGGAGGCATAAAACAGATTTTAAAAGCACTTCCGCATCTCACTGTTGTCTTTCAATAGAGTGCAATAGTCTATTACCTTAGGGGAAAATACCAGTAAATCATTGACTTTCAAATTTAAGTCGATCTATATAAAACAACTTTTTGAATGAATCACATGACGAACCTCAGATTTCTCGAAGATAATGAAATTTTATTTATTCATTCGATTAATAGATGTTTTGTCACTTGATCTACAATATTTCCTAGTTTCTCAACGAAATAAAGGCCTCCTGTTCCTACAAATAAATAACTGATCGACCCAATTAGATAAAACCAATGTATATATTCAACAATTTGTTATGTAGGACACCTTTAACAGAGACACATTCATTCTAAGAAGCAAAATCTGACTGAAGTCTAACAAATAATTTCAAAATTTACCATCCAAGAACTACGTATCCTCACAATTACATAATCCCACTTGATCCTATTAATGAGTTTTTCGAATTATTAATGAACACAAATCGGCTCAAAAGTGTTGGTATTCAGATAAGTGTTAGGCTGTGGGTACTAAGTCAGGGGTCACTAGTAAACATAAATAGATCCAGTTTTTATTTGATAGGGAAGTCTCTATGTTAAGAGGATAATGGCGCGAATGTTACGCAAATATGTGTTTGTGATTTTTTTTTGTTTACCAAACTTAGGCATCCAGGAAAAATTAGATGTAAGTTCCACATTTAACATACTAAGCGAGTGTGATTTTTCATAAAAAGTAAGTGAGAATTGTATAGAACCAGAAATTTTCAGAACAATCTAACGTCCCCCAAAAAAAGAAGTAATTTGAAATATGTATATAGCAAATTTAATTTGCAATGTTTTAACAAATTGAAAACGAAATTGAGGGATCATCACTTCACCTAGAAGCAAAAAGAATTGATAATTTAGGAAAGCTTCTTTTTTATGGAAGTAGTTCTCGATAAGTTGTAGACCAAAAATTCAACTATATTCATCCGATACTTCAGCATGCATTATAAAGGAAATTTCTCTCCACTTCAATTATTTCTTTAACTATTTATAAACTTAAAATCAAATTTCAGATTCAAAACATTTATTAAGAATTTATAAGAATCTAACAGAATAATTTAAAAGTCAGTATAGGTAGGTAAGTACCTATGATAAATGTAATTTTTTTTGATGAAGAATTCATTTCAGAAAGAAATCTACTGTCTAAAATGTAAGTTTTGTTTCTAGAAACTTTTTGTTTTCCTTTATTTAATTTGCTGTAAGACATTAATTCCACAGCTTCAAATACAGAATGTATCTACTACTTTGAAATGAAATTTCAGGAAATGTTATTTTACAAAACTGACTCCAATTTTTTCAATTGAGCTCTCTGTTTATAATTCCTTAATTACAATGCAAATAGTTTTCCTCATCTGGATATTCTATAATTTCGTCTCTTAAATTATTATATCCATAAAATTCTTTATAAATTTGAAAAATATTTTCGAAGAACTAATTATTAAAATTGATTATAAATAATATAAATTTTAAAACAATGAATTCATCAAGGGAAACTGTTTTCATAGGAATCTAATTCATTCATAAACAAAAACGCGTTGAGAGAAAAGCTCCGTTACTAAGTTTATATTTTCTACATAGAAATGACGGCATTGAGAGAAAAGATTTGAAACCCCAAAAGGGAAAATCTCTAAAACCCCAATTAACTAACAAACTTTTAACCTTCTAACTGAATTCAGAGAGACTGAAGAGATAAGCAAAGCTTGAAATCCCACAAAAATTTTTGAAAATTCTACATAAAAATTGCGGCGCTATTGCAAAACATTTGAAATCTAACATCAACTCCATTCACATACAAATTTTAAGTTTTATAATTGGATTTGGAAGTGCTCTAGAGATGAGCAATGCTCGAAAATCAGCAAGAATAGATTAAATTTCTTCATTAAAATGACATCAGTTTGAGAAAAAAAATTGAAATCACTGAAATACATTTCATAAAGTGAACAAGGAAAATTCTTTAATAATTAAAAAATTATCAAACAACTTTCCAAGGGAGCTGGTTATACGTATTCCGCAACGCAAAATCTGCATTCACAATCGACCGATGAACTATAGAAATTGTCAAGCTCAAAATCTGCATACAGCTGTTTCGATCTTATTAAATCTCATCAGTGCAGCTTATTTGACTCGGAGTGAATTAACAAGTTTCTAATTGTTCCCCAATACAAATCGTGGTCAGTAACAAACACTGTCTGCATAACAACCCAGAGCGCCCTCCCACCAAAGATATTGGGAACCAATAATTCACCGCTTATACCGAAAATGCAGAAATTTGTCGCGCAAACACGTACCTCCTGATATGAAGATATCTACTCTACAACAGTGGTGTATATGATTCCAAGGCACACTAACATAGTGATTTAAAACCTTTGGATATACTCATGAGAGCGCGCTCCGAAGATGCTAGTAGCGTAATACGCAAAATACAACAATCAAATCATGAAAAAAATAGTTGTTGACCATGGTCAATTTCATACATTACATAAAGTGAACAAAGAAAATTCTTCAATAATTTAAAAAATTATCAAACAACTTTCCAAGGGAGCTGGTTATACATTTCCGCAACGCAAAATCTGCATTCACAATCGAACAGTGAATTATAGAAATTGTCAAGTCACCCCGACTCAAAATCTGCATACAGCTGTTTCGATCTTATTAGACCATGGTCAACAAGTATGTTTTTCATGATTTGATTGTTGTATTTTGTGTATTACGCTACAAGCATCTTCGAAGCGCGCTCTCGTGAGTATATCCAAAGGTTTTAAATCACTATGTTAGTGTGCCTTGGAATCATATACACCACTGTTGTAGAGTAGATATCTTCATATCAGGAGGTACGTGTTTGAGCGACAAATTTCTGCATTTTCGGTACAAGCGGTGAATTGTTGGTTCCCAATATCTTTGGTGGGAGGGCGCTCTGGGTTGTCATCCAGACAGTGTTATTGACCACGATTTGTATTGGGGAACAATTAGAAATTTGCTAATTCACTCCGAGTCAAATAAGATGCACTGATGAGATCTAATAAGATCGAAACAGCTGTATGCAGATTTTGAGTCGGGGTGACTCGACAATTTCTATAATTCACCGTTCGATTGTGAATGCAGATTTTGCGTTGCGGAATACGTATAACCAGCGCCCTTGGAAAGTTGTTTGATAGCGTTTTAAATTATTAAAGAATTTTCCGTGTTCACTTTATGTAATGTATGAAATTGAGCATGGTCAACAAGTATGTTTTTCATGATTTGATTGAAATACATTTGTTCAACAGTGATGGCACCCGCATACAAATATACAACTCTCTTTCTTACACATATCTGAGAGAGGAATGATACACATGGCCGTTTCTTTCCTTATCCACATATTTCGCTATAGCACCTGTTGGCTAACTTTATTCCAAAATTTGGGCATGCCAAAACGTTGACCAAATTCACCCAGATTTGGATGGTTCTGTTCTGCCAATAACCCCATATACCAAATTTCAGCTCATTCAGTTTGATTCAGGCATCTGATGGTAGTGCCATATTGTAATGAAAAACACGTGACCTGCAGAGCTCTGTCACTAAAGATGTATTTTTCCGTAATTTTTTCTTACGGTGGACTGCCGCATCATTAACTCAATCCAAGTAAGAAATTTCTAATAAGAGAAAAATTCTTGTACAGTCAAAACGCACTTCCTCAGCATTAACTTAATCTAGGTAAAAATCTTCATCCTCTAACTCAATTTGAAAGGAGTTCTTGGGTGCAAAAAACCTTCCTTCTGCCAATATTTTGAAAAATTTTCACTCATGCATCTCTCAACCTCTCTCTTACCCAAAGTTTTTAGATATCAAATTTTGATTCAATTCGAGAATTTTTTTTGTGTATCAAGAAACACCTCAAATACCTAGTGTCAATTCATTTGGTCCGGTGGTAGCAGCTGGAGATGCTAATATATATATATATATATATATATATGCAAGGGCGCACCCAGGATTAAGTTTCGGGGGGGGCTGAATCAAAATTTACCTCCTTAAATTTAAATAGAAAACGCACATCCCGTATCCGGTAAATCATAATAGATCTTATGGTTAACCGATAGTGACCAGTAGGCTCATTTTATAGTAGTAGATGAGCTCATTTCACAATTATTATCTTAGTAATCTCAATTCTTTTGTTGCTACAATAAATCTCGGGGGGGGCTGCAGCCCCATGGCTCCCCCCCTGGGTGCGCCACTGTATATATATATATATATATATATATATATATATATATATATATATATATATATATATATATATATATATATATATATATATATATATATAGGTATATATATATATGATATATATATATATATATATATATATATATATATATATATATATATATATATATATATATATTAGGGGCGGCTATTCAATAATATTCCGTGTATCAGTAATATATTATATTGAATAGTCAGCATTCAGCATATTCATATTAATCAAAATCATATTATTTTATGCACCTACCTTCCTTTCAACCTACATTATAATATAATATAATTTATTAATTACGATAGAAGGTATTTACATTTACTGCTTACTGCATTTCATTAATTTCAAGATTTCATAACAACAGTGGCAATGCTGCAGAGGCTTAATAAGGTATAGACTCGTTCATTATTCCATATGCCATGCCAGAGAGAAAAGGAAACGATGCGAAACAATATATCTCACTCACTTTAATGAAATAGACAAACAGGGGTAAAAGCAACACCGATTGAAGCTAGCTGCTCGGTTCAAAAAGAAGACATCAATAATTCTCACACAATGTCGACCAATCACAACTATAGACTAGATGAATTTCATTATCAAAAAGGCAATGGGTTAGGTTAGTAAGGTTAGAAAAAGTCAGGTCAGCTCAAGTTTTTGAAAAAAAAAGATGACCCAGCGACAAAATCTGACTTCATATTCGGCTTTTTCAAGCCAAAATAGGCTTTAATCCGAAAAATCGGAGCAGTCTGTTGTATTATCGATAATTACCGGAATTATTAAAAGATGTCTATACCAAAGAATTTATTTAAATTTATTGTTTAGGTCTAAATTTATATTTTATTATTTTATTTTGTTGTTATTTTATTAAGTTTTGTTTTATTTTTGGGAGGGGCCTATTTTATTTCTGGCAAGAAAAAAGTCTCACCCCCCCGTTTGTTCTTGCTGGGCAACAATTGATTAATTCCTCGAATAGGTATCTATTTAATATTTTAGTGAGCTTGTTTTACTTTAATTTTCTTTAGGAGGTTGACCTTGAAATCCTAAAAATTTTCGCCTATGGTGTATTTTTTAACACCTCTTGTAGCCTCTTTAAATCAACACCACTCCTGCCCATCTACGTGGATGTTAGATACAGTGGTGGTATTATTATCCGGAAAAAATACGACGGAAGCAAAGCACAATTCGATCATCGATGACCGAGGGAACTAAGAATAGTAATTTCTAATTAAAAATGTCTAAGTTGGCGCAATACAAACTTTTTGTTGTTTAAATTTGTGTTGTTTGGTTACTTACTATTGATTTAATCTGTTTATAATTCTGAAATACATTTTGTTTGCGTTTGGATACTTATTAATTATGTTTTGCTTGCTATTTCGAGTTGAACAGAGATATATTTACAATTCTAATCAATATATTCCGATAAAAGAGGTTGAAAAAACGATTGACGATGAATACGAGAAATTACTCCTGTAATTCTCATAAACCCATTGCTTGTCGATTATAAATCAAAAATTAAAAATTTGTGAATATCAAATGAAAAACCAAATTATGGATCTGTTCAGTATGCGGAAGCAGACGTTCAAACGTGCTTCAGAATATCTGCTCCCAATCGAGAGGCCGTAGTAAAGTTTGCTCTGAGGGACAACCGCATTATTAACTTCGTTTGTTTTTTAAGTCATATTTTCTTCGAAAAAAAATGGACTATTCACTTTAACGAAAATGAATTGTGAGGTGCGGGCGTTATTTAAAAGGTTTTTAAATCCGTTTTATACCTCTTGGACCACGGTTGTTGTTGTGAATTGTTTGTGACCTATATTATATATATATATATATATATATATATATATATATATATATATATATATATATATATATATATATATATACACTTGTCTAAAAACCACAAACTGAAAAAACTTTTATTCGACTAGTTTCGCCTTCCTTTTACAGCATTATCAAGACTAAAAATTATATTTGAAAGTATAAGAGGGTCTGTGGTTTAGATAAATTGCACTAGAACCATAAATATCAAGAGGCAGGCAAATACACCAAGGGATGTGGAGCTATGTCAAGGGGTGTGTAAAATGTACCATTATTTCAAGGGTGTCTATGAACTCTAAAACGATTAAATACATCAGGATATCATTCGAAAGTCACTTATAATTACAGCAGTTTGCGTTGTACAAAAAAAAAACAAAAAGAGAATACACATTTCGACAGAAAAACCTTTATTTAGTACTTTGAATGTTATTCAGTTTGAATATTCCTTTAATCGAGTATTACTGATCTATAAGCTCAGCTGGAAGTTTCGAATCCAATTTTGCTTAATGCATTTGCTTCTATTCTTCATAAAATCCAACATTCATTTCAAAGTCTCCTATTATAGCTGAAGAAAAATACTCTTCAAATAGTTCCTTCATTACATAACTAATTGGGATTGAATGTATCATTCCAAATATTTTACAAATGGTTTCGAAGTGTATTAATTAATCATTATATTGCATTACAAATTAAAATATTTTCTTGACTCTATTACGTATCTACTGAAGTTCGAGGTAATCTCCTCTGCTAAATAAGACATAATTACGCTATTAATTTTTATTCAATTACTTGCGTCGGAGCCACTTATATTAGATTATGTGATACTTTCAACAATTGCAAAGAATTCTAACAAGGATTTGTTCGGACACACCCGGACAGAGAAGAGCATATTATTAACAAAGACAATAACGATATTTCATGAATTTCGCTCTCGTTTATATATATATATATATATATATATATATATATATACAAATATTTTTTTAAAGCTGCATTTTGTCATCTCCATCAGACCAAATGAACAGAAATTGGTTGACTGGAGTTAACGAAAATTTTTCAAACCAGTGGCAAAAGTGGAAATAAATTATGAACAACCTATAAATTCAGCCTTCTAGGGATTTTGTAAGCCATAAAAGAAAGAATGCTTTTAATTTTTCACCACCAAAACCCCACCAAATTGAAGATTGAAAATTTGTACGCAGATTAAGTAAATATTACGGATATGCTATTTGGCTGTATCAGTTTTGTTTTTAACAGCCGCTCTCTTTATGTAGAGATTTTTCGTCGCTTTCGTAAATTCAGAGAAAATTTCAGCATCTCCAAATTTTGTGGAAGGGAGTGGCGGTTATGGAGCAGGAGCGGAAAATGTTTATACCGGTGGCTAAAAAAGCAAAAAATACGACCTTAGCTCTGACTCTAATGCATTTTTTTATATTGTATATATATATATATATATATATATTTATATATATATATATATATATATATATAGATATATATATATATATATATATAGATATATATATATATATATATATATATATATCACAATCTATTATTTAAAATGATAAATCGTATATAATAAATCGTTTTAATGAGGTTCAAAAGTATTTCATTGAATTAGATTAATGGGAATTGCATACATGATGTTTAATTTATCGGTTCATTAAAATTAGGTTCTAATTTCATTGCGAGATAAGATAATGTGATCTAACTCAACATTTTCGTTTTCAAATTCCACATTTCAAGCTATTTTTCAACTAATGCGCATTGTACTCTACGAGGGAGAGTCAACAAATCTTGGAATGAAGGGAGAAGGGGATGTATAGTAAATGAAGCGAAAACAGTTTGTTCTTTAATATAATTATTACTTGACACTTTATTTATTTATAATCTTTATCACTTTTCATCTGAGTTTGATAATATGTAATACATACATATATATATATATATATATATATATATATAATATATATATATATATATATATATATATATATATATATATATATATATATATATACTAGCTGACCCGGCAAACGTTGTTCTGCCATATAAATTATTTTTATCTATTCATCTATCTGCCGATGTATATCTTCCTATCTATCTAGATAGTTATCTATCTTTCTATCTATCTATCTATCTATCTATCTATCTATCTATCTAGTTATCTATCTTTCTATCTATCTATATAACTATCCATCTATCAATCTATCTGACCCGGCAAACGTTGTTCAAATTATTGAAATGGCTATTGAAAAATATGGGTTGTTGATAGAAGGGTGGAATTTAGAGTTGTATGTATTTTTTAAAGCAACATCATAAAAAAATTAAAATAAAAAATTTTGTTCAAAAAATTCATAAAAATGTTAATCATTAGGAGTATGAAAAATATATTACGACATATTTTGAAACCGACTATTGTTATTTTCGATTGCCATCTTGCAGCCCTATTGCGGATCTGTGGATAAAATTAAAAAATGAAAATCGCGATGCAAAAATAGGGGTTGATCGTAGAAGGGTAAACAATTGAGAGTTATATGAATTTTTCTATTCTAAGTCATGACAAAATAAAAGTGACAATTTTGCCAAAAAAATTGAAGTTTATAATTAACAAATAAAAAATAGGGGTTGATCGTAAAGTGGTGAAAATTTAGGGTTGTATGTATTTTTGAATGTTGTATCATAAAAAAATAGAACAAAAAATTTTGTCTGAAACATAAAAAACAAATTTAAGGGGTGGACCACCCTTAATATTTAGGGGGATGAATAATAGATGTTGGCTGATTCTCAGACATATTCAATATGCACACAAAATTTCATGAGAATCGGTCAAGCCGTTTCGGAGGAGTATGGTAACTAACATTGTGACACGAGAATTTTATATAGGTTCTAGGTTTAGATTTTCGAATATCGGATGGATTTGCACTTCACTTTGTGATAATACATTTTAACTAGGTTTAATTGAGAAACAATGTAGGTACTTTGTTTTTTATATCACTATTTCTATTCATATTATTGCTACTGAAGTTTTGTATTACTTTAGAGACTACATCTTTATGCAAATGAACATTT
Organism: Cynegetis impunctata; assembly: GCA_030704885.1. Taxonomy (NCBI): domain Eukaryota; kingdom Metazoa; phylum Arthropoda; class Insecta; order Coleoptera; family Coccinellidae; genus Cynegetis; species Cynegetis impunctata. The sequence continues at coordinate 260,038 of JARQZK010000726.1, forward strand.
TTGGCATTGTACAGCATTCATAATAGTAGACAAGTATACAAAGGAAATGCTTGCGACTACCAAAAAATTAACCTGGAGAAATCCGAAAGTTATTGGGAAATTCGTATCAAATTCCTGCGTTAATTTAAACTATTTAAATGAAGGGCTTACAACTAACATAAAATTATTCCAGGAAACAAAAATAAAGGGAAATGCTGTTTGGTCATTTAAAAAATTAAGTTAAGTTGAGTTATTTCTATAGTATTTGTAAATTTCTACATATTCTAAAATGTTAAATCTTTTACTTTATTAAGAGCTATATAGTGATTTAATATTATTTATGTCGGAAAAAGAGTGATCTGAATCCAGAAAGTGTTTTGCAAAATTTGAGTTCTCTTTATTTAATATCAATAAGGAATGTTGATTTTCTTTAAATCAGTGACAACATTTTTCCCTGTTAGCACTATACAACTGAGGTCATAAACTCCAGATTTTTCATTAGATATGGTTTTATCTTGAACATTAAAGATTTTTGTGAAGGTTTGAAGGCAACTTTTATACTATTTGTGGAGAGTATTGTCGATTTTCTTGGAAATTGAATCAAAATAAGTTTATAAATTACTCATACGTTTGTTCTTGTAATTTGATATGTGGGAATATTTGGTTGAGTCTCATTTGTTTCTGTTTTTTATTTATTTAAAAGCTGAAAGTAGCTTAGTCATAGCTATTATTTTTGCGATTTGTTAAATTTTCGAACCTGAGAATTGTATAATGAAATAGAACCTTAAGCCACTCTAAGATTGAAGCTTAGTATTCTTTACTCATTATAGCTCATTTATGATGTATAATGAATGTTCAGAAGAGGTTGACCATCAACTTTACAGTATTTATGTGACAAAGGCACTTTACTATCTGAATGGTACTATATCCTTTTCTGAACTTCCAATTCACGAATTTTTCGACCACACCTCGTACCAGAAAAGGTCATTTATGTATTTAATTATTAATCATCTTATATATTAAATACGGTGTAGCTTCAACTCCATCTGGATTATTTACTTAAAAAACTATTCTGACTAATGTAAGGGTTCACCTACAAGCCAGTACTAATTCCATCAATATACGATTTTTTCGAAGAATTGAAAAGAGTATCAAAGAAAAAAGTAGAGACAAGTGGAAAGCAAATTATAGAGCAGCAGCAATTACTACGGTCTGTAATAGTCACGACACGAGTTTAACAAAATATTAATACCATAAAGTTCTATTTAAATAAATACAAATGGCAAGACGAAGGGGCCCGGAGGTGTCTTCCTGGTTAGGCGCCGCTGGCGAAAATTCACTTTTTTAAATTTATTTCTAATGCTAGTTTTAATCAGTTCTTAAAATAGGTCTGTTAATACCTGAAAAAATTATTGAATTATAATTATTGATTTTTGTTTAAAAAATTATGAACGTGAAAATAAGCAGGTTAGCTTGGTAATATCTTATAGTGAAATCCATTGTATGAAAAACAAAATCAGACAGCATAGAGAAGACTGCAAAACAGAATTTGAAAATATTCTAAAAAAAAGCAGAAGAGGACGCCGAAAAGTTGGGGTTTGATTTGTGATGCCGCGTCTAGCATCAAAACAGATTCATCGATTAAATCATCTATCAATGTCATTGGGCGAGTACTATCGAAGAGTAATTTTCATTCCATATCTAGAAGCTCTATTTCAGTAGGATCGATTTTCAGAAAAAAATTCGAAAGGATACAATTTATATGAACTTCATCCAAAAACCATGCGGCGCATGAATTTTTTTTAAGGTAGCATCCGCTATTCATGACTTGTACGGTGATCTTTTGGATAATTTTCTGTCAGAGGCATAAACCTGGTAAGAGATGTGGAAGTTGTCTGAACTTACCCCTCCAGAAATCGAAAAATTAAAATATGTCGATCTGCTTAAATTCTCACGGAAGCAATCAAAATTGGATTAATTCTTCCAGCCACAACCTGAACCGTTGAGAGGTCCTTCAGGACATTAAGAAGAGTCTAGATGGTAAAGATCGACCATGAAGCATGGTAGACATTCCGGACTTTGTATGATGAGTATTCATCGTAAAAGAGTCCAGGAAATACAGCATTTATTGATGCATTAATTAGTAAATACGGGCTTCGCCCCAGAAGAATGCAGTTATTGTTCAAAGAATAAGTAACTTGACAAAATATGTTCATGTTTTAAGTTTGTTCTCTGGTTGTGTATTTGTATTGACAACATGTTTTAATATTTTATATATTTTTGAAAAATGAATGTATGATTTTGATTTTTTTGTAATTTAACTTTTCTCAACCTCAGGAGGGGCAAATGCCCGATTTAACCCTCCCGCCCTTGCCGGCGACCATAGCCAGCTACTTGACTTTGCGTTTGAATTATCACATACCTATCCTTGTACAAGTTCCTGAAATACTTACATAAATTTTTATTCGAAATTATTTATTACAGAATAATGTACGAAAATTAACAGGAGACGAAGGTGACTTCAAAAAATCAACTACACTTTATGATTATCATACGGTAAGACCAGTTTAATACATAATGGGGATGGGTTCAAAACCTGCTTTATTCAAGGAATATCCTGTTAAAGTAAATGTTATTTGAAAATGCTTACAGCGAATGACAGCGTATAAGGACTTGGTTGGTTCTGGCTGCTACATTGAATTTATTAAAAATGGAGAACCAACACTGAGCCAAAGAATAAGAGAGTTTCCGTTAAAGAAACTACCAAGTAAATTATACATAACTGAAGAGAAGCTTTCGAAGCGTAGGGTATGTATATATTAGAAATTTAAGTAAGCTTTTATTATCATGATATTAATAAGATGGCCATAATTACTAGGCAATCAAATTTCTTAATGTACTGCCAGTGGCAATTGGGGAACTACCAATTGATAAATTTAAAAAAAAGATGAATCAGATTTTGATCTCTGGTGTGTTTCATTCAAGTGAGGAATACTTCGAGTATTTCCGGCAAGAGATGTAGTGTTTGTTTTAATTTTTAGTAACTGGTACCAATGTTCAAAAGCGAAAATTAGGTGAAAAGATAAATGTATGAAATGAAAAATAGAATATTTACGCTGTTACTGTCATGTGAATGTCTTTATGTAAGTTAATTGAATTTTGTATCTTGATGACGATGACGTGTGTATAGTGCAAATTATCCTGTATTCGTCTTAACGTGAAATAAACTAAACTAAACATCCATCATGTAACTCTAGTTCAAATTTGAATCTTAATTTGACAGTTATAAAATGGCAAAAATTGGCTCCTTCTATTATTGAGTGGGCAACGACATCGAATCCACATAACCACCTCATAGGTTCTAAAGAGAGGACTAATGACATGCTAACATATCATAGCGCCACCTATCGGATAGGTATCTTACTTTTGGTTAAATAGATCCGCCAAACGTCTAAAAATTATTTCACTTCACACCCATAGGTGACGTTCGGCAACGAATTATAAATTTTTGAATTTTCCTAAGTATTATTTTAGAATAATGCAAAAAAATTATATCATTCACTGAAGACTACTCTACAGATCTGGGAGTTAGCTGGATCAAGAATTTGGGAATTTTGCCGAGGATTTCCGACATATTTGATTCAAGAAGTGACAAACAAAAATTTGAATGATATTAACACAGATAATGATATCATGAAATCTCGTCTGAGAAGAAAAAGATCTACTAGACATTACTTTGTTGGTAGGCTTAGGGGACAAACCCAATCCCAGTACCTTAATTTTGGTCATTCGAATAATTCAAGTGGCAAAGCTGAAGCTGAATCTACTTTAGGAACTTCTAGAGCTACTGTAGGTATGATAATTTTCAGAATAGGAAGAACATATATATATATATATATATATATATATATATATATATATAAATTTATATATATATATATATATATATATACGAGAATATATTGAAAAATTCTTAGCCTACTATAGAACCAAACAAAATTTCAATGTCAAAATATTTTATTACTGAACATATTCTCCTCTTAATTGTATACATTTATTACAGCGAACCTGCAACGTCTTTAGACCTTTAAAAAAAATGTTTCTTCTTGCTCTGCAAACCACACCTCCACAGCTTTTATTACCTCCTCGGAAGAAAATTCACGACCATTTAAACTTTTTTTTCAGTTGAGGAAAGAGATGATAGTTTGACGGAGCCAAATCTGGTGAATGAGGGGGTGTTCTAGTAATTCAAACTCTAAATCACGAATGAGATTTGTGTGCTGGGGCGTTGTCCTGCAAAAACAAAACACCTATGGATAGCTTTCCGCGTCTTTTCTCCCTAATTTTTTCCCGTAGAATGGTTAGTAATGTCGAATAGTAATCTCCAGTTATTGTTCTACCCTTATCCAAAAAATCAATCATGATTACTCCATGGCAATCCCAAAAAACTGAAGCAAGAACTTTTCCAACAGATTTTTGGACACAAAACTTCTTAGGTCTTGGAGAACCGGAGTGTCGCCATTCCATCGATTGTTGCTTTGTTTCTGGATCGTAGAAATGTACCCAAGTCTCATCCATAGTAACAATTCGGTTTAAGAAGTCTACATCGTTTTCGAATCGAGCACAGATCGAACGCGATGCTACTACCCTTGCGCGCTTTTGGTCAACATTCAAACATTTGGGGATCCATTTTGCAGCAATTTTTCTCATGTCCAAATTGACGTGAACTATATGATGAACGCGTTTGTATGAAATATTCAGTGCTTCAGATATCCGTTTTAGCCCAATTCGACGGTCTGTTAAAATCATGTCATGAACTGCATCGATATTTTCGGGGACTGACACAGAAACTGGCATTCCCGATCGGTCATCATCTTCAATGGAAAATTTACCTCTTTTGAAGCTTGCAGTCCAATTTTTCACGGTCGCATACGAAGGACATTGATCACCAAGGGTATTAAGCATATCTTCGTAAATCTGCTTACCTCTTAACCCTTTCAAATACAGGTACTTGATGATGGCTCGATGCTCCAATTTTTAGATTTTCACAATTTCGGTGGACATATTTTTTCATTTAATTTATTGCGTAACTCTAGTTTACTTTTTTGACGTCAAACTTTACACTGACACTTCTAATAAGTTATTGTTCGTTGCTATGGTAACCCAATATTTTGTTTATGCAGGGAACTGGTCTAGGCTAACTGGATATCAATACATCCTCGTATGTATATATATATATATATATATATATATATATATATATATATATATATATATATATATATATATATATATATATATATATATATATATATATTCAATTTTCGGTACTCGATTCATAGACATGATGTCGTACTAATCAGTTACAACTTTAATTCAAACATGTTTATAAATATTTTTCAAAATAATGAACTAACCTATATTGAAATGATTAGATGAAATAAAATAGTTTTTGCTGAAAAAACTATTCTTGATAAGTAAATATTTTCAGTTGGAACAAATGGAATGGGCCAAGCACAAAGTCAGAGCAGCACATATGATTGCGAAGAATGTTATAGACCAATCAAAACTTCCGAATATGCTCCAGTTGGACGACCAGGACTGCCCTACGGTTTAGGAGATAGAGATAGTCTCCACGAACCGGGAGAACTGACGTCGGAAGGAGGTGAAGTGAGTTGAAAGATACTTAAAAAGGTCCATGCTTAGTAAGGAAAGAAATAAAATTCATGCTCGAATAGATAGAAGTTCGTTGAATTAATTTTATATTGTTTGTAAGAAAACGAAGTATTTGTTAGACATAATTCCATGCAATATCATGATATATCATAACCAAATCATCAATGATAAATAATGCAACTTATTTTTCACAGACACATAAAGTTAGGCCAACAGGATCGCAAAAACCAGGTCTGAGTTATCCTACACAATCAGGAGTGCCTGGAACTGAGGGTGGAATATATCCAGGAAGAGCTACACCTGGAACTAATTTAATATCTCAATTGCCCGGTAATGTTGAAGGAGGTTTTCCCCAGATAATAGGTGGAGTAAGGTATCGCCCAGTGAGTTCTCCCGCTAGACCAGGGGAAGGTGAAAGACATCCAGAAGAGCCGGGACCTAACCAGCCAGGAATAGTTTCACCCAGCAAACCAGGGGAAGTCTATCCTGGAATGCCTGGTAGTGAAATTTACCCAACCAGCTCCCCTGGTAGACCAGCTGCTCCTGTATTCACATTGAAACCAGGACAGGGTTACCCAGCACTACCTGATAGAGGGAAGTATCCAGGGAGTTCACCTGGCAGACAAGTAGTTGTCCATACTGGAACAGTTTTTCCTCAGAGGCCAGAAGGTGCTATAATTGAAAGACCAAGAGAAGACGCAAGGCCAATGAATCCTGATATTACCGGATATCCACCTGGAAGATACCCCATAGGGTCAAATGATAAAATACCCAGAAAAACGGATCTTGGTATTTCAGAACCAGTTCAAGGACAACCAATATCATTACCGAGTTATCCAAATGGCCAACGCACAAGTTACCCTGATTCCACTTTTCAAGGTGGATTTCCATCTATGAGATATCCTGTGGTTAGTCACACTGAAATACCAGCAGCGCCAGCTGCATCTCGAAATGTATATCCTGGAATATATGACAGAACGCAAGGATATCCAGATAGTAAATTTGTACCATCAACTTCTGTGAGTGAAACACCTGGACGATTTGGTGGAGAAATTGCAGGCAACTACCACGGTAGTGGCCAGACTGGGAGGTTTTCAGGCCAGTTTTCCGGAGTGTTTGATATAAATGGACAACGAATACCACAATGTATGTGTTTTGTACTTATCAGCTTGCATGACGAACAAACCTGATAAATATCGGAATATCAAATCATTTATGATCTGAATACTATATTAAATCTAGCTAAAATTTTACAGCTCAACCATCATCACCACAATATCCAGGATATTACCCTACCACAGGCCAAAAAACACCTACTGGACTACAAGGATCATATCCTGATCCGTCAACACCGAGCCTCAAACCTACTGAGCTCGATGAACACGCAAGGCCCCATTCAGGAGGGTATTCCAAATACCCAGGGCAATATGGTCAAGAATCAGGTTATCAAAAGCCGAGTGAACCAATAGGTCCTCCGCTACAACCACATTTCACAAAATATCCAATTAGTACTTATCATCCAACCGGAATAGCAACAAGGCCTATTCAACATCCATATGATCAAGGACAATATCAGCCTGGGGTGAATGTAGGTGCATGGCCACTTACACCTGGTAGTGCTCAAGGTCCATATCAGCCTGGAACAACTGCGGGCCAAGGACAATATCAACCTGTGAATAGTGGACAAGGCCACTATGTACCTGGTGTGGGTACAGGACGAGGCCAATATCCTGGAGGGGAAGCAGAACAGGGACAATATCAACCAGGATATATTAGAGGTCAGGAACAGTTTCAACCAGGAATTGCGGCTGGACAAGGGCTATATCAACCTGGTATCAACACTGGACAAGGACCGAATCAACAGGGCGTAGAGACTGAACAGGGACAATATCAACCTGGCAGATACCATCCTGGACCAATTACTAACCAAGCTAAATTCCAACCAGGCAGCATTAATGGATATGGACCATATCCACAAACAGGTAGTTCTAGACAATGGCAATATCCACCCAGCACAGGCAGAGGGCAGGATCAATATCAACCTGGAACGGTTTCTGGAGGAGGGCAATATATCCCTGGGGTAGGTATTCAACACGAACAATACAAGCCAGGCGAAAATACTGGGCAAGAACAATACCCATACGGTGCAGGCAGAGAGCAATATATACCTGGGGCAGGTATTCTGCAGGAAAAATATAAACCTGGCGGGGGACCAGAACAATATCCACAGGGTCTAGGAAGTGAGCACGCTCAATATCGCCCTGGAGCGGCTTTAGGACAAGGCCAATATACCTCTGGGGCGGCAGTAGGACAAGGCCAATATATCCCAGGGGAGGCTGCAGGACAAGGCCAATATCCCCCTAGGGCGGCTGCAGGACAAGGCCAATATCCCCCAGGGGTGGCTGCAGGACAAGGGCAATTTAAACCTGGGGCAGGTATTGCGCAGGATCAGTATAAACCAGGCGGAAGTACTGGACAATACATACCTGGAGCAGGTAGCACACATATACAAAGTTCACCTGGCTCAAGTACTGGGCAATATACAACTGTGACAGGTATCCCGCAAGGCCAATTTATATCTGGGGCGGGTACTCAGCAGGGACAATTCACACCTGGGCCGAGTATTGGACAGGGGCAATATGCACCTGGTACAGATACTGGGCATGTGCAATACAAACCTGGTACAGCGTCAGGACAATCTACACCTACTCAGCAGGGGCAATACATACCTGGGGCTGGCACCAAGCATACGCAATATACACCCGGTATTGCACCTGGTCAATTTACATCTGGGGTGACTACTCAGCAAGGCCAGTATACACCCGGAGCTGGCACTGGACAATATAAACCTGGAACTGATAATGGGGAGGGCCAATACAGGCCTAATGTAGGTACTGGTCAACAAGGTGAAACTGAAGAACATAATCAACAAGGGATTGGACAAACCAGTACTTATGAACCCGATGGAGGAATGTCACGAATACCTTCGGAAACGACTGATGATGGTGGGGATTCTCAAGTACAGGCATCTGTTCAACAATTGAACAATGAAACTCAAGCTAATGCTCAAGCTCAAGGAAAATTTGAAAGTGGAACTGCACAGTCACAAGTATCGGGAACCTATTCGGGTACTGGTTCTTTTAGTGCATCTGCTGGAAGTGACGATGGTAAAAGGGGAGCGCTTAGTCAAGTGTCTGGTGGCAAACAAGGAGCTACAAGTTCTGCTCAAGGACATGGTGGCAAAGGAAAATCACAAGCACAAATGCAGTTATTTTCGGATACCGGAAAAATACTTTCAACTGCTCAAAGCGGAGGATCTTCCCATAATTCCCAAACGCAAGTACAAGGTGGCGAAGAAGGTGGCATGGCGAACGCCCAGTCGAACGGTTCTGGGCGAACCTCATCTCAAGCACAAATTGGATTTTCCCCCTATAAGAAATCTAACAATGAAAATGATTTGCAAAAGAACTTCTTCTCAGGAGGTGGAACTGCGAGTGCACAAGGCGGTTCAACGTTTGGTCAGTCACAATCTGAAATACAAGGGAAATTCCGGTATGGTATCAAATATACCGGAGGCGCTCAGGCTCAGTCAGGAAATGCAATAAACAAAAATATTTCGTTTATTCCATTCGAGTCAACTATGCAAATCAAACCAATTAGTCTGATTCCTCAATCTCTTTCAAAAAAAGAAGAAAAATTTCAAGTATTAAAGGACCAAAACACCTCAATGGCTGATACAGAAGGAAAGAAAGATAATGTCACAAGTACAATGGAAGTGAGAAATGAAGATGATTCTACTGATGAAACTCCAACCGATGGAGATGACAGCGTGGAATATGATTATGAAGAAAATGAAACTGAAAATCCCACAAACAACAAAGTTATAACTCAAACTAGAGATGGACAAACACAACACATAGTTCTACCACACATGAGGAATTTAGATGCTAAAGTAGTTCAAACACATTTTGATGATTATAATGAGAGAGTTTTTCAACCAGGAGATACATTCCAACCTGGGGAACTAATTCCTGGAACCTCGGGATATAGAATTCCTATCGGTTTCCGAGCTAAGGTCAAATCTGTTGCGAGTCCTTCCCAAACTTATGCTCTTGGAAGAAATTCTCAAGCTCAAACCGTAACCATAAATCCAGGTACAGGAAAAATAATATATCAAAAACCCAAGGACTACTATAACGGATATCGTTCAATTTATAGATATAAACCATATCAAAACTATTTTAGAAGTGGAGAGAACACTATGCCAAATTTCTTGTCCATATCCAAATCTGAAACTGGATATGAAAATCCAATAACTGGAAAAAGGATATCCTCGACACACTTTACACAATCTTCTACATGTGGACTAATAACAAATACATGTATATTTAGAAAGTCGCAGAGAATATGCCTTCCAAACATAACTCGCAACTTAGATGGATCTATAAGAGTATGTTGATAATTGGGGTTTCCAAATTCGAATCAATGAAAGAATCATAAATTTAAGTTAGTTACTCGTCTACTTCATGTGTTCAAGGTTAGTATTTAATATATGTAAATATAACACTACGTGCCATTGAAGTTGAATATCGCAGTAAATGGAATTATCGCTATCGTTCTTAGTATTTAACATAATTCACCCATACAAATAATAATTTAGATACATTTTAGAACTGAATACTTTTAATCAGCAACTTAGTTAAATCCCAGTCCTATAATAATTTTATATTAATGTTCAATTCACTGAAAATATATATACAGGGTAGCGAGAAAGTCTGGCAACAAGGAATTTTTTTAAGATGATTAAACGTATAATCATCAAATTTCCCTCAGACATGGATTGTTTGAAGAGGTGTTGTTAGGTGGCCGGCAAAATCTCCCGACTTTACTCCACTTTATAACAGACATAACTGATTCAAAAACTCTCAAACGTCTTGAGATACAATTAATTTCTCCATAAATGATGAACAAATCTATTCGAAGCTTCAAATGAAGATTGTATTATTGCTAATACAAAGTGGCCAACATTTTGGGCTCCTGTTATAAGGAAACTATTGATATCTTAGTAAGTTAGTATGAATTGAAAAATTACATATTGTATGTCTTTTAAAATTGTTTCTCTAATTTTTTTCAATAAAACGTACGTATTCTGTATTTTTGAAAAGAGGACGAAATCAGCTTTTCTTCGATATATCACTCGACCTACGGTGCTATTTGACAAAATTCAAGATGGCGGCGGTACACTGAATGCTGACGTCACTCAAGTTTGACAGGACCTCTGAAAAACGAAAAATACAATCCTGTGCATAACCCTAAAATTTGATAATTATACGTTTAATCGTTTCAAAGAAAATACCTTGTTGCCAGACTTTCTCGCTACCCGATATATATATATATATATATATATATATATATATATATATATATATATATATATATATATATATATATATATATATATATATATATATATATATATATATATATATATATATATATATATATATATATATATATATATATATATATATATATATATATATATATATATATATATATATATATATATATATATATATATATATATATATATATATATATATATATATATATATATATATATATGTAAATATATATATATATATATATATATATATATATATATATATATATATATATATATATATATATATATATATATATAAGGGGCCTAGTATCAAAAGCGGCAACCTCCACCATTTTCACTTTCAAGTAAAGCGCAAAAGAATGCTACACTTTTATTATAGCTGCTATCGAAACAAACATGGCTTCTAACGAAAGAAAATGGAAAACTACGGCGAATGGTAATGTATATTTACCTAAATTCTTAATCATTTTTGAAAAAATTGAGAAAAGGATATGGAGAATGCCGTGTTTGATACTGACTGTTGGATATTGCCGGTTTTGATACCAAAACTGAACAAAAATGCTGCCCAATTAATACCTAGTATTTTGGAAAGGCTGTGCAGGCAAAATAATACAATATTTATATTAATGTCAAAATAATGTAATTAAAGAAAAATTATCGGGTATAATATCACACAAGTATAGAAGGAAGTTCTTCAATAAATTCGCAAGTTGCTTCTTCGGGTTCTTCAACGTCTGGCAACCTATTTTCTCTTTCTTCCTGACCTGGCTGCTCTGGCTCAGGCATTTCATTAGAGAGAATAGTGGTATAAAATTTAAGTTCTTCTAGGGCCCTCCAAGTGGTGCCAAAGTGTTTTGTAAGAAGCTTATCAACATCGTTAAGTTTTAGCAAATTGACTTGTTGCAAACCACTTTCTATGATGGCAGGATCAATCATGTGAAGAGTACATCCCTTCTTTAGAACACTTTTTGAGATTTCCAAATCGTTCTTGTAATACAGTTCACCTCTAATGTAAACATTTCCAATTTTATATTTCTTCAGCAAAAACCGTTTTGCATTCTTGAAAGAAAAATGCCATGTCCCTGTGGATTTAAAGACACCTGAGATTTTTGTTTCCAGTCAAATACGCGACAGTTTTGCCCTACATGACTGTTGCAATTTTTGAAAATAGCTTCAAATAGGTTTCTGGCTGTGTTATAACTTCCAACTTTTTGATATCCTTTTCAATATTCCCGAATACCCTATCAGCAGGCAAAAATGAATGCCCTACTACCGGAAAAATCACCTCGATATTCTGAACATGTTCCGGCGCTCTTTCCGAAAGCCATTTGCAGCACATTCCAATGAGTGTGGTGTTCTTGTTTTGCCCACTGCAACCATCTGCCATCAGCCGGACGGTAGTAACAGCAGGGTCAAAATTGATTTTATCGAGCCTGTCAAATACAGCGGAAGAAACTTCATTGGAACCTTTCCCAAACTCATTTTCCGTCCAGTAATAGGAAAATACATTTTGCATGGTAAGTTTAGATTGAGATGTCCCTTGAACAATTGTAAAATTGTACAGATAAATTTGCCTTGAATAGTACGCACTTTGGTCTGGAACCTTAGGAAGGACGAGGTTTTTTTGGCAATCAAAAGATAGTGTTATCAAATCATCTCGGGCTTCTTTGAGCAACTCAAAAAATGCATTGGCTCTCAGTTTATGAATCTTTTTCTCAACGACTAATTTTTTTTTCTCCTCTTCATCTGTACATCTCTTAATCTTCTCCGTGAGTTCTATACATAAGGAACACACGTCAGTACGGGGTGTGGTGAAGCTGAGGTTGTACTTAGTATTAAAAATCATTCAGAAGAATGACGGTTTCACCCTCTCTCCTCGAGAACACTGATTAGTATACATTTTATACATTTCCTCTATAGACAAATCCGAAGGGAGATAACGTCTACGTAAGGAGGAACGACAATAATGAGATTCGATACTTTTAAATGTATTTATAAATTTTTGGACAGCAGCACGTTTCCCTTCGAACTTTGCAGTTTTTCTGTCGCCTCCTCTTTTCTCTGAAGGTGCTTCACCTGTTCTCAGAAACGATTTCATGACGTATGTAAGACGATGTTTCGTAATATGCAGTACTTGTAAAAACGTTGGTTGGCACACTGGAATTTCTTATTTTAAAGCATTATTTCTTATAAAGCATTTTACAGAAATTGTTTTTGCTGCATGTCTGGAGTTTGTTGGACGGCGACGTTTAGGTAGCTGAACAGTGCAAAACTTTAAAATAAATGCATCCTGACGGATTTTATCTTTTACTGCATAAAACGCGTCATGAAAACTTTTAATATCTTTCATTGTTAGGGTAGAACATTGATATGCCTCCGTTTTGTGATCACAAGTAGGATATTGTGGCAACTGAGGTGAAGTGTATCTGAAAAAAAAAGAATTTCGTCCAGTTTTTTGTTCATAATTACCAGAAGAGACTCTAGTTGAACGGCCAACTAAAACTTTATAAGGTCTAACCTACCTTACAGTTTTCTGCATATTTTGCCGCCATGTAGATGGATTGCGAATTCTTTTCCGAGCTTTATTGTTTTCAACAGGAGTTGTAACACTTTCCATTGTAATTCATAAACAAATTTTTTTTCAGCACTATAACAATACAAGTGAACAACAGTGTTCTCTTTCACACTGTGATTGTAAATAAACTACAGAAAATCATAACTGAATGTCATGTCACATGGCCGCTACGAGGCGTCTTATTGGTGGAAGTGGAGATTGCCGACTTTGATTCTAAACAGTTGATGGAGATAGCCGTGTTTGATTCTAAGCCTATGAGTTACCATGCTATTTTAAGGGGATTTTGCCGATTTTGGTTCTCGAATCTGCTATTTTCATAACAAGGGCATACAAATTAACAATTTGATGTATGTAACTAAATTTCGTCGAAAAGTGGAGATTGCCGCATTTGATACTAGGCCCCTCATATATATATATATATATATATATATATATATATATATATATATATATATATATATATATATATATATATATATATATATATATATAAAATACATATTATTTATTGCGCTGTAGGATAAATTGATTTTACTACCTTCTTGAAATAGACCAGTGATATTTCACTAATATTTCAAACATAATTTGTACAAAACTTATGTTGCATTAACACTTAAAACAAAAATTGAAATATGTATAAATATAACCACCATAACATTTTTCAATAAGCATACAACTGCAAATCAAACTTGATATTTTTATGTTAATAGTTGATTTATTCAATATGTACATCTTCATAAATAAATAAATAAATTTCTATAATATGAGAATACATTTTGGAATATTGGCGGAGTTTCCCAACACATCACACTATATAAATATTTGTAGAATTTTACTTAATTCTAATGTTTCATTGGGTTAATAATGAATACTTGGTAAATCCTCATCACTCCCTTCTTCATTGGAAAGCACTGCTCGGTGAGAAAGTAAACCTGAAGGAGCACAGTTACGTAACCTGAAATTTTCATTTTATACTTGATATTGTTTATAGTTGACAAAATTTAGTAACTATTCATCGATATAAAACATGTAAAATGATAGAAAAAAGATTTATTGATAAAGTTCAATTCCAAATGCATGCTCTTGATTGATACATTCAGAGAAAAATTTTTTTTTATCATTGATAGTCATGATAGTCAAAGACTAAAAAAATTTGAAGTTTTTTAATTTATTATTAGTCTCATTATGCCTCATGAACATGAGGCATAATTTGATGAATAATAATCAACTTATGTATTTTGTAACATTATACGCATAGGAGAGTTTCTAAATAACAATATCCATATTGTTAAAAGCATTCAATGAAATCAGACAATGGTCAGACAATATTTATAGCTCCAACTATTTTGTATCAGATATTTAGAGATTTCTTGCTCAGAGGCATAGATCAACTAGACCACCTCTAACTTTTCTTAGAAAATTTCATTTTTTCTACAGGCTTTCCACCATATATGGAAGCCGATAAAGATATTCGCATGATTTTCTGAAAAGATAAATCTTTTGCTTTTTCTAAAACAATGTGAACATCTCTTACAAGATTTATTCATGTTAGACAAACTTGACAATTATTTGAGTGAGTTGAGTTGTGAAGAAACAGAACTTCCATACACAGGTTGTCAGAGTTTTGTGAGCGTATCAATTAAAAATCATATATAGTGCAGATTATCAGTTTTCGTCAACATGGAATTTTATTTTTAATGGAAGGTAACCAGGCATATAAACAAAGAGTACTATGTTAATAAGTAACTCTTTAATTATATGCGAATTGGAAGCTAATGTCTTCAGATTAATAGATATATAATTTTTTCTTGTGGAGAAATTTCAAACAAAGGGCATTTCAGAATCTCTATCTGATAATTCAGGTATTGAACAGCAGTATTTTTCAAGAACTTCAAAGGCATAGAGAACGCTTCATAATTTAATATATTCCACCCGTGGTAATATCAGTTTTCAGTTTTAGATTATGGAAAAATCTGTTCATTTGGTGGTGCATCAATAGCAATACTCTCATTTTGTAAAATTAATAGATGAACTGAAAAAAATATTCTATTAGAAGAATTCCTTTTTTAATTTTTCTTGGAGTACGTGTTGAGTTAATAAGGTACTTTACAGAATGTAGAGCTTACACTCATTAATAATAATAATAATAATAATATTTACTTCAAAAATTCTCACAGATAGATCAGGTACAAATGATAAAATTGAAACATGTCAGACGAAACCACAGTTTGATGCTGGATGGAACAGTAATTATAATATTCATTTAGATGATAAGGCTCTACATCCAGGATAAACTTACGAACTCTTGCTACATAGAGACTCACACTTTCAATAGCCCAGAAATGTTTTGGGAGAGCATTATATAATTTCATACAAGTGAACATTGTGCTTTTTTGAGTAAGTGTGAGTAATAGCTTTGGCAGTTGATAAGGAATCATTTGTCTTGTGTTATTCTGATTCTTGAAGCCAGAAAACAGTTCTTTATGTTTATAAATGAATAGTAAAGATCTAAAAACAAACAAGCCAGGTACAGTCAAAATATTATGCTTTTTAAATAAATCTCTACACGATTCCCGAAAAGGTAGTCTTAACATCGACCTCAACGTCTTTTTTTGAGTAATAAATAGGGAATTAGTATGTGTGCTGTTGCCCCAGAATATTATTCCATATGACAACAACGATTCAAAATTTGCAGAGTAAATTGTTTTTAATACATCTAATCCAACTTGATGCTTCAAATCGTTAATCGAATACAAGACAGACAGCAGTCTCCTATTCAAGTAATCAATATGTTGACGCCACTTCAAGTTAACATCAACATGGACACCCAAAAACTTAATAGACTCACTAGTTGTAATATCATTATCAAAAATCCTTATTGACAATGGAAATGAACGACGAGAGCGATCGGTATGGAAAAAGATAAAGTCAGTTTTGGCAATGTTTTACTTTAAACTGTTATCACCACACCAGGAAGTTATAGACTCGAAAGCATCTTCAGCCCTATTAATAACAGTGGCCAAATCATCGTCGGAAACTATGATGTTAGTATCGTCCGCATACAAAGAGAACCTACAAGTCAGATCACCAACCACTTACGGTAAATCGTTAATGTAAATCAAGAACAAATGCGGTCCAAGGACACTCCCCTGAGGAACACCTCTTGTAACAGTAACATCATCGGATATAAAAGTCGCTCCATCCCGCACCAATTAAACTCTCTGCTTCCTATTACTGAAATAACTTCTAATTAATAGAAGTTGATTATCTCTAACGCCATAAGCCTCCAATTTCTCCAATAATTTTTCATGGTCATTACCAGCTTGAATATATTACAAAGTAACAAAATGCTTTCGAGTCCAATATATACTTCAGCTAAAATACTACCCTTTTTTTAATTCCATGAAAGAGGTAACAAAATAGTGTACTGGAAGCAAATGAAAAAACAAACTTAGCCGCTCAAAACGAACTAGTATTGTCAGAATATTAGCCATTGGCTAAATAAGCTGCGACACAACTGAAAATTTATCACTAATAATAGCTATTTGGTGAAATCGTTTGTTAAAGTTAAGATTAAGCAAAATAAATATAGCAAAGTGAAGATATGTCAATCACAATAATCAAGTTTGTAGCCATGATAAAAAGATTGATACTAAGCTTTTTTGAAAAGAAAAGATTAAAATATACCTTAGAATATATTATGACAGAAAGGAGTAGCAAAAATTCAAATTATTGCCTCAGGATATTGACTCATTCCTATTTGGTTCTTTTTCTCCAAGAGATAATTGAAAAATAATTTAATGTTTTTTGAAAAATAATATTCAGACTCATAATAACGTTACTTGAATAACAAAACTTCAAAACTGTAGATGGACAGTTGCACTGAATAACACTAACTGTTTTTCCACATCCTGATTATTTCTGAGCATTCAAAAATATAAGACTGATTTTTATGAATAGTAAATTGTATATGAAGTGCAGTCAGGTAAAATGAATCAATAATTTAACGTTCCTAAAAACTTAAAATATCAAGCATATATAGTAACATGCAAATCAGTACTTTAGGTAATAATGTATTTACCATAAGAGCTTAATTGCAGGCAATTACCAACTCATTTAGATGACTGATAAAATGATAATAAATATGAGAAACAAAATATTGATCCTTTGCAGACATTGACAAATTTTGATTTTCAAAAATTTATTATTATCAAACCAAACATTTGGAATATGCAGGATGCTACTTGATTATGGTAAATGCGTAATTATTAATTCAATGTAAAACTCATGCGACATAACTGATATCTTGGTTCTAAACTACATTAAGAAAAGGAAATCTACCATGCTTCTAAGACGAGTAAAAGAACAAAATAAAACAGGCAAAATTCAAACAAAACGCTTCGATATGGATGTCAAAGCATTAGCGAGTCCTTACCTCCGATTCATCTACATATAAAGCCATTTCCTCTCCACCATCTTCCTTTTCCATACTAAGATAAGTAAATAAGAAAACATGTTAGAGAAAAGTGAACCGCAAGAATTAAGAATGGATATTAAAAAAATGACCCAAGAACATTTTAGAGAAATATTAGATTTTAAGACTATGTGGATTCAGGAGGTTATGGAACAATTTACATTTTCTTAGTCATATGTTTACAATATAAAATTACATATGGGTGTAATTATAACAAAAAGATTGAGTAAAATATATTGTTATCATTTCAAACCCATCTGAAGGAAAATCATATGTGGCAAATATATATACAATATTTTTAATACACATTGAATGATATGAAATATAGTGAAAATTCTTATTTTTTTTTTAATTCAGAACCAAAAAATATATCTAATCTAGTTAATAAAAATGATCACTACTGCTTTGTTGTTTATCGCCATAAATTTGATGGAGGTTTAAATAATATTGGGTAATGCTGTTATGTTGGGAATTTTGAGAAGTATCTTTGTATATATTTTTTTGAGACTTGCACTACTTGATAACGCAATGTAACAAATTATATCTCTTGAAAAACTATCTTTACATTGTATTTAATAAAAAACTTGCTTTGTATGATTTCACTTTGTGCTCTTGTAAAACCCCTCACATGTAAGTTTTAACCAAACGAAGCAATGCTTTGTGACTAATTACGCATAGTTTACTCAATGTAATAATCACAATTTAAACATAAAGACTTACCTGCTATGAAGATGTTGTAGTTGAACCTGAAAATTATCCACCTGTTCTTGAAGTTCATCATTTGTCCTCTGCAACTTCCTCACATTGTTGGTGGCTGTATCGAGCTCATCTTCCGCCACGGCTAGGTCTTTCTTCAGTTCCTCCACTCGACCTCTTAACTTTTTAACTTCAGCTTCATACTGTTCTGCCCTTCTAGAAGCGTGAGCCAACTCGCCCACCTTATCTTGTACTGATTTTTTCAATTTTCCTTGAGAATGTCGAAGCTCCGTAATTTCCTATGAAATAATATATTCAGAAGAGTAGAATATTCAGAAGAATTCATGTATGCTTGTCCTCTAGGAGGACATTAAATAGTATTTCTTTATTTCTTTTGAATATTAGTAATTATTAGCATTGTAGTAGAAATAATATATTCAGAAGAGTAGAATATTCAGAAGAATTCATGTAAGCTTCACTGAGTATATGTTCTCTAGGAAGACCTTAAATAGTATTTCTTTATATCTTTTGATGATTAGTAATTGTAGTTTAACTTTTAGTTTTCATTTCTGTTAGAATCAGTTAGAAGAATATATGCAAAGATAATCTATGATTTGATAAATTCCTGGAAATTATAACAGTTAATGAGATGAAACTCTCATGGTTGAACTCCAATGATATATTAGCATCAGTACTATGTAGCTATACTAATATTTAAAAACTTGACATCATACTAAAATTTAATATCAGTTAATAAATGTTTTTATTACTACAAACGATTACGAAATGAATACTTATATAAATAAATTGGTAAAAGTTATCAAAACAACATGAACAGAACTTAGAAGCAATATCAATCATTTCAACAGATAAGAAAAACCAAAATGAAACCTGATTTTATACACACACACACACACATACACACACACATATATATATATATATATATATATATATATATATATATATATATATATATATATATATATATATATATATATATATATATATATATATATATATATATATATATATATATATATATATATATATATATATATATATATATATGTCACCGGAAGATAATAAGATTCGAAAGTTTATAAATTTCCTAGGAAATTTATAAACCTTCGTAGGATTCTAAACGAGAGATAAATTATATTATTTTACGCCCACATTTTCGCAAATTTATCAATTTGCGACGTCTCGTGGTAAATTTATAAACTAACGGATATCCATTCGTAAGATTCTAAACAGTTCGACCAATCACAGAAGAGCTTTTAACTTTACGCTTCCTTAAAATACGGCAAATAACACACTGCTCTCTGATTGGTCGATGTTGACAGTCTATCATTTTAATGACATTTTCAATTTTTTCCTGAGTCCATTCCGACTTCATCCTATTTTGGTCATGGCCACTATAAAACTGTAGTAGCTCTGTGGATAATTTCACTTCGTCAACAAATTTTCTGGCATTAACCTCACTATCTTCACCATTTTGGCTGTCCGCAGCTTCTATGTCCATCATTATGGGTCTAGTTTAATTAACCTTAGCAAAATAAAACTATTTTCACAGTTCCAACATTAAAAACTTTACACAAACACACGAGCAACCGGTCTGTTTATGTTTCGTGGCGAACAATTGCCGTGGAGAGGAGGGACATGAAACACGTGACTTATTCAACCAATCAGAGCGCACATGGCGTTTGGTTATTGCTTATTTATTATTTTACGCGTGAGTTCGGTAAGTTTATCAATTTGCGAAAATGTGGGCGTAAAATAATACCATTGATCTCTCGTTTAGAATCCTACGAAGGTTTGTAAATTTCCTAGTAAATTTATAAACTTGCGGTTCTTGTTATTATATATACATATATATATATATATATATATATATATATATATATATATATATATATATATATATATATATATATATATATATTATATATATATATATATATATATATGAAAAACTTGGTTTCACGGAATGAACGCGTAAAAAGATTTGAAAAATCTCGACGTTTCGGCTCCTTTTGCGAAGCCATCTTCAGGAGAATTAGAAGGGAAATAATTCAGACTCGTGGCCTCAATCTGCCTACTCCACGAATCGAAATTAGGAGGAATCAGAAACAATACGATTGCGTGGTCTCAACCTGCCTACTCCACTAACCGTAATGCTTCCTGTCCACTCTGAAGTCTCAATCTGCCTACTCTACAGAGTCATCTGACGGGCCGATCGTCGCGTGGCCGTATTTACAGGGGAGCGGGGTGGGTACTCACGCTCATCAGTGCGGGATGCGACTCTGATTGGCGGCGTTACTTGGCGACCACTGAGAAGAGGTTTCCATGCTGATGGGAGTCTGTGACTGTCATCTCTGGTGTTCAAACAATTTGGACGTTTTTCTATTCTACAGCTTCACGGATAATTCGGAGATTTGAAAGATCGGACGGGAGCAATAGTTCTATGTATTGGGGAAATCGATAATGTGGCCTGTTTTGGGTGTGATGTTGGGAAAGGGCGTTGGCGATATCTGAGTGTCTTACCGAAAGTGAATGTTCCTTGGCGACGGACCTGAATTCGTCCGTTCGTTTGTCCTATATAGGAACGAGTGAATTGTAGAACTAGGGATATCTCTCATAAATAAACACCGTGATTTTTCGTTAGGAATTTTATCCTTGACGGGATCTGACGCAGATGGGAGAGTTTTTGTTGAGTAGTGAATATTGTTTTGATGTTTGTCTTTTTGAGAGATCTTGCGATCTTATGCTGTTACTCCTTGATGTAAGGAAGAAATAATTGAGGTGTAGATTCTTGGTTCAGTGGGATTGGAAGGTGGTAAGGTGGGGGTGATATTTGTGTGTTTGCGTATGGCTCTTGTCGATTTTGATATGTGTTGTAACCGTTCCGTAATAATATATGTTTTAGAGTTTTGAGTTCTGATTCACGGTGTTCGTCGTCAGATAGTCGAATGAACGGTAGATTAGCCGGTATTAACTACAGAGTTAAGTGAGAAGGATGGTGGTGAGACTGGGCATTCAGATAACGGTTTTGTATGAGTGGGTTTACGATAAACTGAATAGGAGAAGCCTTGGGATGGAAGTTTTTTGATCAATGACATCGAGAATGGCAAGAGACCCATCGTTTTCCACTTCCATTGTGAATTGGATACTTGGATGTATGCCATTTCAAATGATTCAAGAAGTGGATCAACGAGTCTTCGCCATGGGGCCAGATGCGCAAAGAACATCGTCTACATAACGTAGCCAAGCATGATGGTTTTAAGGTCGAATGACGAGAGAGCTTGCAGGGTTTCGAAATGTTCCATGAAAATGTTGGCTATGATGGGGGAGAGAGGGGATCCCATTGGGGCTCCCTTGATTTGTCTGAAGAAATTGCCTTGAAAGATGAAATAAGTGTTGGCCATGCAGTGTTGATCAGGGATAGGTTTGTCTGGGGATATTTGTTATGTTTTCGTGTCTAGGATGGAAAGTGTTTCTTCAATGGGGATATTTGTAAATAAGGAGAACAACTATCAAAACTAACAAAGTGAGATCAGTTTGGGGTCTAATATCAATTACTTTGAAGGAGTTCTATGAAGTGAAAAGAGTTTTTTGACCCGTATGACTGGGTTTGTTCGGCAAGGGGTTTTGAAGGGTTTTGGCGAGATATAATTTCGCAAGAGGATGTGTTGGACAATTGTAAGCGCTGACAATGGGTCGAAGTGGAATATTAAGGCTTGTTGAACTTTGGGTAGACCCATACATTAGAGGGGTTCTAGAAGATTTTTTCTTCTTGGGATTAGAGACTTTTTTATTTCAGGTGGGAGATTCGATTGGTTGATACGAGATCTTGGTGGTTTTCTCCAGGTATGTTGTGTCGGGTCATGAGTGATACGCTTATAGTCGGGGGTGTCAAGAAGATTGGACTTTTATCGAGATAAGAAGAAGTGTTAAGAATGTACAGAAGTGGCATTTGCCTTTATCGGCCAGGCATGACATCGCCAAAATTCTTCGTACAAATCGGCTCGCCACCGCCGTCCCAACCTCACTTTTTTCTGAGAGGCAATCTCTCAAAGAACTTTACAATGACCAAAATATAGTCGTCCCTCCCAGCCGATAAAGGCAATGCTCTACTGTCATTCTTAACACTTCTTCTTATCTACGATAAAATGTCCAATCTTCTTGACACCCCGACTATAAGCGTATCACTCATGACCCGACAAACATACCTGGAGAAAGCCGCAAGATCTCGTATAAACGCAACGAATCTCCGAGCAGAAATAAAAAAGTCACTAGTCCCAAGAGGAGAATCTTCTAGACCCCCTCGAATGTATGGTCTACCCAATGTTCACAAGCCTAATATTCCACTTCGTCCCATAGTCAGAGCTTACAATTGTCCAACGCATCCTCTAGCTAGATATCTCGCCAAAACCCTTCAGACCCCTTGCCGAACAAACCCAGTCATACGTCAAAAACTCTTTTCACTTCATAGAACTCCTTCAAAGTATTGATATTACCCCAACTGATCTCCTTGTTAGTTTTGATATTGTCTCCTTATTTACAAATATCCCCATTGAAGAAACACTTTTCCATCCTAGACACGAAACATCAAAATATCCCCAGACAACCTATCCCTGATCAAACACTGCATCTGCCAACACTTATTTCATCTTTCAAGGCAATTTCTTCAGACAAATCAAGGGAGCCGCCAATGGGATCCCCTCTCTCCCCCATCATAGCCAACATTTTCATGGAACATTTTCGAAACCCAAGCTCATCTCTGCCTCGTCATTCCGACCTTAAACCATCATGCTGGCTACGTTAATGTAGACGAATGTCTTTGCGATCTGGCCCCATGGCGAAGACTCGTTGCTCCACTTTTGAATCATATTGAATGGCATAACATCCAAGTATCATCCAATTCACATGGAAGTGGAAAACGATGGGTCTCTGCCATTCCTCGATGTCATGATCAAAAAACTTCATCCCAAGGCTTCTCCTATTCAGTTTATCGTAAACCCACTCATACAAACCGTTATCTGAATGCCCAGTCTCACCACCATCCTTCTCAACTTAACTCTGTAGTTAATACCCTAATCTACCGTTCCATTCGACTATCTGACGACGAAACACCGTGAATCAGAACTCAAGGAACTCTAAAACAGTATATTATTACGGAACGGTTACAACACATTCAAATCGACAAGAGCATACGCAAACACACAAATATCACCCCACCTCTACCACCTTCCAATCCCACTGAACAGAATCTACACTCCAATTATTTCTTCCTTACATCAAAGGGGTAACAGATAAGATCGCAAGATCTCTCAAAAAGACAAACATCAAAACAATATTCACTACTCAACAAAAACTTCTTCCATCTGGTCAGATCGTCAAGGATTAAAATTCCTAACGAAAATCACGGTGTGTTTATGAGATTCCCTGTTCCAATTGTCCCTCGTTCCTATATAGGACCAAACGAACGCGACGAATTCAGTCCGTGCCAAGAACATTCACTTTCGGTAAAGACACTCAGATATCGCCAACCACGCCCTTTCCCAACATCACACCAAACAGGGCCACATTATCGATTTCCCAATACAAGAACTATTGCTCCCGTCCGATCTTTCAATCCCGAATTATCTTCATATCATCCGTGAAGCTGTAGAAATAGGAGGAAAACGTCCAAATGTGTTTTGAACACCAGAGATGACAGTCACAGACTCCCATCAGCATGGAAACCTCTTCTCAGTGGTCGTCAAGTAACGCCCAATCAGAGTGCATCCCGCACTGATGAGCGTGAGTACCCACCCCCCTCCCCTATAAATACGCGCACGCGACGATCGGCCCGTCAGTTGACTCTGGAGAGTAGGCAGATTGAGACTTCAGAGTTGACAGGAAGCAATACGGTTAGTGGAGTAGGCAGGTTGAGACCACGCAATCGTATTGTTTCCGATTCCTCCTAAATTCGATTCGTGGAGTAGGCAGATTGAGGCCACGAGTCTGAATTATTTCCCTTCTAATTCTCCTGAAGATGGCTTCGCAAAAGGAGCCGAAACGTCGAGATTTTTCAAATCTTTTACGCGGTTCATTCCGTGAAACCAGTTTTTTCAAATACTTCCGACCGCGGAAATCTTCTGAACATATATATATATATATATATATAAATATATATAAATATATATATATATATATATACATATATATATCTATATATAAATATATATATATATTTTAGTAAAATCAAGTTTTGTTTTCGTTAGTCATAACAAATTATCATGTAGTAATGATAGATTCCATCAAATAAAAAAAACTTTTCTTGTCAAATGGTTCACAATGAAGCATTAAATGAATACTGGATGTCGGAAAATAACAGTTGATTACGTGCAGAATTTTGCGGCAATATGAATGATGTATATGCAAGGTACTCAAACAAAATCCAAACTTCATTTACAGAATATTATCAAAACATGATTAAACAATTTATTCATTACCACAGTAGTAATCAAACTGCATAGGATTGGATGTACAAGTATATATTGAACGTAATACTTGGCAATTCTCGGAATCCATCCAGACATTTTCACAGGAGAATACTTTTGAATTCATTGACAAAATCAAAATTATTGATGAATGAAAAGCCTTTGGGTGAACCGTTAATAAACGAGAAATAAAAAGCAGACCCGAGTTAGGAACCTTGGGGAACATTCGAAGAAGCAATGAAATCGAAAATATATCATTTTTATACCCAACTTACTTAAACATTATTGCAGATCTCCTTACCTTATTTTTATCTACTAATTCTTGTTGTAAATGCCTCACATCTGCATCGGAAGTTTGAAGTGGTCTACCTCTCCTCTCTATTCGTTCTTGCAAGTCCCTTAATTCATTCCTTAACTTTTTATTATCTCTTTCTAAAGCTAATTTATCTGTTTCAAGGCGTTCTCTCTTACCCCATTCAGCGGCATTTTCTGCTTGAAGCCTTTCTAACTGAAATATAATAGAAATTAAGATGAGAATATAAATATAATCTCAGTGCCTCATGTTCTGAAAAGTGCAGTGGCAATTGAATGTTCTGCTGTCTCATACATTCTGTGTTGTCAATCTATGATCTAGAATGATTGAAACTAAGGCTGGCTTCAGACTAGGCGGAACGCGGAAATGTCAAATTCCGCCTTCAAAAGTTGACTAAATTTCAACAATTTTAAGGCGGAATGACCTTGGGAATCGTTACGAACGTTTCGATTGGTCTAAAATTCAGATTTGACATTTCCGCGTTCCGCCTAGTTTGAAGCCAGCCTAAGCGATTTGACAGTTGTTGTCATTTGTCATCTATATATTTTGTTTGCATTTTGATTTGAGTATTTTCTATTTATTTGGATATCTTTCTAGATTAATTTTTTGTTTATTTTTTTACGTGAATCTTTAGGATATTTTAATAGTTACTCTGCTCTTTGGGGTAGAGACGAAACCAACAAATCCGAGATCATTGAAATGGGTTAAGCGTTCTTGAGTTATAAATAGTGTGAATAACCCGACTTTGTTTTATTTATATAGATATAGACGATCAAAGATAACTAATAAACATTCTGACATTGAACCAATAATAATCTAATTCACAAGTCCAAATGTTGAAACAAACACAAAATTGTGAAAACGGTTTGAAATTCCTGATATTTTTGCATTAAAACTAACAGGATTCCAAGCGTATTGTTAAAATTGAAATTATGAAATCATATAAAAATCACCTCTGCTCTCAAATCATTAATTCTTCTGTCCATGCCTTCCCTAGAGCTAGCCTCATCCTGAAGATCAGCTTTGACAAGTCTTATCTCCTCCTGATGTTGATCTTGCAGACAGAGAAGTTCCCTAGCAGCATCTTGACGTAATTCCCGAAATTCTTCACATTTTGCTTTAGCTTCCAACAGATCAGTCTTCAAATTATCTATAGTATGATGTAACTGGTTTTTTTCTCTGCAATAATATTTAAATATAATTCAGAGTGGTATAAATAACACATGAATCTGATAACTTTATTGATTTTAATATGTGGCAATAATATTTTGAGAAAATTCTGCTTGTTACTGTGGTTAGATATTACATCATTGGCAACTGCTGTAAGATTTTCTCAGTAGTTTTTTTTTTTTAATATTTACAGATCAAAGAGGATTTTTGTTGCTTTTGATTTATTTAAAAGACTTTCCTTTAAATTAAGATAATAGTATACTTTAAAAAATTATACAGTAAAACCATACTTACTCTCTTTCTATTTGTATTGTTTTTGTTGTCTCCTCAAGTCGAAGTTGCAACATTGACAATTTCTGCATGATATATTCCTCATCATAGATCTCCTTATTCAATTCAATTTCTGATTGTGAAGTATCAACCGTTCTTTCTAGGGTATCTCCTTTTAGGTCATTCACATATTTTGGAACTGCTCCTTTTAGTATGTATTCATCTATCGAAACTTCCTTAGAAATTGTACTAAGAGTATCACTATCTGGGTTTTCTGAAGTAAAGATGCCATTTTCAACAACTTTAATAGGTGAAGTATTATTGAAAACAAAGTCCTTGAGAGGATCTTCACTTAAGGCCTCAAAGAGTTGGCTGTCAAATTGACCGGCATGTTTCAATAAAATTAAGTGAATTTTTTCGATTTCTTTTTTGAGATGTTCATTTTGAATTTCCAATTCTTCCTTTTTCTTTTTGCCACAGGATGAGTCTTTCATTATTGAATCAAGTTTCATTCTTAGCTGCTTACATTCCTCTCTAGCTTTGTTTCTTTCATTTCTTACTTTACTCCATTTTTCACGCCAATTCGCTGTACAATCTGACCACCACCTCATGGTCTTTTCCATTTGAGCTGCTCTTCCACGTGCTTCCTCCAGTTCTCTTTGACGAAGAGCCTGAAAGATTATTTATTGAAACAGTTAATATCTATCATTGTAAACCATGAGCATAACTGCAATATATTTATGTAAGAATTATATTCTACCAGATTATGGGCTCATTTCTTCAATCTTCAATGGGATTCTATTAAAAATTAATTATAACTATATTTCAGAAATTTAACATCTAATATCATCTGAATTAATCTCACTGAAAATAGCTCATCTCTCTATCATCTATCATGATACCATCCTGGGACAGAGCAAATTGATAATAGGCGTTATTCTGGATGTCAGCAATAGTTTTGTGGAGAAGTAATTTTGCAATGGAATGAAACTAAGGCTTTATACTATAGTTTTTCCTAATGAAGCTGTTTATAGTCAAATGAAAAAGTAGTACCTGATAAAAAATAAATGGGAATAGAATTACTGAAGCATATAATACATTTATTGTTTCAAGATCAAAGGAGTTAATTAAACAAACAATTATAGTTCATGATTGTATTACAAGATAGTGAATACAATATTTTCTTACTGAGCTTTGATATTGAAAACAAATATATTTATGAATTAGTATTTCTGGAATGTCAAAGCAGGTTCTAAAAATCAATTGTTGCCTCAAAAAATTGATGACTAGTTACATGCAAGTAATCTTAAAATATAACTAAAACAAATGAAAGAAATCTAAACTAGAAGAATGCAAAAATTTAGTTCATATTCGCTCATCATTTAATAGAATTTACGACAACTTTGGACATATAACTTTTTACGAAAACAGCTTTAAAAAATTAATATGACACCATTTTTTTCTGGGATTCAAATCGATCAGAAAATTTTCTGAAAAATGTACCCACATTAACAAAGAAACACTCAAATAATCTTATACTTTAATATCCATTTAATTTCTCGAAAATACATCATTCTGTTGTTTTCTGCTCTTATGAAAGCAGAATACTTGATTTATTAAGTAGTTGAAGTAAACCAAACTATGCTACATAAAATAAGGATGTGTTTGGTTTGAACTATAAGTGAAAACTGGTCAAGACATATGAGGGTTGACTTTAAGTAACCGAAGATTATAACTTGTACAATTATTCACCTCATTTGCCTCCCACTCGGCAATATCTGGGACCCTAGAAGAACTAATGGAAACTGAATCATTTTCTCTTATATGCCTTCTCGGAGCAGTGCCGCTAGAAGAACTTTGTGCCATGGTTATCAATTGATTTTTGATTAACTAAATTCCAATTTGGTACACTCCAAATTTTCATCACTATATAAATATCTACATTGTTGTCTGAATTTGTTTACAATTACAACTATTCAAGCTGTGTCTGTCATGGACATGGTAATTATCAAGTTGACGGTTGACATATGCGAATTCCGGATTGACGTACCCTTCTTTCTAGCCAAATGACATTAAGAAATATTTTTACGATATGTTAGATGTTTTCGGTTTTCTGGTATTAACCAAATGTTCACTAACATATTCCCAGAGATGTGACTTTTTCTAAATACAAGAGTTTGAAATATAGATACAAGATACTAAAAACGTATTTTCGTATTCTATTTGAAATACTTACTTTTTTATATCGGTTCATTGCTCATATACTTTCAATTTTCCTCCTCATAGTAGGCATGTCATTTGCTGATATTTTGACGTTTGTGAATATTTTTGTGATCATATTTAGTGGATGTCATTGCTGCCTTTTTTGTGTAGTCTCATAGAAGTAATGGAAATTAATTTACCCAAGAATATCATAGAAAATGAATCCAAAGCTGCGAATAATTCATTGCCGGAGAAATCCAGAGTCGTATACGACAAGGATTATGAAGTATTTAATCAATTGAAGTTGCTTCAGTTGTCCTCGTACAATTAGCGGGCGTTATGATCCATAATGCCCGCTCATAACGCCCTAGGGCATAATGAGTGTATTTATAGCAACCGTATCTAAGATAAAATCAAGAAATAATATACAAATGAAAAATAAATACTTTTATTCCTATGCAGTTTTCCACACTATGCTACCTTATCATAAATACATTTTCATTTGAAACTTTATATTTCGATTAGGTTAAAAACATTTAAGACGAAAATATTTATGCTTTAATATTGAAAACTAAGTTTATTTGAAATCTTTCGAAAATAGTCGGAGCGTAATGTAGCATATGGTCCATAATTAAAAATTCAATTTAAAATGTTTGTTATTTATATGAAAACATTGATATGAGACCACTTCAAAACATATTTCGTCTCAACTTTATAACAATAAATAGCTGTTGCTTATATAAATATTTACGCAGTTTTTGATTCTTACCGAAAATAATAATTTCGTAATATTTCTGGTACGTACACTAGTTTTAGCTACAATTTATATCTGTCTTGTATTATAGCGTAATTTTAAAGCCTTCAACATTGGAAATCAAAAAAAGTAAAATATTCTATTTTAATTGTCTGCAGATATCTTAGAAAATAATACAAAGTTACAAATTATATTCAGCAAGTTTTAACTCATTTAACTTAATTAATTGGAAAATGTTCTCATTTGTTGAGGACGTCGGAAT
The DNA here is from genome assembly GCA_030704885.1 of Cynegetis impunctata. NCBI lineage: Eukaryota > Metazoa > Arthropoda > Insecta > Coleoptera > Coccinellidae > Cynegetis > Cynegetis impunctata. Next base: position 290,304 of record JARQZK010000726.1, read on the forward strand.
GTTTTTTCAGTTATCCTACGACTACTTTAACGGTGAATACTGATTTGAGCAATAACTGCCGCAGATGACAAAACTTTATTGTACGTCATTTAGTAATAAGACGTATTTTTTGACCAAACTGAACGTGAACACGATTAGGATTTTGAAGAATAAAATCTGATATTTAAAGAAGATAACATTGGTCATTCAAACATGTTTACATCTTTGGTCCTATTATAACTTCTTTGCAAGTAGTACCAATTTATTCATTCGAAATTTCCGAAAAAAACTCTAATTATATAATATAAAAAATATAATTATGAAAATTCTAGAGTTAGCAATTGTTTCATATGAATATATGTCTTCAATCTTGAGAAAATATCTTTTAAATGATTCTTTATATTAACAATTTATCCCTTTATTTTATTAAATATTTGTTCTAAAGTTAATTAAAATGACATTTTTCTTTAATGTTTTTGTGCTAAAGCAGCTGTCGACATTGTCGACGTTGACGACGTCACTTAGTAAGTTGACGTCAGCACCATAGTTGACGCGTCAACAATTAATTGTCGTAACTTTATAAAGAAATAAACAACTAACTTTTCACAGGTTGAAATAAAAATCTATTGAGTAAACGCGTTTCGTCATAACATTGACTTCATCTCGTATGTTATGACGAAACGCGTTTACTCGATAGATTTTTATTTCAACCTGTGAAAAGTAAGTTTTTTATTTCTTTATAAAGTTATGAATATGAACTTTCACCAAGTGAATGCCAATTCCATTCAATGTTCAAATTGATTGTCGACATGACATTCTCGACATCGCCCAACCCTGTCCATAATTCTATTGTACAGTATTGGCTTTGACAATGTTGACGCGATAATGTTGGAATGTTGGAAAAGCAGATCTAATATTGTAAATTCGACAAAACTGGTCTACCTAACTCACCAAATTTGAATATTATAGCATTCTGGACGAAAATTTCAGAAGAGTGAATCAATAGATCAATTTCTTGAGAAGCTTAACGATTTTTATTGCAAAGATGGTATTAATTCAATTACAGCACCAATGTGTACAACAAGAAACAGACTTTGAGCTCACATACAGGGACGCAGTGAAGAGAGCTGATGAAAATGTGTCTTTTCTGGGAGTGGGTCTGGATAAAAGGGTGAACTGGAAGTCTCATGTGCGGAAGTTGCCTGTGGGGGTCAGTAGATACAGCTATGCTCTTCGGGTAATATAAAGCAATGTGGGTTGGCAGGCGGCGCTGGCAGCGTGACAGCATACCAGTCCATGCTTACGTCCAGTCACAGATAACATATGGAATCATATTCTGGGGCAACTCTGTGGAATCTAACAGAATTTTTATTTTACAAAAGAGGTGCTTCCGTATTGTTTTTGGAATGGACTGTTGTGATAGCTGTAGGGGATATTTAAAGACACTGGTATTCTTACATTCTATAGTCTTTATATTTTTGAAGCTGTAAAGTTTTTACTAAATAACACTTCACTTTTTGCTGATAGAAAAAGACAACATCAATAGGAGACTAGATTTAGGGACAACCTAATAATAGAAAAACCAAACTTTACATTTGTACAAAAAAGTGTTGTTTTTAATATTCTAAAAATCTGGAATGTGCTTCCTCTTTCCTTCAGACAGCAACTACCCAGTAAGGCTGTTTGTAGGCTCAGAGCATTTTTGAGGGATAGAGCATATTACATCCTTGATGACTTCTTTCAGGATGGTGATATGCATGGAGCACTAAGTAAAGACCTTGAGTAGTCTTATTATTTTGTCCTTTTAATTGTATTTTATTTATTGTATTGTATTGTATTCGAGGATGTGTGGCTGTTGAAGTCGTTTTTTTCATTGTCATCTTTTGCATATTTCATTTTGTGTTTTATCTTATGTGTATTTTGTCGGAAGTTTTTTATTTTTATTTAGTGTATTATATGTAAATTTCAAGCTATTTTAGATTTTAGTTATTTAAGACACGGTCCATATCCCATTTGGGATCTTAGTTGAATATTAAATTGTAATATGTTGGGCTGAATAAAGATTTACTTACTTACTATGAAAAAAAATTTCAGTAGACCAGGACATCAATAGCTCACTCATGTAGTTTGATTGCATTGCGTTCTGATTCTAAGATGAATAAAACGTCCGGGAGAACATTTCCTCAGTTTTTATTTTGATTTGCGAATCAGTGATCACAATATCAGTATTAACATAGATTTAACAAAATTTATTCGGCATGTCCATTTACTCGAACTGTTTCAATTTCCTTATTTTCGAATTTAATGGGACCTAATCACGCCACTGTAATATTACAACCGATTGAATTGGTTTATAGTTTAAAGCGCGATTATTTTTGAGAATAGCTTAGATTCAATGAAATTTTAGTGGATAATCTAGGTACTTTTGATTTTCTCATCTTAACACTAGATAAAAAGGATCCCTAGTTAGATTGTTACATTATGTTTTATTTTGAAGCACGAATGCGATTATTTTGGAATTCAACAAAATTTGAATGAGTCCTAACCTTAAAATTCAATGAAACTCTCTGCCCTCCCCCACTGTGGTTTATTAAAAATTTCAGTATTTTTTCAATTTGGGATGGACAGAAATAAAAATTTTTTTTTAGTTGTTAATCCATAAATTCTATAGAAGCCTTTGCACCCCACTGTTAGATATTTGCAAATTACATTTATTTGCTACGAACAGGGTTTCAACAAATTTGAAGTGACTAATACACTTATCGCTTATTATTAGTTACTTTATCTTCAGATTCACTCAAACACTTCACTGTTAGGTTGTTAATACAAATTCCATTTTTTGCAGGTTTTCACTTTGAAAACCTGCTTATTAAAATGGGTGCGATTTGCAAAGTTGGACTTAGGACCAAGATAGTTTGTTGTTTCATGACTTTTTATGATGCTTGGCACCAAAAACTCAATTTCATATATATATATATATATATATATATATATATATATATATATATATATATATATATATATATATATATATATATATATATATATATATATATATATATATATATATATATATATATATATATATATATATATATATATATATATATATATATATATATATATATATATATATATATATATATATATATATAAAAAAAAAAAAAAAAGTAGCCCATACCGCACAAAATCAAATTAAACAAATATATTCTAAATTAAAAAGTAAAACACCTCTTCTGCAAAAATCTCATATTGTTTATAGTATACCCTGTAATAATTGTAATAAATCATATATAGGACAAACTTTTCAAAATTTAGAAGAAAGATTAAAAGCACACAAATATACCAGAACACAAACCACAGCACTAATAAAACATAAAAACAATGAGAATCATACTTTCAACTTTAATAGCACAAAAATTTTAGAAATAGAAAAAGATCAAAAACGCAGAGAAATTTTAGAAATGTTACATATTCAAAAAAATTTAAATGAAGTCGTAAATGATAGAACAGATATCAAACATTTAAGTTCAATATACGCAGATTTAATTCAACAAACAAATTCTAACCACAACAACTCATCTTCTTAGACAAAATCTAAACATCTAGAATTTTCAATTTTTCTGGAAAGAAAATATAGTTTAGAACATGTGATCTCCAAAATCACAAGTAATGTCTTTTTAAAGACAACAATCAAATATTTTAAACCTATTTTGTACATTACGTGGGTGAAGGTTTCTGTGGTTCCCTTCCCATCTAATATCAACGGACCTGTCTGTTGATATTCGACTGAATAGCACGTAATTAATAACTGAAGACGGCCACAGCCGCAATGAGAAATTTTTGAAAAAAAGATAAATAGTACCCTATTATTATTATTCTTTGACTCTTCAAAATCAAAATAATTTGGACCTATTTCGAACATTACGTGGGTAAAGGTTTCTGTGGTTTCCCTTACCATCTAATAATAACAAATTTGAATGTTAATATTGGACTGAATAGCACGTAATAAATAGCAAAGAACGGCCACAGCCGAAAAAAATTTTAGTGAAACAGTAGTCTGTTTCTATAGAAATTTTTCAAATCAATAAATGTCAAAGAAATTTCAATTTTTTCTCAAAAGTTTTGATAAAGCCACGAATGTCGTGGCGAAACGTCAACTTTTCAATAAAATCAAGTTTTTTAAGATTCAACAAGCCTGTTATTGCTAATAATTATCAAGAGATTATATATATATATATATATATATAATATATATATATATATATATATATATATATATATATATATATATATATATATATATATATATATATATATATATATATATATATATATATATATATATATATATATATATATATATATATATATATATATATATATATATATATATATATATATATATATATATATATATATATATAATATATATGTTACAGTCAATATATGAAATTGGGCATTATATAAACTGTCTAGTCGGTATATATATTGCCTGAACTGCTCCGCTATATATGAAATAAAGCACAAATTATAAACTGACTAGACATTATATAAAACGCGTGTAAAGAGTTAGTCAGTTTATTTTGTTTATTGTTTTCAACCGCCAGGTGATTTTATAGTTGTAGTTATTATCATTAAACGTTTACTAACAATGGAAGAAGACAAAATTAAAAGGTAAAAGTACATTATTAATCAAAACATAAGTGATTTATTCAACACATTCATATGAAAATTCGTATTATTTAAGTATTCTTTCAAACATAACCTCTAAATTAAAATTCAAAACTGAGCTATACAGGGCAGCATTTATTACATTTAAATATTAAAATATAACAATGATAATGGTTTTTCAGATTTTATGAAGAATTTTATAAAAGGAAAAGTAATCTTGGTAAACATTGTCGAAGCTCAAATCTTGAAAAGTACAATAAATTAATAGAAGTGAAATTTTCGAAAAATGTTACCAAAAGGGATCCTCACGTGCATTGGCTATTACGACATTATGATATAATATCAGTGCAGGGGGTAGAAAAATTAATATTCCCTATAAACGGTAATTTTACTGACATAATTTATTATGTTCATGAAAATGAAATTTTCAACATACTGAAAGATGTACATTCGGAAACGGGTCATGGTGAAAGGGATGGCGGCGATGTCAAACTGTGCAAATCCTGCGAAAATTACATACACTCAACATGTACTGTAAACCAAGCATCCGATTACCCACTCTGCAATCTATGTATGAAGGGTGAGGATGTCAATAAAATTAGAAAAAACGCCAAAGAGGCTCTGAAACAACAACGCATGAAGCATATAAGTGATTATTCACATCCACATGTGGACATAGGTGATACAGTAAGAATCCCGGTTCCAGAGGTGGATAGAGGGCGAGGGGATCCTAGATATATCTTAGGAATAGTCAAAGAAGTAACCAAAGAGGGCTTTTTCAGATTAGCCACGAAAAACGGCATTCTTTCAAAATTATATTCCAGGGCAGAATTTAGTACCTGCCCAATTAATCTTATGGAATTAAATACTTGCTCCGACAACATACTGACCCTTCGAACTGCGGCAAAATTGGAGTCAATTGGGCATGGTCAAGGTTTTCGAAGATGCCATTGTAAAAGCAACAAATGTGTATCAAATAAATGCTTATGTAAAAAAAATAATGTTTTATGCACTTCAAAATGCCACAGTAGCCTAAGTTGCCATAACAAATAATTTTTAATGTTTTTTAAATGTTTTGATGTTTTTTGTTTTTTTAAGGATTTAATGTTTTTTAATGAATAGAGTTTTGAACATCGAAATAATTATTTTATTTGCCATAAATTAATAATATTTGGGTATAGTTCAAAATTCAATTACGGTCCTGTTTGTAGATGTAAATATTGAATTGTTTCACAAATTGCCTAAAATTAAGTACGCAATATAATACGGCTGACGCTGTTTATATAATGACTAGTCGATTTATGAAAGAAATATATTTTATATAAACGGTCTGATATGGGCAGTCTGTATATAAACGGTCTGCGCGGTATATATACGGCGTCTTTTCACAAATTGACTGTAACATATATATACCCAAGTAGCATTTTGGCGACGATAACCACATAATACACCAAAATTAACGTTGTACTTGGTGCAGAGATTAGTCATTTATAGAACGACGCTCTCTAAACCACCGGACAACGTCGTCTTAATATTGAGCATGACTTTAGTTAAACTTCGAAGTTGTTACAATGTTCAACCAACTGACTACAAGTAGTAAATATTTTGGGAATGGTAATAACGTTCTGAACACGTTTAACTGGCTACTTTAGTTATGTTGAACGTTTTCCTGAAGGAGAGCCGACCTTGAAGAATTTAACTAACCAGTGGGCAATTTGTCAGTTGAATTAAAAACGTTTTCGCAGTGTTCTTTGCAACTAACCTTTTTTTACGATATTTTCTATAGAGGGCATGACGGCAAAATTTTGATATTAATTTAATACCTAACATTTTGCTTTTTTATTTTTGTGACTGACAACAAAGACATATATAGGTACTGTTGGATATAATATCTTGTAAATGAAGAACGTGAATGATTCTGAACTAACCTCAAAATTGTATTTACTATTTAAAATAACAAAAATTGCAAATGCATTTTATTTTCATTTGAAAACGATTTATTTAAAAAATAAGGTGAAACGAGCCTTTAAGACACTGCCTCCTATTACAGGCAAAAAAAAAATTATGCTTATTTAAGTTGAAATCATAAGCAGGCAAACTGGATATATTTTTTTTGAGGGCACTTGCTCTTTTATTAAAAGTAGATAGATATTTTGCGGGAACTATTTTTCCTTTTTCGTCATCTGTGGTGCTGTAGTCTGATGATCTGTTCTCAACTGCACAAATTTGGTCTGCCTGGGCAGAAGCGTGCATATAAAGAAGTATATTGCTGGCTTTTACCAAACATTCGTACTTTTTCCATTTATTTTTATCTGGTATACTACCAGCGTTGGATTGCTGTTGCCGGACTTGCTCTTTTGTAGGGGGCCAGTACACAATTCCATTTTCTTCCCATCGGTTCTACCTCTTGCGTACTTTTTATGTACACAACTTTGACATGTTCAGCTATAATTTTTGAAAATGTTTGTCTTGTCGACGTAATTGAAAAAAAATGTTGGAATTATAAAATTGCTAATGAATGACAAGTGACACTACTGACAACTGAAAGCTGGCTGAAAGCTGCTGAAGCTGATTAACACGGAAACACAGAACATCTGGTTAAGGTGTTCTGTGACGGAGAAACGCGTTCCAAAATGTAGAGCGAGGTCGGATCGTCAGTTGAACTGCGTTCAGTTTTTGGTCGGATAAGCAACTCCAGTCGCGCTTCGGGTATAAAGTAAGTTTTCTGGTAAACTAACGTTAAAGTTAGTGTATTTTTTAGTTAATTGATAACCAGAGTCGTGTTGATGCCTATTATACTCCTACGCCATGTTAAAAGTGTAATTCTCTTTGGAAAAATGGTTGGCCATTAAAATTTGGAACGTAAACAAACATGAACAAAGGATTATAAAGCCTCATTTCAGTTTTACTGAAACAATTCATATATATCCTGTTTAAGTCACGTTCGAATTAATGTCAACTTTTGTTATTGTTTACCTAAAATATTTTTTTTTGTTTTTTTTTATTTTTAAGTTTTGAGAAATACTCAACGGATTGAAGGCGCGTGAGTTTTTTGGCATGAAACAATGGTATATTTGACAGTAAAATGAAATGCGTTGCTGATTTTCGTGAAGGGTGTCTTGAGCGTAAGAATGAAACATAATAATATTATTATAAACATGCGGTAGTAGTTGTTAGAAAGTTTTCTCTAAGTGTTCATTTTGACAATAAGTAATTATTTGGTTAAAAAATTTACTATTTTCCAACACCATGAAAAGTGAACTGTGGCGCGAGAGGGCGCAGGTGTGGTCGATTTAAAGTAAATTTAGCAACGTTCAGAAAACGACCAACTGCTACTTACAGTTAAAACAGGAACGTTTTAAAAACCCAAAAATGATTGACCAAATTGGTGCAAAACAGAGTTGTGATAATGTTGTGATAAGGTAGGTAACACAACTCATGTTTGGTTGCGAAACTGTTTTAAACACGTCGCGGCAACCATAAATTGCTGTTTGGGTATATATATATATATATATATATATATATATATATATATATATATATATATATATATATATATATATATATATATATATATATATATATATATATATATATATATATATATATATATATATATATATATATATATATATATATATATATATATATAATTATATATATATATATATTAATTAATAATAATAATTATATATATATAAATATATATATATATATATATATATATATATATATATATATATATATATATATATATATATATATATATATATATATATATATATATATATATATATATATATATATATATATATATATATATATATAGATAGATATATATATATATATATATATATATATATATATATATATATGTTCATATGTATGTATGTATAAACTTATGTATTTTTGCGTTGTTTACACGATAACGGGCACAATTTTGAAGCAATAGGATTGAAAGTTTGTTAATAGATAATTTCGTATGATATCTTGGATGGGATTGTTTTTGGTTCGAATTGGTTGTTGGGTTGACCCCCCTGGGGTGGAAATAAATCGGGTTTACACGACAGAAGGAGCATTTTTGTAGCAATAGGGTTGAAAGTTTGTATCTAGGTAGTTTTGTATAATATCTTGAATGGGATTGGTGTTGGTTCGAATTGGTTGGGGGTTTGACCCCCTAGGGGAAGAAAAAAATCTTGTTTACATGATAAAGGTGACAATTTTGGAGTAATAGGGTCAAAAGTTTGTAGGTCGGTATTTCCGGTAAGATATCTTGGATGGGATCGGTTTTGGTTCGAATTTGTTGGGGGTTTACTCCCTGGGGGAAGAAATAAATCTTGTTTACATGATAAAGGGCGTAATTTTGGAGCAATAGGATTGAAAGTTTGTAAGTAGGTAGTTTCGTATGATATATTGAATGGGATAGGTTTTAATGCGAATTGGTTGGGGGTTTGACCCGCCAGGGAATTAAATCTTGTTTACACGATAGAAGGCGCAATTTTTTCACCATAGGGTTGAAACTTTCTAGGTAGGTCGTTTCGTACGATATCTTGCATGCTTTTTATTTCTATATGAATTGGTTGGAGGGTTGACCCCCCGAAGGAGGAAATAAATCTTGTTTATACGATAAAGGGCGCAATTTTATAGAAATAGGGTTGAAAGTTTGTGAGTACGTAATTTCGTATGATACCTTGGATGTGATTAGTTTTGGTACGAATTGGTTGGAGGATTGATCCCCCGGGAAGGAAATAAATATGGTTTACACATTAGAGGGCGCATTTTTTTTAATTTGGAAAAAAAATTATAATGTAATTAATATATTTTTTAAACTAGATACGTTATGAAACCCTGCTCTTCTTATGCAGCTCGCTGCGATAGAATTTTTTCAAAATAAATTTGATTGTATAACCTTATATGCATATTTTTCATTTCTTCATCTTTAAATTCATAAACCCTCAGTAACCCACTGTAACTTTGGAATTTCGAAGTGCGAGTCCTTGATATAGAAATTGTTGGATCAACAGACATTCAACAACATTTGAGT
>JARQZK010000726.1:305000-457500 GCA_030704885.1 Cynegetis impunctata
TCAGGTCTCCCTGAATGTTCCAAATTACCCCAGTCTCCCATAATAAATGAAAACTCTTTCAGTTCTTAGATCTGGAATCTTTTATTGAATGGCCGTCTGAAATTGCCAAGGCTTTTTTTTTCTGGAGTGGGTCTCACATGATCTATTAAAATCGACCGTTGTATAAGCTGACTCGTTATTTACTTTCAAAATCCAAAGGGGGTTCCATCGTATAAGTCCGGATTGAAATTTTGTCCTGTATAATTATAGATGGCGGTACACACATTCCCCTAGAACTTATGCAGATAACCATAGTTGTGACTCCTCTCTCTACACTTATGATAAAGGTACTTGTTTTTAACCTTTTAGAGCAAACACTTTCGGAGGAACTTGCACTGTGTTTAGAGAAGATTCATCCATATTGAAAATCTATGTATTATCAATTTTGTGTTCATCGATAATTGTTTCAGTTTGGTGAAAACCTGTTTATCTATGGCTTATTAATCGTCTGTATTCTGGCAAGTGATGTATTGTAACCAACCTCCCTTTTGAAAAATAAATATTTATGCCCTGGCTAGCAGGGAGATTGGTTAACATTTATAGGTTCTGGGTCGTTCTCAGGAATAATAACGAAGTAAAATGAAAGGTATTTACTGTTTTCCTTTACTTTTTACATAAATGAGACTTATCTTTATGTTTCAATTTATATTGTCGACTTTTTCCTTGGGTGGATTGTTGTCTTCTGCCCTATCCTCGTCCCAAGTTCTTGGTAGCCCCAGATAAAGTAGTAAGGTGGTTTTTCTTTTGAACTTCAGGCAACGTAAATTTCAGTTCTTGACAACGTGGACTTCAAACTCGGACCAAGTGAATTTTAAACTCCAACCAAGTGGTTCTTAGCTCCTGACCAAGTGGCTAAAATAATTCGGGGCAAATCAACATACAATCTCACACTAAATAGGCTCCAAGAATATCTGTAGGGTATCGATGGCCAATTCAAATTCACATTTAGATTTGTCTCAAGCAAAAATGCTAAGAAAGACAGCATATGTTCCAAAATTAAACTGAACATAAGGTATGATCACGTGAAATTTTGCCATCGCTAACCTACAAAAATCTTGTGTTAAATTGACAGAATGAAACAAGCAAATGAATTAGAAATACTTTAAATCAAGAAATGTGCGATGATTCTTTCAATATAGAAAGATAAATAATTTTATATAGGTAAATGAAAAAAAAATGAAATGGCGGAAGAATGAAATAAGCAATCAATTCAGGTTTTCAAGATAATGCATTAATACGAAATAGATATATTTCTTCTCACAACTTACCGTCTTATCAGACGCCACAAATACTTAACAAATTTCTAATAAACTATAATACTATATTTAATAGATATGAATACAATTTCAATTTATATTGAACACGACTCTATTAGCTAACGATGTCAATCGTTCGGCAACCAGCTACAAAAAGAACGAGCGATTGTTCATCCGGCTCTACTTAGATACTCTCGTTCCGCGCAACTCATTAATCACAGAGCAAAGGAAAGTGAAGCATGAAACCACGGTACCTGAATGAACAATTGAGTACAAAATGCAGTGGCTACAGTCACTCGGTGAATTGACCCGTTACAGTATGGCTTCTCGAAGGTGCAAAGATTTAGAGGGCGAAAACCATGTTCCAAGCTTTTCCAGCTATCCTAGTTATTTTATTGAAAGTATAGTCGCCAATTCAAAAAAACCGTATACAGAATCCAGCATATCATTTACAATTGTAGCCCCTTGGTCGCTATTCATACAGGAAACCGAAGCGATTCAGTAATGACGTCATTATGCTATGTAATTTTCCTCATCGTGACATTTTTTCAAATCTGAGTTGGATCACTCTCAAACGACAAGCACCTTTCAGAAATATGTTAGAAGTTTATTGTCTATAATGATGAGGTTAAGGTAATATCTCCAAAAAAAGCGAGAGCAGCAGTGCTAAGTTAATTATTGAGCTCAATAATTTGTAGTGGCTGTGGAGGTGAGAAAAAACTTAGAAACAACGAAAAATTATGAAACTCTACATCGAAATACCGACGGAAATGGAAAATAGTTGAAACTCTTACGAACTCTACGTGAAATTGGTTAGAGAAATAGTTTATACCACCAAAAGGCATCTACTTAAACCAATTAAAACACTTACAAATTTTCGACCCTCTGACGTGTTTTTTTTTTAAATCCGTAAACCCTACAGAAAGCACTAGAAAGCTGAATTTTGGATTTATCGTTAATGATTAGATTTCACAACTTTTTTCACTGAGTTGAAAAATTTACTCTTATGCACCTTCCCGCAATCCATTCCTTGAAGCCAAGAACAATCCCAGATATAATTACAGCCATTTGGATTCATGGAATAACAAAAAGTACTATATCATTCGACGAAGGACACAACCGGTTAGGGGTCATCCATAAATTACGTCCCTCCCCCCGTCCTTGTCACACACAGCTGGTCACATTTTTGAGACTCCCCCCTCCCTAGTGTGACGTCACATATTTTGCAAATTTACATTTACAAATTATTGAATGAAAACAGCGGTTCCGAAATCAGTTTTATTTACATTTAAATTATTTTTCAATAAAATTAACATCAAATCAACAAAACAAAAAGCAATTAATTATATGAATTAAAGAAATTAACAAAACGAAAAACGATTGGCTATGTTAATTAAAGAAATTAACAAAATAAAAAATATCAAAAGAATTATATCAATTAAAGATACAAACTAACTGAAGAGATCCAAAGCTAACTGAAGTAATATAGAGGAGCAAATTTACCCTCTTGCAATAGTCGCCAAAGACTGGATCGTCGTACACCACAACATGGGACAACCTCGCATTTTACTATTTGTAATAAATATTGAGATTCACGCACATGATTTGCGTACCAAGTCGCATAGATTTTGAAATGTGACATCACGAAATTTAGGACCCCTCCCACCCCCTTGTCACACAATGTCACACTTCGTCGACCCCCTCCCTCCCCCTTAACGTGTGACGTAATTTATGGATGGCCCCTTATCCGAGAATATGTCATACGTAAACGACAAATTGCCAGGTACCGTGAAAAAAATATATACTGTTTTTCTACTACTAGTTTCACACTCGACAATATGGGATTTCCATTCATCCTTCAAGGGAGAATGTTAGACAATTTGCTAGATAATCTTATAATATATATATATATATATATATATATATATATATATATATATATATATATATATATATATATATATATATATATATATAATCTCTTGATAGTTATTAGCAATAACAGGCTGATTGAATCTTAAAAAACGCGATTTTATTAAAAAGTTGACGTTTCACTATGATATTCGTAATTGAAATTTCTTTGACATTTATTGATTTGAAAAAATTGAATAGACCGGGGCAGCTTTGTATATGCTATTCAGTCTAATATTAATATTCAAAATTGTTATCATTAGATGGTAAGGGAAACCAAAGAAACCTTTACCTACGTAATGTTTGAAAATAATAATAATAGGGTACTATTTATCTAACAACAAAGAAATTAGTATGGGAAACATTAAAGAAGTGGAGTAGAATTATCGGTATAGCACGCTTATATGGAAGCAGCCGTTGACACGTGTTTCGGACTCTTTGGTCCTCATCAGAACGGCGTAGCCAAGTATTGGATTGAAAATTTGAAGATGAAAATAGTACAACAAACAAAATCCTCTGATACGGAAGATAATCACACAATTGTGGTTTATTGTTTGAACTCTCCGGTATGGGAGATTTGGTCAAACTTTGCCACGGAGGCGATTAATGCTATCCGCGAGATCTAAGAACGAGTAAATAAACAATAACAAAGAAATTAGTTGCGGGAAAATATTAAATAGGTAGAGCAAAATTATCGGTATAGTTCGTTTATATGGAAGTAGCCGTTTTTAATGAAATTTTTTATTTATTTAGAATTTCAAATCTTTTAAAAAAAAAGGTACTTACAGTTTAGAACAATGCTTAAAACTCTCAGCTTAAGTTTAGGATCATTGCCATATTTTCAGCTTGCAATATTTAATTATTTATTCGAATTGTTGTTGCCTGTGATCTATTTTTAATCTCTTGATAATTATTAGCAATAACAGGCTGATTGAATCTTAAAAAACTCGATTTTATTAAAAAGTTGACGTTTCACTATGATATTCGTAATTGAAATTTCTTTGACATTTATTGATTTGAAAAAATTGAATAGAACAGGGCAGCTTTGTATATGCTATTCAGTCTAATATTAATATTCAAAATTGTTATCATTAGATGGTAAGGGAAACCAAAGAAACCTTTACCTACGTAATGTTTGAAAATAATAATAATAGGGTACTATTTATATAACAACAAAGAAATTAGTATGGGAAACATTAAAGAAGTGGAGTAGAATTATCGGTATAGCACGCTTATATGGAAGCAGCCGTTGACACGTGTTTCGGACTCTTTGGTCCTCATCAGAACGGCGTAGCCAAGTATTGGATTGAAAATTTGAAGATGAAAATAGTACAACAAACAAAATCCTCTGATACGGAAGATAATCACACAATTGTGGTTTATTGTTTGAACTCTCCGGTATGGGAGATTTGGTCAAACTTTGCCACGGAGGCGATTAATGCTATCCGCGAGATCTAAGAACGAGTAAATAAACAATAACAAAGAAATTAGTTGCGGGAAAATATTAAATAGGTAGAGCAAAATTATCGGTATAGTTCGTTTATATGGAAGTAACCGTTTTTAATGAAATTTTTTATTTATTTAGAATTTCAAATCTTTTTAAAAAAAAAAGGTACTTACAGTTTAGAACAATGCTTAAAACTCTCAGCTTAAGTTTAGGATCATTGCCATATTTTCAGCTTGCAATATTTAATTATTTATTCGAATTGTTATTGCCTGTGATCTATTTTTAATCTCTTGATAGTTATTAGCAATAACAGGCTGATTGAATCTTAAAAAACTCGATTTTATTAAAGAGTTGACGTTTCACTATGATATTCGTAATTGAAATTTCTTTGACATTTATTGATTTGAAAAAATTGAATAGAACAGGGCAGCTTTGTATATGCTATTCAGTCTAATATTAATATTCAAAATTGTTATCATTAGATGGTAAGGGAAACCAAAGAAACCTTTACCTACGTAATGTTTGAAAATAATAATAATAGGGTACTATTTATCTAACAACAAAAAAATTAGTATGGGAAACATTAAACTTTTTAATAAAATCGAGTTTTTTAAGATTCAATCAGCCTGTTATTGCTAATAACTATCAAGAGATTAAAAATAGATCACAGGCAACAACAATTCGAATGAATATATATATATATATATATATATATATATATATATATATATATATATATATATATATATATATATATATATATATCTTTACATATATACCTCCGAATCTGTCAAGAACTCACCAGATTTTGAACAATAAATTTATTAGTTTTATATAAAATCATAAAAAAACCTAGTGGGATTAAGACCTAATAAGTTTTCTGAATAATATTTCGACGCAGTCGAAATTTGTTGAATGATACCAAAAAATAATACTTGTCGAAGATTTTCAATTTTCAGATATTATAATATTCATGTTTCAATAACTAGCTGAAATATATATTTCAGATTTCCATTACTTTAGTGCAAATTCAATATTAAATTTTCTCTTATCGAGAAGAACTATGAACATTTTATTGATAATAATCACCGAATGACTATCTTGGAATACACTTAACAATTCATTGTCTCTCAAAGATGCTGAATATAAGAAAATCTATGCAGAATATTATGAGCTAATCAGGAAATTCGGAATACTCAATTTCTGAATACTTCCTCCTGAAACAACAAAATCTCAAACGAAAAATTAATCTCTAACAAACCAAGTTGAACACAGTTCACCAATTTGCATTTTCAGATGTCTGAAATTTCAGATTTAACTAAACTTAATTAAGGAGATTAACGACTCACAAAGTTTGCCAACTGCACAAAATTCTTCAAAAGTAGGGTCCCATTACAGCTGATTCGTTTGCTCAAAGCCCTTAGCTGCCCTTATTGATAAACAACTATAAAGTTTCTTGAATTTTCACTAATTGTCACTTCTATTTTAGATGTAAACAAATTAGAAAATTTGATAAAACCTCTAAGAATATATATATATATATATATATATATATATATATATATATATATATATATATATATATATATATATATATATATATATAATCTTTTGATAATTATTAGCGATAACAGGCTTGTTGAATCTCAAAAAACTCGATTTTATTGAAAAGTTGACGTTTCGCCACGACATTCGTGGCTTTATCAAAACTTTTAAAAGTTTAGATAAAGCAAGGAATGTCGTGGCGAAACGTCAACTTTTTAATAAAATCGAGTTTTTTGAGTTTCAACAAGCCTGTTATTGCTAATAATTATCAAAAGATTAGAAATAGTTCACAGGCAACAACAATTCGAATGAATAATTATATATATATATATATATATATATAAATGTGTATATATATATATATATATAAATAGGTATATATATATATATATATATATATATATATATATATATATATATATATACATATATTAGATATTTATGTACCTAGTGCGTTATATAGAACATTCGGCCAGAGGGATGAATGTAGGGATCTAGTAACGCACATGGTGCATACAAGATTTTATTTTTCACGAAAAAATTATTTTATTATAATGAAAAAGCGATTTTAAAATCGGTTCATTGCTCCTATCCATTTTCCTTCTCATAGTGGGCATGTCATTTGTTGATATTTTGACGTTCGTGAATATTTTTGTCATCATATTTAGTGAATGTCATTGCTGTTTTCTTTGTGTAGTCTTATAGAAATAATGGAAATGAAAATGAATTTATCCAAGAATATCATAGAAAATGCAGCCATTGCGGGAGAAATCTAGAGTCGTATACGACAAGGATTATGAAGTATTTAATCAATGAAAGTTGCTTTATTTCTCATCATAAAATTAGCGGGCGTTATGGCCTAGGGCAGAATGAGTGTGTTTATAGCAACCGTATCCAAGGTGAAATAAACATATAATATACAAGTGAAAAATAAATATATATATATATATATTTTTTTTTTTTTTTGGATTGATTGGGCCGATACTTGGTGTAAATTAATAAACATATTAAAACAATGGTTAAAAATAACAATTTATACATTTATTATAAGAAATAACGCATGACGCACGTTTCGGTGCACCTTCTTCAGATGCTAATGGCAAACTAACTATGATTCTCTGTTATATCGAAAACAAGAAATGACAAATTATGTAGAAGGGGTAAATACAAAGATGGTTACAAATAATTATTAGAAAAGGAAAAACCAATTCTGAACTGCTAGTCAGGTAGTTCGGTAATTTTGAAAAGATTAAGAAGGGGGCTTGAAGTATGATCGATTTGGCTATTCAATAGGAGACTGGAATGCTTGTATTTACTTATCTGTAATGATTCTAAAAAGTTAAGTTTTTTCCAAGAAAATCACACATTCAATTTCGATTTTAAAATATTAAATACTGAAAGTAAGGGAATTAAACTTAACTTTTTAGAATCATTACAGATAAATAAATACAAGCATTCCGGTCTCCTATTGAATAGCCAAATCGATCATACTTCAAGCCCCCTTCTTAATCTTTTTAAAATTACCGAACTACCTGACTAGCAGTTCAGAATTGGTTTTTCCTTTTCTAATAATTATTTGTAACCATCTTTGTATTTACCCCTTCTACATAATTTGTCATTTCTTGTTTTCGATATAACAGAGAATCATAGTTAGTTTGCTATTAGCATCTGAAGAAGGTGAAGTTCCACCGAAACGTGCGTCATGCGTTATTTCTTATAATAAATGTGTAAATTGTTATTTTTAACCATTGTTTTAATATATATATATATATATATATATATATATATATATATATATATATATATATATATATATATATATATATATCTATATATATATATATATATACATATATATATATATATATATATATATATATATATATATATATATATATATATATATATATATATATATATATATATATATATATATATATATATATATATATATGTATATATATATATATATATATATATATATATATATATATATATATATATATATATATATATATATATATAGCCTAAGGTTACTTAAGTCGTAAACCAAGATAGTTGGCCAAGTACTTAGGTAAGCTGGCTAGTATTCGGGAAGTTCCAAGTTCAAACCCCGGAATCGGATCGGAATCATTAAATGCCATGAGTTTTTCAGAGGTTTCATCACGGTGTAAAGTAAGTCACTGCTTGAAAACCTACAAGGCGAATGCTGGGCCAGTATTATGCTCTGAACTTTATCCACACTTCCTATTATTCATAGATATCCTGTGTCAACCATTCTTACTGTACTTATGTACCTACTTGTACATACAAGTGCATCACTGATATATATTCTTCGAATAACCTAGCCCTTATGTGTATATTATGGGGGTGAATTTTGGGCCCATTTTAAGACTAAAACTTCATATGAATGTATGTCCTAAACGTCCTAGTTTTTGAAATACAGGGTGGTAAAGTTTCAGATAATAAATCATTTTATATTTACTTTACAACTTTAAAATAATATATATATATATATATATATATATATATATATATATATATATATATATATATATATATATATATATATATATTTATTTATATATATTTAATTTTATATATATATATATATATATAAATATATATATATATATATATATATATATATATATATATATATATATATATTTGAAAAAAATTTTGACCGTGTCTTTTATGTGTTTTTAAAAATATAATTAAAGGACTTCATCATATATTGTGAGTTACAAACACAAACTTGTAACTGGATGAATATATACTACACTTCATTCAATTACATTTTCTGAGAATAATTGTATAGAATTAAAAAAGGAAATTTTCCACTCAGATTTCCTCTGATCTTTTCATCTCTAATTCTCATCGAAATTGAATGAACCTGCAGCTTAAGAACAGAAATTTTGTCGTTGAATACAGAACGAGGGTAGGGCAGACGTATTTCCAAAGGAAGATCAGGGGTGCTCTGGATGCCAGATACCGCAGTTCCTTTTAACTACGCCTTTGGGCAGAGCACAACCCGGACGTATCGTCTTTCAGAAGCTTCTACGGCTTATCTTCTTTGCTGCCAACGTCGCTTATTATTTTCTGAAATACGGCGGAAGGCATCGAGAGTGTCTGCCTGCGAAACAAAGAGCCGAAGCTACTGATTATTTCTTGATAAGATTAGAGCGTGTAAGGGGAAAATTCATTTTTTTATTATTTTTATCAGCAAAGGAGCTACCCGTAAATTACGTCCCACGTTAAAGGGGGTGGTAGGGGATCAACAACCTGTGACATCGTGTGGCAATGGTGGGACGAGACATAAGCTTCTAACGTCACTTGTATAAATCTGAAGTATTTAAATCTTGAACTTGAATTCTAATGAAAAAACTGTTTTTGTACAACTGTCAAAAAAAGACTACATTCACGAATCGCTATGGATACGGAAAGTTTTCCATTTTTTAACTAGTGAAAAAAAGATATTTTTTCACCGTGAAAAAAAGACCATAGAATATAGAAATAATGCATTTAATGAAAATTAATAAGGATAACAAAATTATTCATTGCAATAATAATTAATAGTAAAATTTGAACAATTATTTCCAATATTCATTCCCGGGACGACGATGCTGATAGTTGGTTGCCAGAAATTGTCTTGTTTTCATCAGAATTGCAGGGATTATTAGAAGATATATCTCCGTTGGAAATGGATGGTTGACAGATTAAAATTTTAATTTTTTTTTGTTAAATAAATTACATGTTTCATTGGTTGCACTTTATCTGACATAAGATCATAGAATATATTGATAAACATACTTGACTGCATGGATTTTAATTTTTTAAATGAAATGACTTTTAATAAATACTTATAATTTAAATATTTTTTTGCCAGTTGTACAAAGAATATTGTTTGTATTTTGTGAGCGAAACCAGTATTTCATGGCGCATTCGAATGAATTTTAAGCCTCGATCTGACAATCTCGGCTAAAAATTTACATTCTTATGCGCCATTAAAAGAACACTGATTTCGCACACTTAATACAAAAATAACTATTTCATTAATGAAAAAGTCAATTGAAATAAAAAATATACTGAAATTGAATTCTCGTACATTACTTGGTGAAACATCATAAAGAATAAAGTTTAAACTTTAAAATAAAACATACTTGGCTTAAGTTTTACTATATAAAAATATTTAGATTCTGTATGTTTCGAGTTATGAACTCATTATCTAGACTGACTACAAAAGAGTATTAGGTACATCTTATTTTATAACACAGACAATAGCAAAGGTGATACCTGAAAATCAATTTGTTCGTTTACAAGGGGTGATTTACTATTATGGGCGGACCTTATTTCGAGAATTTCAAGGCGCTTTCCTTTGTTACCCGAATGCAACAATTGGATTTTGTTGAAATCCAGGAAATGATTAAATTTTATACAATGTTCGGAGAAGCCAGTGGTATTTTTATTTTGTAAAATTGACTTTTTATGTTCTTCAACACGAATGTTTATATTCCTTCCTGTTTGTGCAATATAGAAAGCAGGACATTCGTCGCAAAATATTATGTATACACCACGGTTTTCTCCGATGTTAGATTTTTCTTTATTATTGACCAAGAATGTCTTCAAGTTTCAAATTTTGCTACTCAAATTCGGCATATAATTTATTGGTAAGTATTTTTGCTCTTCATTAATACTTTTCGTGGGGTATATTGAATGCAAAAATAAACGTTAATTAGGCCAAAAATTACTTATTTTTAATTGGACAATCGTTATTGATATTAATAAATTTACATAAACAAATACAAAATAATTCTGCATTTTTGCAACTGTAAGACACTGTTCGACAATTTGCAGTACCTACTTACATAGTTGAATGAATGATTCTAGTGAAGAAGGCTTAGTCATTTGTCGTGGAGGTGATTTCCTAACCAAATAAGCAATCATCAACTGTATTTTGTACTTGTGCTTGGAAAAAAATATTCGAAATAAATGTTTGTACTGTAGCCCTTAATAAATGCAAATGCAAAACATATAACTTCCATCAAATTAAAACCGAAACCTATGTTTTGATAAATCAGTTTATATATTTATATTTAGACAAATAACTTTTTTTTTTGAAAAGAAATAAGTGCAAATATTTCTAACTATTTCAATTGTTCATTATGTATGTTAAAATTTCAAAGACATAAGGACTGTTTATACAAAACTTTCAGTTGCGTCTTTCAAATATTTCAATGCCAAATCTGCTAGTAGTGTCGCAACCATTTACGGCATGTAATGCCGGCAAAATATCACATATGCTTTCAAACAGGGATTCAGCAAACAGAAAATTCAGCAAAAATGAAAAATTATATTATCATTTTCGAATTTTTATCTAATTTACCCCACCCCCTGAAAATATTTCTTGCTACGCCATTGAGACACCCAATATTTGCTAAGTATTTTCATTAATTTTCCAATTAATTAGCGAGACCAATACATATTTATCAGCTAATAATATGCGCAGATTAAATCCTTACTGCGTGGAATATGTGGCAAAACATTCAGTTGTATCGTCAAATCCTCCACAAATGTATGTCCCCCAGATTTCTTCTATTTGTGCATATTTTGGAACATAAATGCAAATAAATCGAACTAATTGTAATTTATTTTGAGTGCTTGAAAGGAAAGATCCACCATCAGAAGAAATTTTCGTTGAATGAATATATTTTTTTTTGAAATGATGATATTTGTAATAATTGAGCCTTTACTCAGTAAGCCTGATTCCAAAAATTTTATAGAAATCCTGATGTCTAACGAATATTACGTCTATTTTCTTTGAGCCAAGTAATAAAAAATTGCATAATCTTTCTGAAGAAATTACTGCAAAAGCACCAATAGTTTTGAACTTATTTGAGTGAATTTTGTGGACAAGAGCCATATCATCCACACAATAATTTATTATCATTCTTTGGGGTCTCAAGTAAACGAAACTGATCATAGTTACCGGTCGAACACAGATTTAGAACTATCTTTCATTGATTAATTATCTGGATTGTAATGTGAAATAAGAATAGTATATTCTGTAACAAGGTTAGAATGAAAATTCGATGCGAGTGGAAAAGTTCCGAGTGCGAGCGTGAGAAACCACGAGCATCACGAATTTTCATTCTAATCGAGTAGCAGACTATACTTTCTCCACGATCAAAAATTTTATATACATATTTTTAAATGAAAACGAACAAAAGATAATTTATATTACAGAACTCAATCACCATTATATTAGGTAAACACTCAATAATTCAAGAAACATTCTACTTTGTATCAATTGTTATATTTGTACAGTTCTCGAAATGAAAAACTGGTGCATAATTGGAAGAGTTTTCAACGCAATCAAAATATTTTCGGAAAAGGAATCCGTTTTCTTTGTTTGTTTCCAATCCATGAACAGTTTGTAATATTTTTCATATTCATTCTTTGATTTTTTTGGTAGTAAACTCTCCAGTATATTATTAGCACTCTCTGTAATTTCAGGTGATGTATTTTCACACTCTGATTCTGAATCACTGATATTTTCGAATGAAAACGTGACAGCAATAATTTTGACACTTACTCAAATTTTCCACTACGATGACAATCAAATGCGTCAAGGCTAATGTTATTATTGCTAGCCAGTGTGAGAATATTATTCTATTACAAGGGAGAGAAAGCAAATACATTTAAATTGCATGGGGGCAGAGGTGTTGCAGAATATTTCTTCAATCTCAAGAGAGAAAATTCCAGCATTCTGTAATCAAATTTGATATCAGAATTGGCGAATTCTGTGATGATCGTGGAGAAACATCCTTCTAAAACTTCAATCATTAAAATATTCTGTACTACAATAAGGATTTGAGAGATACAGTAAAGAGAACGTCATCACATATCCGTTTTATTTCCTTTTGTCCAAAACCTGGAATGATTGTCGGTCATTTTTTCCAACTCGAATTCTGGTACACGCGTTTACGTTTGAACACGTTGGAAGAATGGTGAAAATGGAATGCCGAAACGGCTATTAGTATACAAGGCGCGAAAACGGGCAGAAATTTCGGAATATCGGGAACGGGGGAGATATGAATGTAGATGTTGAATTATCGACGCAGAGATATACCGGCTGCAGTCCGACGATCCTGAACCTACGCAGAATGATGAATACCTTTTACGCCTTAGCGTGAACTGTTTTGAGTAATTTATTCCATGGTATCATTTTTGTCGTTGGAAATATTCTGCTCATTCTGGTTGGATTGAGGTCGAATATAACAGGGGGCTATGATATAATTCACTATTGCGCCAATAAAATATTGAGTTGTATGAAGTAGATATAGATATATATATATATATATATATATATATATATATATATATATATATATATATATACAGAGTGATCCACGGAGGATGGCACATTAGACGTTTCTGGTGAACCATACAACGGATCAATTTGAAAACTTAATGGAGGTCATAGCAAAACATTCTCTACCCAACTAAAATATTTTTGGTAATGCGGTGTTTCCACTTTTATTAGAAAGTAGTAGCAACTTTGATTTTTCAAATAGAACAGCCTGTACATAATATTATTTTCAGAATCTCCAAAAATTTCCCAATAACTTTTCATAATATTTCCCTATAACTATCTGTTACTGTTTTCGAAATAAAAATTATTTTAATTTTTTTTCTTCGGAAATCAAGACCTATAAAAACGCTGATATCTTTGAGTTGAGAAATACTATGATATCGAAATTTTAGTTGGAGTTTGGTGATACTTGGGGGCTTCCTACACTTCAGCCTAATCTGCTTTAATTCAATACAGGGTGGTGAAAAAATTTAGTTATATTGCTTGCTTGAAAAAGTTACTGAAAGTTGATTATTTCAAACGGAATGTCCTGTATATTATCGAAAATTCGGAAAGCTGATGAAATTTGCTTTTCATCTATGTATACATACCTATATCTAACTAGTCAGGTTTCGGACTTATTAGCATTTATTTATAAAAATGTTCCCTGAACATGGTATCCCCATTCGGTATTTGGTGAGCATGCCATGATTACTATTATTGGCAGTAAAATTGTGACAATCTACTAATAATATCGATATTTTCGACCTCTCAGAAGTTGAAAATTCATTGAATTGTTGGAGATTCTAAAAATAATATTATATACAGGCTGTTCCATTTGAAAAACCAAAGTTGCTACTACTTTCTCATAGACGTGGCAACAACGCATTATGAAAAATATTTAAGTATTTTGAGAATGTTTTACTATGACCTCCATTAAATTTTCAAATTGATCCGTTGTATGGTTCACCTGAAACGTCTAATGTGCATCCACCATGAATCACCCTGTATATACATATATATATATATATATATATATATATATATATATATCTATATATTTATATAGGGTATTTCAAAATTCAGTATCAATATTCCTGGGGCGTATTTTGAGATCTAAATAAGACTAGCGAGCGTTCAAGTTTCAAGATTCTTAATTTTTTCTTCATAGCAGCTATTTCAGTTTTTGACATATTAAAATCAAATTTGAAACATAGGTTATGTTTTAGTGTTTACAATATCTAGCATGCCGAGTGAATGTACTAATCTACAGGCAGATATTTTTTTAGGTGTCAAGACCTTTTTCGCCCCATAAACACTTCTGCGCCGCTGGTGGATTCTGAAGTACAAAAAATCGTTAAGTTTCTTATATTTTAGGTAATGCTTAAGAAACCTTGTAAATCAGGTTAAAATCTAAAAGTATCAAATTTGGTTTTCCTTGTGATAGTTGGTTTCCCCTTTTCGTTACCAATTTTAATTAAATGTATCGAATTACAAATAATTATTTTGATTTTTTTTTACGATAACGGTCCCAAATGATTGGAAAAAACAAGAGGTGAACAAATTTTTGAAAACAACGAAAAATTCATGTTCTATTTCAGAATCCATTAGCAGTGCAGCACAGAAAAACATGGGGCGAAAAAGGGCTTGACCCCTGAAAAATTTCTCCCTGTAGATTCTCAGAAACACTCGGCATTCTGGATGATTTAAGCCCTAGAACGAAACTTTTGTTTCAAATTGATCTTAATATATCAAAAACTAGAAAAAACTACGAAGAAAAAATGTTTAAGAATCGTACGAAGCTTTTGCGGAAACATGTTCATGAAAAAAAGCCTTATTTTGGCCTAAAAAATACATCCCAAAAATTTTGATTCTGAATTTTGAAAAACCCTGTAGATGCATATTCAAAATAAATATTTATTTGCTCTCAACAGGCTCAGGGTGTAGGATGAAAATAAAAATACGTTGGCAAATTCATTAAAAAAATTGATGTTTAGTCAAATCAACCCTCTAACGCAGATAGTTTTATGAGACTCGACAATATAGAATTCCCATACATTTTTCGAAGGATAATGTTAGAAAATTCGACATCGGTGCCGTACAGGATGGAAACACTGGACAGTCTGTTTCGCTTTTTAACGAGCTCATCAGTAGCATTTTCAGCAAATCATAGCGCCATCCACATCTTATGGATGTGAAGTGAAATGATTTTTCGACGTTCAGCGTTTCTGTTTGCCATAAAAAAGAGATACCTATCGGTTCTCGATGATAAATTTTACTTATCAAACAACATTGAATAGTTAGTTTTCATGGTATCATTTCAGTCTAAATGGCGAAGTGTTATTTAGTGAGAATGGAAAAATTACATTATCCTAGTTAGTTCTTGATTATTACATTTTTTTTAAAGAAAGAGAGTAAATTGGGTGCTTTACATTATATCTAAGACTTCCGTTCTTGGAAATTTTCTTTTCATTAATCCCTTGATTAGGTTACAGATTCCACACCAAAACATTTAATCGCTCGAACATAAAAAAGAACAATGCTTGGATCTCTGCCTTCACAAGCGCTTCCATTTCTCGATTCAATTCTTACAAAGAAAATCCCAATAAAATAGAATCACTGAAAAATTCGTTCTAAGCTAAACTGCCTCTGAACTTTCGATGTCATCTGGGAATTTTTTCATTGCGGAAAACTCCTTTATATAGAATTCCCATTTGAAGGTATCATTTTCTCGTTCAACTTTGAACAGCAATCTTCTCTCTTTCGGGGTTTCATTTTCGATACTCCGACGAATTCATTGCCGCTGTTTAAACTTTTCGAATGTCTTTCCCTTTTCCTTACAAAATACAAGTTTGTTTCCTTCGGGTGGCGGAAAGTTCCAGCACATCCCGATGGAAATTCGTTTAGGCGGATGAACCGCCAGCTGGATTTATTCCAAAGTAAGCAATTCTCAAAGCATGACAGGCGCTGTTTCAAAAATTAAACAAGTTTATCCAATTATCTCCAGCGTCTGCTGTAAAATCCGTCCTTTTATGAACGGATGTATCTTGCATATTTCATTATTCTACTCGTGAAAGAACGCATTGGGCAAAATGAATGATCAAATTTCTTTGTTTATTATGGATAATTTCGATTTTCAGCCATTAGAATTTAATGACATTTTTTCGGCAACCGCCCGGAAGCAGCCACTTCCCGGATGCTTTCTGAGTAGTATATTATTCTGTAGAATACATACTATTGCAGTATAACGAAGGAAAGCACTCAGGTGCAGACGTATTTTTTCATGTATGATATATATATATATATATATATATATATATATATATATATATATATATATATATATATATATATATATATATATATATATATATATATATATATATATATATATATATATATATATATATATATATATATATATACATATATATATATATATATATATAGATATATATATATATATATATAAATATATATATATATATATTTATATATATATATATATATATATACAGGGTGTTCCAAAATTGAACGTACCAACGAAAAGGGGAGATTCCTTAAGTGAGTTTAAGAAAAAAAGTCCCATTAACATGGGGTCGCAAACGTTTCGTTTTCGAGATACAGTGTTGAAGTTTGAATTTTTTTTCAAGTTTTTTTCTCATAGTATCTACACTTTACAAGATATTCAACTGAAAATTGGCATAGATATTACATTTGAGAGTTTCCACCACGTGACATGGCAATTTTAATAGCAGATCTACAGGGTGATATTTTTTCTGGAACACTGTCACCTGTTTTCTTCAAGAACTTTTTTTTGGTGTGCAACTGTTAATTTGAAAAAAATGTTAAAAGAAGCTTTGTTATTATACTAAACTTTTCGTTCTCCTGTAGTTTTGTCGTATCTGCTACTGATTTCTAGAAAAAAAATTTTGAACGATTCTCTCGAAATCCTCGGAAAAATCCAAATTATGATAAGGAGGCCTGTTTGTAAGCTGTGGTGAATGAATTCATTATTAGTTTTTATGGAAATTTTCCTGATCTGTTGCGATGATTCATAAAGATTTGATAAACTCGTATAATCATTACAAAAAATGTATTACTACAAGAAACGTAAAACTCAAAAAAAAATCATAACAAGAAAACTAAGTAACCGCAAAGGACTGAACTACAGCAAATGTTGAAAATGCCCCCCCCCCAACTCTTATACAAGCTTCTGTTCTTCGTCTCATAGACGATCGAACTCTTTCAAACACTCCCGGAGTATTCCTAACTGTATCAAACGCGCCTATTATACGATTTATCAGTTCTTCTACGGTGTTCACTGGCGTCGAGTATACTAGAGATTTCAGGTGGCCCCATAAAAAGAAATCTAAACTATTTAAGTCTGGGGATCTGGCGGGCAATGACTGAGGTCCCCCCGTCCAATCCACCTGTTTTCATAATTGTCGTCCATATACTCCCTTGCCAAAACTGAAAAATGCGCAGGAGCACCGTCATGCATGAACCACATTTCTCGTCGTAGCATAAGAGGTATATCTTCCAATAACAAGGGCAAATCGTTTTCTAAAAAATGTCTGTATGACTGACCTGTTAGTTGACCTGGCAAGAAGTAAGGACCAATCAAATGATAGCCAATATAACCACCCCACACATTTAGTGAAAATTTCTTTTAAAAATGGGTTTCTACATATCCATGCGGATTCTCCTCAGCCCATATGAGTTCATTATGAAAATTTATAATTGAAGTCCTTGAAGAACAGGCTTCATCAGTGAATAGAATTTGGCAATCAAAATGAGGATTGTTCAATAGTCTATTGAGGTACCAATTAATCCTCGGATGAAAATCTCGAGGCAGAAGAGCTTGCACCCTCTGAATGTGATAAGGATATAGCAGAGAATCCCGCAAGATCCGCCAAACAGCTTGATGACTTGCATTCAAAAGTACACTAATTTTTCTTGTACTGGTTCTTGGATGTTGTTCTATTTCGTTCATAACTGCCTCTTCGAGTTGTGGTGTTCTCACACTGCGAGGTCTACCGGCATTAATTTTTTTCGAAGATCCAGCTTCTGAAAGACGCCTATGAATATCAGAGAACATTCGATGATCTGGTATCCCTCTATTAGGATAGCGTTCCATGTAAAGACGCTTAGCTTCTCTTGAATTTTCAATTTGCAAGACCATACATAAAATGCATATCATTTCGGAATTCGTGAAATTCGGCATGTTTCGATATTAAAATGTGTAGAGGTTCTGTATTTTCTGATCAAATATTGTTGTGACAGTCATAAAAATCGTAATGAAAATAGTAGTTTACATTCAAAAAAATAAATAGCCACAAATGCAACCACCTTTACTTTTCAAAACACAAACGTTCAATAATTTGATGAGTCAAAAATGACACTGAATACAATCACCACAGCTCACTAACTTAATTTTATGATAATTTGGATTTTTCCGAGGTTTCGAGAGAATCGTTCAAAATTTTTATTCTCGAAATCGGTAGCAGATACGACAAAACTACAACAAACCGAAAAGTTTAGTATAACAACAAAGCTTCTTTCATTTTTTCAAATTAACAGTTGCTCACCAAAAAAAAGTTCTTGAGGAAAACAGGTGGCAGTGTTCCAGAAAAAATATCACCCTGTAGATCTGCTATCAAAATTGTCACGTAACGTGGTGAGAACTCTCAAATTTAATATCTATGCCAAATTCCAGTTGAATATCTTATAAAGTGTAGATACTATGAGAAAAAAACTTGAAAAAAATTCAAACTTCAACACTCTGTATCTCGAGAACGAAAAGTTTGCGACCCCATGTTTACGGGACTTTTTTTTCTCAAACTTACTTAAGGAATCTCCCCTTTTTGTTTGTACGTTCAATTTAGGAACATCCTGTATATATACAGTGGCGGATTTAGACATTTTCCGCTAGTAGGCTATTCAAACTTTGCCGGCCCTACCGATCTCTAGAATTCGATGCCCTAGTTCACAATCATACTAATTACAATTTTTTTTACAATGAAATTTTAAATTCATGATTTTTGCACTATCATCCTAATTACACCACATTTTTCTTGTGATTAGTATGACTGTGAGCTAGGGGATCGATGTGTCAGTTCCTAGATTATTTTCACAACCCACCGATTTATGTGCGATTGCACAAGAAATATTTCTTTTGAGCAAATTTCTGAGATAATAAAAGCTCAATCATGTACTAGTACTACTAATAAGGCGGGTTAAAGGGTATACGTTAATACTTATTACACAATAATATACAGGGTGGGTCAATTTCGAAGGGATTTGGGGGTTTAGGGTATTTCTAGCATAGATAGCGAATAATGAATAGACACGTCCTGGGCCAACAACACCGAGATCTAAAAGTTTCCTCGAAATCATCTTAAATTTTGTTTAATATTATATAAGTATGCATATAAAACTATTCGTACGATAACGTCTTTGGGATAAAGCAATTTTCCGCGACTGAAACTTTTAATAAGGTTGAAATTATCTTCGACAATGAACTCATCATTGAACAATGAACATATTATTACAGGCCCGGGAGAATATTTCAATCTGAATAATGTGACTTTACTAGTATCATTTATTTTGAATCAGCCTTTAGGCAGTTGAAATGAGTTTAAAACAATAAGAAACTGTTCAAAATCATAATATGAAGATCTTTTTTCACAAGCTTCAAATTCGATCTTACTATTTCTAATTGCATTCGCAAAACTTTTATTTTCTAATTCGCGTAGTTTTTCATCACGACTAAGGCGAAATTTAATTGTTTTTGATAAATAAGAAGGACAAGTTGGGAGTTTGGTGGACAAAGCATCGTGTTTTAGTCTAGGAATTTTAAACTAACAGTTATATACTCGCCGGTTCTGAAATCCGTTGCAGTAGAACAAGTGATTATATTTTCCTTGGCAAAATGTAATTCACAGACCCTAGAGAACTTCGATGGAGAAAAATTTTCCGGTGAATAGCTGCCACCCATTTAGCAGATATCACTTCATCCGTTGGAAAACGGAAAAGGTGTACTTTTGGTCCATTTTTATAGTTACTGCGGCATCCCGGTACACAGCAACTATATGGCATTATAAATATTTCGTTTCGGTGACACACCACTACCACTACATAAAAATAGCACACTAATTAATCCTGTTACAACAAATCACAAAAGAAACAAGGGAGAAAAACCCACGTCGCTCCTGTGAGGAAGTAAACAAACACTGAAAAAGTAGGGTTAAGCGGTGAATCTGAATTCGCTTATACCTCGCTGTGCTTACGTCACGCCACTCTGACATCAGAGTCCTCAGTCCTTATATTCTCGGTGTTGTTGCCTGTGCTCGATTTTCGAGACTAGTGTAAATATGAAAAACGATTTTTGATACGTCAAATCGTGTTTTTTAAAGATTTTTTGAAGGCCAATTCACCACTGAAAACCAAAATGTCAAATTACATTTACTTTTTGAGATATTACACAAACTTGATATCTTTCTTATGAAACTTTTTTGTTACAATCTACATAAAACTTTCTTTGAATTGATGTATCACACGCAAAGTGATTATTAGTTTTTTGCTAGGGACTTTTTGATTTTATTAAAGCTCACTCTGATGTAACTTAGTTTCAAAAGCAGTTTTGAAGGAATAACTCCCTTGATTTAGAAAAATGATATTTTTTTGTGTTACACACAATGTCAAAGTCGCAGGTAATTTTTAAAAATGTGAAATATTGAAAAAACTTTTAATCAAAATTTTGCGTGTGATACATAAATTAAAAGGAAATTTTATGTAGATTTTAACAAAAAAATCGAATATGGCATGTTCCATAAGAAAAATATTAACTTTGTATAATATCTCAAACACTAAATGTAATTTGATATTTCGGTTTTCGATGGTGAATTTGTCTTCAAAAAAACTTAAAAAAAACCCTCTTCGAAAAATCGATAATTTAGATAATAAAAAAGATGATCTTTCAAAAATGCAAACTTTTGAGAATCTTCCTGTAGCTTGAAAACGACTTGACGTATCAAAAATCGAGCCCAGGACATGTTTTTCGCTATCTATGCTAGGAGTAACCTAAACTTTCAATTCCCTTTGAAATCGGCACACCCTATACATTCGATAAATTTAATTGATGAAAGTTTTGGTAGTCTGAGAGGTTTTCCAAAAAACATAATTTTTTTTCTCAAAATCGACAGCGCTAAATCGGTTGCAATCCTCAGGAAATCTAAGTTTGGTGAAACTCTTTCAAATACCGTAAGCTGCATTGCGATCGGTTGATCGGTTTACATACACACACATACATACAGATATTATCGTAAAAATAGTGTTAATGGCTTCCTAGTACCATAAGACGTCGAGATCTGAAGAAAACCCGATTTTTGGAAATCGTGGTGAAAACATTAACTTTCCAATTTTCGAAAATTTTGTATAGTTGAAAATTTTGACCCCAATTTTTCCGCCCCTAAAATCTGCCGCGCTAGGTTCCAGCCTAATCAGCCTGCTAGTAGATCCGCCACTGTATATATATATATATATATATATATATATATATATATATATATATATATATATATATATATATATATATATATATATATATATATATATATATATATATATATATATATATATATATATATATATATATATATATATATATATATATATATATATATATATATATATATATATATATATACAGGCCCGTATCCAGAAATTCGTTTCGGGGGGGGCTCAAAGACGAAAATCACTCAAAAATGTGGACTTATTTGAATAAATTCAGGGTAAGGCGAATCACACATCAATCTCAAATCAGTACGTGACGTTTAATCTATTATTGTTTATTGTGCAAGAAAAATATGCAGTACAAGGTGTACAATAAACAGCTACTATGATGTTTTGAAGAAGTTTCAGCATTTTTAATGTCTAACAAAAATACTTGTTAATAGCAAAATTTAGATCAGAACTCATTTTTCAATAGAACACACACCTTAAAATAGTAATTTCCTCGATTTTTTCTTCGCCAAGCGGTCGAGGGCTTCCTCCGGATCAACAACAGTATCCCAGTGAATTGACATCATCGCGAGTTGATGGATTGAACACAAACCCATAACACTCACGTGCAGTGATTCATTCGTTTTTGTTCGATGAGTCCAACATAAGAAGCTAAAAATCCCTAGATCTTGATCAGAATCGATTCGTACAATTGAACTATATTGTTCAATGCTGCCACATGTGAGATGTAAAAAGTCGTGTTACTGAACATGGCAGGCAGGCTTTTCATAATTTAAAAATATAAGGATACGTTCGATTGACACCAAACGTGCTTTCCGTCGACTAAAAAATCAAACTTCAAAGAATAGAAAATTCTATACTGAAGACTTTTCTTTGAAGAATATCAAATGGAAAAAATTTTCAAATTTCGGGATTTCGGGGGGGGCCCGGGCCCCCCGGGCCCCTCCCCTGGATACGTGCCTGTATATATATATATATATATATATATATTTTTTTTTTTTTTCTCGATACATATTAACATCTCCAGCGGCTCCCATCGAGTCGAGTGAGCTGAAATTTGCTACCTGAGATTTTTTCCATGGCAGAACAAAACTATGGGTAAATTCCTGCAACCGCCGCCATTTTTACGTAGAAATTTCTAATTCTCATATAAATATCCTTCCCGGTACATATTAACATATCACGCCAAATGAGTTGAAATATGTTTATCTGGGATTCTTTTGGCTGCAGAACCAAACGCCATTTTTACGTAAATATCTCTTGTTTTTTCAGAGTTTTTGCCGAACTCTACAGCTTCTGCAGATTGAGTTAGAGGGTTGAAAATTGGTACGTACATCGAGTTTATGTTGACTCAAAATCCTCTTTTGGATTCAACTCTTCATCTCAACCGCGCTGCATTTGGCTATTAGTACGCGATGCACTTCGCGATTTATAATTTTTTCTTAAGATAGATGTGCGTTTCTTCAATGGTTTCAACATTTTTCCTCAACCACGATTACTTCTCGAATTTTTTTTTTGGAAAATAAAATATTTTTTACTTTTCAATTCGGTTTGATTTTTAAGTGTGATTTTTCAAAATATGATTCAATTCACTAGAATTGCATCTATACGAGATGCATTTCGATAGAAAAATACGACTTAAGTGATGGAGCTCTGCTGCTCTCGAGTTTTTTGAAGGAAGTAGTTCTTTTCCGATATAGTCCAGAAAATAAGTATATTCTGGACTAGACCAGGAAGAATTGAATCTTTGTTTGCATTGTACTCAGTAACCAAATAATATTGAAAATACTAGAAACAAAAGTGGCCCCAGAATACTACCCTGTGGTACCCTGGACGCTTATCCCAAACCGGTCCACTAAACGTACCGGTCCACAATTGTATTTATATGTTATTAAACATAATGAATTCAATTTCCATTATTTTTTTGATGATTAACTATGATATAGTAGATAATTCATCAACTCACTATTTGAATGAAGCTTTCCTAACGTGAACTCATGTGGATTTAATGAAACGGCACTACGCAATTGGGACTAACAGACCAGAAATATAAATTTAAAATGACATCTAATGATAAGTGAGGATGTTTCTATTCAAATATATTTTAGAGCTAGCTTAAACTAAATTTAACAATTTTATTTTGTATTTCAGTAATGAATCACTGGGAAATTATATATGTATATTCTACATCAACCAAAATGTGAAAGGAGCCTGAGCGGTTACTGTAGCTTACTGAAAAGTTTTTAAATTATAGCCGTGCCCAGAGCAGTTAATGAATTTAAAACCGTTTGATCAATACTTGGTTCAACTTAGAATTAATTAAAATTGAATCGAGAACCTACCACAATGCACGTGTTGCTGAAGAGGAATTCGTAAAAATTTAGATGAAGGAAAGAGATTATAACGACTTGTTTGAAAGGTACCCTACATAATTATTTAAGTATATATTTCATTTAGCTCAATTTCGGACTACTGAATTAAATCTTTATCATTGATTTGATGCTTAAAATCGACTATATATATATATATATATATATATATATATATATATATATATATATATATATATATATATATACTATATTTATATATATATATATATATATATATATACTATATTTATATATATATATATATATATATATATATATATATATATATATATATATATTTGAGTATATATATATATATATATATATATATATATATATATATATATATATATATATATATATATATATAACTGAGATTGAATTCTCGCACATCACTTGGTGAAACATCATACAGAATAAAGTATAAACTTTAAAATAAAAACACTTGGCTTATGTTTCACAATGTAAAAAATATTTAGATACTGTATTTAGCAGTAACGAAAAGTCGACATGTTTCGAGTTATGAACTCATTATCAAGACTGACTACAGGAGAGTATTGCATCGTAATTTATGAAACAGACAAAAGCAAAGGTGATACCTGAAATTCAATTTGTTCGTTTACAAGGGGTAATTGACTATTATGGGCGGAACTTATTTCGAGAATTTCAAGAAGGTCAAGGCGTTTACCCTTGTTACCTGAATGTAACAATTTGCTTTTGTTGAAATCCAGGAAGTGATTGAATTTTATACAATGTTCAGAGAAGCCAGTGGTATTTTTGTTTTGTAAAATTGACTTTTCATGTTCTTCAACACGAATATTTATATTCCTTTCTGTCTGTCCAATATAGAAAGCAGGACATTCGTCGCAAAATATTTTGTAAATACCACTGTTTTCTCCGATGTTAGATTTTTCTTTATTATTGACCAAGAAAGAAATTTGTACAAATAAAAGAAACTTGAAGTCATTCTTGGTCAATAATAAAGAAAAATATAACATCGGAGAAAACAGTGGTATTTACAAAATATTTTGCGACGAATGTCCTGCTTTCTATATTGGACAGACAGGAAGGAATATAAATATTCGTGTTGAAGAACATAAAAAGTGAATTTTACAAAACAAAAATACCACTGGCTTCTCTGAACATTGTATAAAATTCAATCACTTCCTGGATTTCAACAAAACCAAATTGTTACAATTATTACAATTCAGGTAACAAGGGTAAACGCCTTGACCTTCTTGAAATTCTCGAAATAAGTTCCGCCCATAATAGTCAATTACCCCTTGTAAACGAACAAATTGATTTTCAGGTATCACCTTTGTTTTTGTCTGTCTTATATAATACGATTTAATACTCTCCTATAGTCAGTCTTGATAATGAGTTCATAACTCGAAACATGTCGACTTTTCGTTACTGCTAAATACAGTATCTAAATATTTTTTACATTGTAAAACATAAGCCAAGTGTTTTTATTTTAAAGTTTATACTTTATTATATATATATATATATATATATATATATATATATATATATATATATATATATATAGAAATATATATATATATATAATAATAATAATTAAAAACTATTACCTCTCACAATTCAAGTACAAAATATTTCTTTAGAAGAATATTGTTATTTAAGATTATCGATAAAGGCGATTTTCTACCTTGGAACACGAATGTTCAGAGAATTTTTTTTAAGCTCGTAGCACTTATAGGTTCTAAGAGAAAAGTGAGTGACTGCCTAAATTAAACTCAGTTCTTATATATATATATATATATATATATATATATATATATATATATATATATATATATATATATATATATATATATCCAATATGGAGGTGTACTTCGAATGAAAACAAGAACAGACTGCAACGATTGCAAAATTGTGCCACCAAAATCTCGCTTACGATGATACTAATTCAGAATCTTTATACAAAAACTTTAAAATATTATCGATAATGAATCTGGTAATACAAGACCAATGCAAGTTGATCTGAGAAGAGCAATTTGAGACTATTTCAAAATTAATTTGAAATTTAAAAGTAGGCGAGGTTTAAACCTTATAAGCTTTGCGGATGTCTTCAATGCCCAAAGAACTGAAAATACGTATTTTCTGGACTAGACCAGGGAGAATTGAATCGTTGTTTGCATTGTAATCAGTTACCAAATAATAGTATGAAAATATAAGGAAGTAGGTATGCTTTAAAATAATGAAGTTGATCATAACAGCAGCAATGGAATAATTGACATTAAAATAGTTCAGATATTGCATTTTGACAGTTTGTATGGTTTTTGGTGTCGATTATCTAGAAAGAAAAACGAGTGCGCAGCAGAGCGCCTTTACTATGTACTACGGAATTTTTCTCGCGAATTGCACCGAGTCGAGATACAATTGGAAAGGAGTAAATTATGGTTTGAAAAACCACCTTTTAATAGCAAACCGAAATAAAAATAAAAAATATTTAATTTGATTGAAAAATTAAAATTCGCGGAGTGCATCCGCACTGAAGAACTACTCTTTAATAGAAAACTGTAAATGGAAATTAGAAAATAATTTATATTTTCCAAAAAAGAATACAAACATCGCAAATTTCGAAAATTGCGTCGGGATGTAATTCGAACGGAATAGTCTCCGCGGAGTGAAGCCTGGATAAGGAGAAAAGTTGAAAGCCACAAAGGAACCAAATTTCAACCCTCCCAACACATCTGCAGGAGCTATGGAGTTGAGCAAATGTTAAAACCACGGAATTTATCAAATTTTAGCTCAAATCAATTTTTCTTCTTCGTGCACTATCCAATAGCCCGAGAGCTGGAAACCAATTTAGGGTAGGTTCTTGAGGCACTATGAAAATTTTTGTAATAGTCTTTGAGAGACGCTAAAGGGTAACGGCCTCCTACCAACCCTTGAATTTTTTTAAAATAGATTTTTCTTTAAAAGAAGGTTCTTGAGTAATTTTGAAATATTTATATCTTAAAGTTAGTCATTCGAGAAATTCAGAAATAAAAGAGTCAGATCAAAAGATGGATATAAATAAATGTTAACCAGACTTACATTCCCAATCCAAAAACTACATTTTTTTGAAACTTTTTTCAGCTTTCGGCAATTTTCACCATGAAGGAGTAGTACTTCGCCCATGACCATCAGTATCTTTTTTGAACCAGATAGAATTTTCTAAATTTTGAAATTCTTCTTGTCTCTGCAGACTCAATAGTTTCTGAGATATGGTTTTTCAAAATTTGTTGTTTTTTCAAATTTGGTAATTTTTAGCAATTTCTCTTGCTTAACTTTTTGAAATCTCCCTTGTATCATCACAAATCATTTTCATATTATTCAGAAAAGTGAATGTCCACTAACATTACATTTCAGAAAGGTGTGAGCGAGGGGGGATTGCGGTGGTGTGGAGTAGGCGTGTTCGAAACAGCCAAAGTGGTAGTATTTTCTTCTCAGCTTGTACAAAACAAGTACATGAGGATCAAAATCTTGTTTGAATATATTTAGAAATGCCTTGTATAATTTAATTTGTCTGAATTCTCATTGTCAGTTACATGACTGGTCGACATGTTTATCAGTATTTTCATGTTTTGAATCCAAGCATATAAATATATTGAAAAAAATCCACCTCGAAAGACATAAACCAAAAATGTTTTCCATACGAAATTCAATTTGATATTTAAAAGATTATCACCAATTATCACTTCGAAATTGATGTGAAAAGAGGGGACAGAACGTCTAACAAATACATAGTAAAAAAATTGGATTCGATTTGATCCGACTTCAGGAGAAATAACGATTTCTTTACAAAGATTGTTGTTATTTGTTGTCGTTATTCGAAAACGAATCCCAAGAAATGGAAATAGACAAACCATTCAAAAGGGTTATTCTCTACAGTGCGACTTCACTCCTTGCCTTTCTGTTGAATACCTTTCCCCTCCCTCGGGTAACTGGATCGTCTGTTGGAGGTTTAAGATGACATCGACGACCAAGATCACTACGAGTCACCGTCTCCCCAACGCCGTGACTATTTCTAGCAGGCTAAGAGTTGTTAATTCTTTTTCATTGTAAATACTCAAAAAAAAGGCCGATGGAGACCTTTCAGCTCGGCGAGGTCCAATCGCGTCGTAGTAACGATCCGATACCGCACGATAGCGAGGTTCTAGGCGGCGGCAAGTTACGATGACCAGGCGCACTATAGACGTACCGTTCGACAGGGACAGGAATGGGCGTAGCACGTTCGAGGATTTTTATTTTCGCGAATAGAACTATACATAGATAGTAATAATTTATTTGGCAGAACAGTGTTTGCCTGGATAGCTGGTAGCATAATCAAATTGAACATTTTCAAAATAAGTAAATGAAGCTATAATAATATATTACATACCGAGGTGGGAAGTGTTACATTACTGTCGAGAGAGTTAGTGAATTAATATCTCGAGACAGTGATGTAACTTTCCACAGAGGTTTGTATGCTATTTTATTTACAACTATAATCTTCTAAACAAAAATTCGCAAAAAAGCAAATTTTTTATTATTTTTTCTCAAACGTCAACAATAAAATTACAAAGACAACCATAGAATGATGATGACAACTAACAACAAATAACTTATTTTCCCAATAGTGAGTAGGCGGGTGTTTAATAAACACTTCAAATTTGTCAGCTCGTATCAGTGTCCGGACCGTGTAATTTATTTTTTTTATAAAATGTCGGATATAGAGCTGGAGTGCACACCGCCAGATATAAAGGAAGCAGCGGAGAAAGCTGAAGAAAATCTTATGCCCCAAAAAAGTAGACCGAGGTATGATAAAGCATATAATACGTACAGAGATTGGTGCGCCAAAAAAGGGGTCACAAAAGCTGCATCGGAAAACATCGTTCTTGCCTACTTCAGTAAAATGGCTAAGACTAAGAAATCGTCAACCTTATGGTCTACGTATTCCATGATAAAAACAACCTTAATTATCAGAGACAAGGTTGACATATCAATGCATGGAAAATTAATGGCTTTTTTAAAAGGCAAAATGCCAATTATAAACCGAAGAAATCAAATACCTTTACCCAAGAAAATGTTGATATTTTCTTAGATGAAGCACCAGAAGAATTTCTTGTTCTGAAGGTTATTATTCTAACACTACTAAAATAGTTATTTTTATTAATATTTTTCAACATTTTAGGTTGGTTTGATAATTGGCCTTTCGAGAGCCTGCAGAAGTGATGAACTTTTTAAGATGAAAGTCCAAGATATTGATATTTTGGAAAAAAAGATCAGCATCATCATTCCTCACACAAAAACATATCAAGCACGATCGTTTCTGATATTAAACACTAAATGGGTTGAAATTGTAAAGAAATATATGGAACTCCGTTCACGAATTCAAAATGAGAGGTTTTTCATGCAAATGAGATTTGGAAAAATTACCAATCAAGTCTTTGGACACAATTCCATATCGCAATTTCCGAAAAGAATAGCATCGTTTTTGAAACTAAATAACGTCGGCGAGTATACCAGGCATTGTTTTCGGCGTACAGCAGCAACTTTGTTCACAAATAATGGACGATATGTTCTACAATTAAAGAGATTGGGAGGATGGAAATCGAGTACCGTGGCGGAAGGCTATGTAGATACTTCGTTCTCCAATGAAACGAAGACTGCTAATCTGCTCTCTGGCGAAACTACTTCCTCCAATCCTTCATCAGTCACCATGAAGAGTTCATCATCTGTACCACAAGAACTGAACTTTTCAAGCAAAGAAATTACGCATGGGTTAATGGTTTCTGTAGCATCTCACAATAGTTCGACCATAACGATCAATTTCAATAATGTCAATAATCCCTAAAGATATGTACATACAGAAATTATTAATCCTTTGTTTGAAAAGTTCAGTTCTTGTTAATTTTGTGTTTACTAATCCTAAAGAACTTGAGAAGTGCTAATGTTGTCAAGTGTGCTTATAAGTCTCATTAAAATCAAATAGGTAAATGAACTTTTTATTTAAAAAACTTAAAAAAGACATCTTCTCTCAAAATAAACAGAAAAAAATCCTCTCACGGGTGGAAAATTTCCCACCTGTGGGTGGGAAGTGAAAGTAGGTAATATTTCAGTTTCAGACTTTTTAAACGTCAGTAATGATGACATTACATATATAGTTGTAAATAAAATGGTTTACACTATATGTTCATATCGAAATGATTTCGAACAATTATGAATCTGAAAGCTATGTTTTTCTGAAATATTATATTCAAGAAATAAGTATGTGTCCTCATAATTCCAGATGAGTGAGAAATATTGTCAAATCATTGTGCAAATATTGGGTGTTATTTCTAAAATTGAAATTTAATGGAAAATCAAATTCCTATACGGAAAATACAACCTTCTGCGAATACATAAATCGCAGAAATAGATATAATATATTGGGATAGCCTTTAAATTGCATGATTTGGATGTGCAAATCGAACAAGGGAAGCTCTTGCCGACTAAGGTAGAATTTATTCGTTGGAAAAATTCAATCATTCTTATGGACGGAAAATATGAAGAATTATTTTACGACGAGTAGGAATCGACGAAAGGAAAATTCAATTTGTCGATTTCTGCACAGAAAGAAACAAAGTTAATTCAATAAAAATATTATATGGAATAAATCATATGTACAGGACCGTACTGCAATTTGTATCAGCACATTGGGAAATTGTTTCGCTTGCTGAATGAAGATTCATATGTTCCAATTTTTACGATATTTTCCCAGAATTAACAACATGAAATATAAAAAAATTATGTATATATAGAAAAACTTGAAATTTTCGACAAATCGTGTACATCTAAATACTAACTCCATAAATAAGATATAATTCCAAAAGAGTATATATATATATATATATATATATATATCTATTGATATATATATATATATATATATATATATATATATATATATATATATATATATAATTCATTCGAATTGTTGTAGCCTGTGAACAATTTCTAATCTCTCGATAATTATTAGCAATAACAGGCTTGTTGAATCTCAAAAAACTCGATTTTATTGAAAAGTTGACGTTTCGCCACGACATTCGTGAATTTATCAAAACTTTTGAAAAAATTCAAATTTTTCAAAAGTTTTGATAAAGCCACGAATGTCGTGGCGAAACGTCAACTTTTTAATAGAATCGAGTTTTTTGAGATTCAACAAGCCTGTTATTGCTAATAATTATCAAGAGATTATATATATATATATATATATATATTATATATATATATATATTATATATATATAAATATATATAATATATATATATATATATATATATATATATATATATATATATATATACAAATATATAAATATGTATATATATTATATATATATATATATATATATATATTGTCAGTGGCGGCTCGTGAGGTTTTGGTTTGAGGAGGCTACAAGAGGTGTTAAAAATACACCATAGGCGAAAATTTTTAGGATTTTCAAGGTCAATGTAATTTAAAGAAAAATCAGAGTAACACAAGCACCCTAAGCTATTAATTTGTTTTTCACTTTCGAGTGTCTACCTTGAGACCTACAACTCCTATTTACAATATTCACAAAAATTCTTCTCAGCCAATTAATCAATTCATCTATTCATCAAATTTTTTCTTTCACATAATAGGTACCTACCTACCTACTTAACGAGTTTTTTAACAGCTGGTGAGAGCAAATAAAAAGTTATTATATATTTTTTTGAAGATTAGCGGGATTCTGCGATCTTTAACGTTAGCAAAATGATCTATAATATCCTCATAAAATTTTTTGTCTTTCGCCAAAAGTTTTTACCAATTCCTTTTCAATAGACAACAAACTAATATTTGTCAAACGATCCTGGCTCATTGAATTTCGTAAATAAGTTTTAATTCTCTTAAGAGTGGAAAACGAGCGCTCTACGGAAGCCGATGTCACCGGGATAGAAACAATTAGACATAAGAGTTTATAAAACTTGGGTAATTCTTGATTCAAATCATTATCAAAAAAGATATTTAATAGTCCTCACATGATTTTCATTTTGCCCCAAAATTTCATTGTCCATTATAAACAACACACAGTTCACTTTTTATGGCCACCTTATCAAAAAAAAGTGTATTTTTGACATAAATTTTCCAAAAGGTTATCTGGAAAATTAGCCGAAAATCCGGTAAACAAATGTTTTTATTGAGTAAATTCGAAGAAATGTAGTTCTTTCAAATCAGAGAACCTTATTTCTATTTGGACCCCTAATAGTATCCAAAAATTTCATAAATATTTGCTTATAGTGAAGCTCCATATCTGCGTAACTGAATTTCTTTCGTTTTGGGCTAAATTGAGTCGTATCATCAGTAGTTTGAAATACAGAAAATAGTTTTTTAAAATAACTTCTGCAACGAAATTCTGAAATTTTTTCCAAAAGAAACATGAAGCCGATTTCGTGAGTAAATTACATCTGAAAAACTTGTGCTGTAAGATTTGAAAAACTATTTCTGTTTGTTCAAAAATTAATTTAAAGATGTTTAAAAAATATATTAAATTCCTTATCTTGTAAGTAAGATATTAATCATCCGCGTGCTGTATTTAAAGTTACTTTATTCGGTGAAAAATTCCTCACTTTCAACTAGGTATAGAATTAAATCTCAAAATCCTAAACGGCCCCAAACAGAGACATTTTCACTAGTAAAAAGTAAACACTGCCAACAAAATAATTTATTTTTTACCTGTGATCCGGTTAGGCAAGGATTTCTCTCATAATTCCGTGTATTAAAACCGCGGTTTTGTTTTCTGTTACGCTGCACCAAATTGTTTAATTCAGGGGTAGGTTTTTTTTGTTTTTATCAAAACTTTATCCTCATAACTTAGGGCACTAAAGTTATGGGATAACAAATATTCCACTAAGTCACCATTGAAATTTTTGAAATTAATTTCAGTAATCAAACTCATTTTAAAACAATACGCGTAACGCGAGGTGATTCCGGCGTCCATTATTCAGACAGTACGAATTACAATCATATAGTTGTGATTGGTCGACATTGTATAAGACTGGACTTTATCGGTGTTGCCATGTACATGTGTTTTGGTTTTTTATTTCAATGAAGTATTCATTCGGAGTATTTGTTTTTGAGTGGTGTGAGTTTGCTTTTCTGTGGCAGGCATAATGAACGTTGAGAATATACCTTTCTAAGCTTTCCGCAGCGTTGCCACAAATCTTGAAATGAATGAAATGCAGTAAATGTAAATACCTTCTATCTTAATTAATAAATTATATTATATAATGTAGGTTGAAAGGAAGGTAGGTGCATAAAATAATATGATTTTGATTGATATGAATATGCTGAATGCTGACTATTCAATATAATATATATATTAGTGATACACGGAGTGTTATTGATGAGGCTTAGCCTCCTTAGCCTCCTTTGACTAGCCGCCCCTGATATATGTATATATATATATATATATATATATATATATATATATATATATATATATATATATATATATATATATATATATATATATATATATATATACATACAGGGTATTCGGCACATGAACCATCAAAATTTTCTTGGAAATTGTTAAGGTCATTTGCTACCTTTTCTAATTAGACCCTGGGTCTTGAGACTTACGATTAAGGTAAACATATATTTTTTTCTCAAATTACCCAAAATCAAGCAATAGTTTTTCACTTAATATTCTGCAATGTATGTTTGTTGGAATCGAATAGTTAATAATTTTTATTCTAATTGTACCATAAAGATATAGTGGATGCTCGTGAGTTTTCAATAGTAGCATACTTCGAAGTGACCTTCACTAATGAGGAATAGCTTGTATTTTTGCATCTTATG
This sequence comes from Cynegetis impunctata, assembly GCA_030704885.1. Classification (NCBI taxonomy): domain Eukaryota; kingdom Metazoa; phylum Arthropoda; class Insecta; order Coleoptera; family Coccinellidae; genus Cynegetis; species Cynegetis impunctata. Next base: position 339,306 of record JARQZK010000726.1, read on the forward strand.
AGACGGTATTTATTTTAAAAAGTTATTTCAGTATAAAACATTAAACATATAATTTTTGCTATAAAAAGTTGTTTAACTATATGAAACTCCCTCAATTTGTGAGGTAATAAAGACACATCAAAAAAAACATCAACTCAATGATTAACCCAACAGTCCAAAATTCAGCTGAAATGAAATATCTATTGAAATGATTCTAAATGTAAACCTTTCAAACAAAGTCATTATAATCTCTTCCCTTCATCTAAATTTTTACGAATTCCTCTTCAGCAACACGTGCATTGTGGTAGGCTCTCGATTCAACTTTAATTAATTCTAAGTTGAACCAAGTATTGATCAAACGGTTGTAAATTCATTAATTGCTCTGGGCACGGCTATAATTTAAAAACTTTTCAGTAATCTACAGTAACCGCTGTGACTTTTTCATATTGTGGTTGATGTAGAATATATATACACAATTCCCCAGTGATTCATTACGGATATACAAAATGAAATTGTTAAATTTAGTTTAAGCTAGCTCTAAAATATATTTGAATAGAAAGATCCTTACGTATTATTAGATGTTATTTCAAATTAAGATTGATTTCTGGTATGTTAGCCCCAATTGTTAACGTAGTGCCGTTTCATTAAATCCATATGAGTTCACGTTAGGAAAGCATTTTTCAAATAGTGAGTTGATGAATTATCTACTATATCATAGTTAATCATTATGAAAATATTGGAAATTGAATTCATTATGTTTAATACAATTTCATATAAATACAATTGTGGACTGGTATGTTTAGTGGACTTGTACGTTTGGTGGTCCGGTACGTTTAGTGAACCAATACGTTTAATGGACCGATACGTTTAGTGGACAGGTACTTTTAGTGGACCGGTACGTTTAGTGGACCGGTACGTTTAGTGAACCGGTTTGGGATAAGCGTTCATATTTGCCGGACATATCAGCTTATTATATGTACAGAAGATGGACGTATTTCTGGAACCGTTCCAAATTACAATATATTTGTATGATTGACAGCATTACCTAGTCAAGGATTCAGCCTCAGCACCTCAGGCTTTTTTGTCGTATTTTCCCTAGAGTAGACTATTGCAGCATATCGAAAGTGATCAGTGCGGGAGTAGATTTTTATCCATTTTATACCTCCTGGACCACGATTTTCGAAATATATAAGTGATGGCTTCTAAACAACATTGTTCAATTAAGCTCTAGAGTATGTTATGCGAAACGCAAGTGAGGAGAATTTGAGAACGGGCGGAGGCCAAATGGTCGCGTATGCAGACGTCATAGTCATAGTAATGAAGAGAAGAGAAATAATGCAACAAATGATACTGGAAATAACCACAGAAGGTGAGAAGATGGAATTAAAAATGAACAGCAGTAAAACAAAGAAAATAAGATTTGGAAACAGTGTGAAAAAAAATTTATAAAAATGGTTGATTACGAACCTGAGGATGTGGAAAATATCTGTGGATCACAATCAACTGAAATTTGGTATCTTGGTTTATTTTTGAGACAGAACAAAATTTGGACAAATATCTTCAATCACCGCCATTTTTACGTAGATATATACACATATATAGATAGATACACATATATAGATTTACTGCCAATGCTTGATTACTGATTTACCAGTCTAAGCGTAATCAAACTTCCACTTTTAGGTAACATATTGAACAACTTGAGTGCCATGTACTCTGTGCCTCTTTCACGTAGAGGGGTAGAATGAATAGGAAAAAAGTACGGAACACTTTGCCTTGTATTATTAATATTCTTAAATTTTGCAAAATAATCTTGATTTTTATGGAAAAATGTAAGTATTACATATATATACAGCCCATAGAAAGTGAATAAATTGTGCTTTCTAAAGAGACCACGACAAGATTGTCTGTAGTCGAGGCGCAGCATAGATCTAACTGTCCATTTTTGGCAAATAAAGAGACTATCAGAGTGGATGGAGCCTCCCCAGAAAATGATACCATAGGAAAGGATAGATTGGTAATTAGCAAAATATAGAACTTTTAGGACATGCAAGTGAACTAGATCTCTCAACATAAAAAGGGTAAAGGAGGCCGAATTCAGCTCCTTTCTGAGCTGATCAATATGAAGGTCCCATCTCAAATTCTTATCTAAGGCAATACCGAGGAAACTCACGGAATCTCTCACTGGTATCTGGTTCTCGACATCACCAACAAACTTCGGGAAAGCAACCTTTGATCTGAATGATCGGAAAAAGACACTCTCAGTTTTTTGTAGATTGATTTTTAGTTTATTATTATTGCACCAAATTCCCACTTTATAGATAACTGATACCGCAGAAAGCAGAGCAGCACTGATATCCGCTGAGTTTATGAGAAAATTCGTGTCGTCGGCAAACATAATAGCATTACAGTCATTATATGAGCAATTACCAGGAAGCGAATTTATGAAAACGAGAAACAAAAGTGGCCCAAGGATACTACCCTGTGGTACCCCCTTCGTAATCACTCGGTCCTCAGATACGTATGAAACACCACCTCTCAACAACACTACTCTCTGTTTACGATTTGTGAGGTAGCTGGAAATTAAATCAAACTGTCGATCTCTAATCCCACACGCTTCAAGAAAAAATAGGAGCAATTTGTGATCAATAAGATCAAAAGCTTTCGATAAGTCGAAAAATAGTCCTAACGGTACGTCACCCTTCTCAAGAGCGATGAGTATGGCAGTAGTCAGTTCAAAGACTGCCGTTTCTGTACCCCTATTCCGCACAAAACCATGCTGACAGCTGACAATAATCTTGAACCTTCTGAAGAAACTTAGGAGCCTGTCTGCAAGAATCCTCTCAAAAACTTTCGAAAACGACTTAAGTAGACTTATAGGCCGGTAATTATTTAAGTCCTCTACATCACCTTTCTTATACAGTGGCTTAACTACTGCCACCTTAAGCAAGTCAGGAAAAACACCCACGGTAAATGAACGATAAATAAGATGTGCAAGAGGGTCAGCAATTTGACCAATCGATTCCCTAATGACAAACATGGATATTTCATCGTAACCACATGAGTTCTTATTTCTGAGAGAATATACAGCAGAGATAACTTCATCCCTAGAAACCTGAAAAACGAAAAACGATTCCTTTATCCGAGTTATCTTTCCATTATTGGGCGTATGAGGGATAGTCCAGTCCGTAGCAGCCACAATGTTGACGAAGAAATCATTGAAGCTGACTAATTAAACAAATAACTATTCCTCCAAAATGTCGTTCCATATAGTGAACAAAGTATTCATTAATAAAACATAGTGAAATCTCTTTGCTGAAAATACAAATACATTAACTTATGATCAAATCCTGAAAAATATACAAGTTGACCAATGACCATGGTCAATTTAATATAGGTACTACATAAAACGAACAAGGAAAATTCCCCAATAGTTACTAAAATTATCGAACAACTTTCCATGCGAGCTGGTGGTATATGAATTCCGCGAAGAGTACACCACAGTTGCAGCGAAGACATTTCGATATAAGTGGTAAATTGTTGGTTTCCAGAATCTTTGATAGAGGGCGCTCTGTGTTGTTATCCAGAAAGTAGTACCGACGCGATTTATATTGAGGAACAATTAAAAATTTTTAAATTCAGTCCGAGTCAAATAAGCTGCACTGATGAGATCAAATAAGATCGAATCAGCTGAATGCAGATTTTAAGTCGGGGTGAGTTGACGGTTTCTATAATTCACTGTTGGATTGTGAATGTGGAATTCTCGCAGCGGAATACATATAACCAGCTCCCTTGGAAAGTTGTTCGGTAATTTTTTAAATTATTGACGAATTTTTTTTGTTCGCATAAATTTATAACAGTCTCATCGATATATTTATTTATCTATCTGTTTAGATAATGTTGAAGGCAACTTCCAACTTTTCTTGTACAAATTCTACTTTTTTGTTCGGGTGGAAATTAAAGTTAACTTATAAGTATAGTAAAGGTACACACGACAGTTTATTTGATAAGACGCCTGTCGTATTATACACTTTCAGCTTTAACTTTCCAAATATCTCCATGTTGTTGCTTAATAGAGTTATGCAACTTTGTTACGTTCAAGTAGTTGAAAGTTTCCAGTCATCCAAATGGAAATTCGTTTGTCAGTCGGATAATCCTCCAGGCGGTTTCCAGCTTTCCTCCTCGGAAAATATGCGAATGGAAATCCGTTCAACGGTTGTTTTGATGATACAGATAATTAAATTGTGCCGCCATCGCTATTCGTTAGATATTTGGCACTATGTTCCAGTCTTCAGTGATGATGAATCTAATGAAGATGAAATAGTTTATCTATCGTAGAAGTGAATGCGATAATTGACTCATCGAATTGAAATAATTATTTCTACTATTACCTATGGTAGTCATTTTGAAATTACATGAATGATGAATATGCTAAAGAGGTGAACAATTTTTTTATACCTACCTCTTGAAAAATTCTTGATTGTTCATTAAAATAAAGGCACACTTCAAATAACAGTACTTAAATTATAAATCTATATATATATATATATATATATATATATATATATATATATATATATATATATATATATATATATATATATATATATATACAGTGCTTACATGATGAAAGGAACAAATTCATTAAAAAAATTAGGTTTCTATTTCATGTTAAAATCCTCGGACAGGTCGGATTAGTATTTTTTATTTGGGCATTTTTCGCAATAAAAATTTTCGTATACAGGGTGTCTCATTCATTAGCTATGGCTTTGACATTAGTTTTTTTAATGGTAATACCCTGTATATTATTTCACTTTACAATTCTACGATAAATTCTTATCACTTTTTGTGAACATACCATATGCCTCAACTCGATGGATTGCCAGAAACGGAGATAGTGGGTAATGAGAGGTACGATATGAAAACACACAAATGTAATTACTAATTTAATTTTTACATATGTTCAATCTGTTGTCCGTTTACTTCGAGACATTTTTGAAGTGGATTCAATGTTTCCCGTTGCACATTTTCAATTACTTCTGGACTGATAAGTCTTATTTCCTGCCTGATTCTCTCTTTTAGATCATCAATATTATTTGGTCTATTCAAATAAACTTTAGACTTCAAATAACCCCATAAGAAAAAATCCAATGGGGTTATGTCCGGCCACTCAATCGGACCTCTCCGTCCTATCCATCTGTTGGGAAAAGTTGCATCAAGAAATTGTCGAACAGCGATTGAATAGTGAGGAGGTGCCCCATCTTGTTGAAACCATATCTCGTTATTAGGTATGTCAGGATCTTGTGGGTTAGGAAACAAAACAGCTAAAGCCGGAATGAGTTCGAACTGGAGAAAGTTCAAGTAGTCCTCTCCGTTTAGTGTTCCTTCAAAAAAATAGGGACCAACTATACGATTTTCGAAACAATCGCTGCCCCATGTATTTAATTTTTTGAGGCCGCTGTGTGTGGCATTCTTGCATCCAATGAGGATTGTCTCGGTCGCCCAATACCTACAGTTTTGTCTGTTGACGTGGCCATTTAAAGTAAAGGTGGCTTCATCAGAAAAAATTATGTTTGTAATGAAATTTAGATGTTGTTGATTATGAATTTCAAGAATCTGCTCACAAAAACTGTACTCTGCGGTCAAAATCGTCTTCTAATAATTCATGTACCAGCTTAATTTTATAGGGATGATACTTATTACCTTAAGTATTTTATGCACGGACCCTACTGATAAATTGAAATTATTGGAAATTGTAGTAAATGGATGTATGAGGGTTATCTTGGGTTTTTCTAGTAGAACGTTCAGCACTGTTTCTTCAGATACTCTCGGTGGTCTTCCTTTAGGTAAATCTCTAACGTGGCCGTATCTCCTGAATTTTGATTCAATTTTGCTGACTGTCGATCTAGTAAATTGGCGGACGATCAGGAATGATTTTCATTGAATAGATTGCAGACTTCTTCTTGTGAACGCACCCTATCTCCAAAACCAATCATCATAAGTACTTCAATACGTTCTCTCTCAAGTAATTGCATTTTCTTAAACAATGAAGTAGTGTAGTGCCTGGAGCGTTAAAAACGTGAAAACTGCGGACTATACAGCACCATTGAATGAATTCAGATGGTACATGTGAAATCTCATTCTTCAGATTTTATTACAATGTTTTACCTAAATTTTTTTTTGTACTTTTAATCCACATTTTAAATCTCCAGGTGCTCCACTATCTCCGTTATAATCTGGGAATCCATCAAGTTGAGGCATATGGTATGTTCACAAAAAGTGATAAGAATTTATCGTAGAATTGTAAAGTGAAATAATATACAGGGTATTACCTTTAAAAAAACTAATGACAAAGCCATAGCTCTTGAATGAGACACCCTGTATACAAAATTTTTATTGCGAAAATTGCCCAAATAAAAATACTAATCGACCTGTCCGAGGATTTTAACATGAAATAGAAACCTAATTTTTTAATGAATTTGTTCCTTTCATCATGAAAGCACTGTATATATATAAACTATTTCCTTCAATTCGCATCCCGACCTACTTCACTATCAATACACGATGCATTTCGCGAACTCTTTTAGCAGGTTTTCACTTTGAAAACCTGCTTATTAAAATGGGTGCGATTAGCAAAATTGAACCTAGGACCAAGATAGTTTTTCGTTTCATGACTTTTTATGATGCTTTGCACCAAAAACTCAATTTCGTATATATCTCTCTCTCTCTCTCTCTCTATATATATATATATATATATATATATATATATATATATATATATATATATATATATATATATATATATATATATATATATATATATAAATATTATATATCTATCTATCTATCTATCTATCTATCTACATATCTATCTATCTAACTATCTATCTATCAATCTATCTGACCCGGCAAACGTTGTTTAAATTATTGAAAAGGCTATTAAAAAATATGGGTTGTTGATAGAAGGGTGAAAATTTAGAGTATGTATTTTTAATGCAACATCATAAACAAATAAAAATAAAAAATTTTGTCCAAAAAATTTATGAAAATGAAAATTTTGTCTGAAAAATAAAAATGAAAAATTGGGAACTAGGCCACCCTCTACATTTATGAATGATGAAAAGGATGAAAAATAGATTTTGTCCGATTCTTAAACCTAACCGATATGCACACAATTTCATGAGAATCGGTAGAGCTTTTTCGAAGGAATTTAACAAATAAAAAATAGGGTTGATCGTAGAGGGGTGAAAATTTAGGTTTTATATGTATTTTTGAATGCTGTATCATAAAAAAAATTAACAGAAAATTTTGTCTGAAAAATAAAAATAAAAAATTGGGGGGTGGAGCACCCTCAACATTTAGGGGGATGAAAAATAGATGTTGGGCGATTCTCAGACCTACCCGATATGCACACAAAATTTCATGAGAATCAGTCGAGCCATTTCGGAGGAGTTTAACTTCTAACACCGTGACACGAGAATTATATATATATATATATATATATATATATATATATATATATATATATATATATATATATATATATATATATATATATATATATATATATATATATATATATATATATATATATATATATATATATATATATATATATATATATATATATATATATATATATATATATATATATATATTAGCGTTGTTTACACGATAACGGGCGCAATTTTGAAGCAATAGGGTTGAAAGTTTGTAAATAGGTAGTTTCGTATGATTGATATCTTGGATGGGATTGTTTTTGGTTCGAATTAGTTGGGGGGTTGACCCCCCTGGGGGAAGAAATAAATCTTGTTTATATGATAAAGGTCGCAATTTTAGAGTGATAGGGTTAAAAGTTTGTAGGTAGGTATTATCGAAAGATATCTTGGATGAGATTGGTTTTGGTTCGAATTGGTTGGGGGGTGGACCCCCTGGGGGAAGAAATAAATCTTGTTTACATGATAAAGGGCGTAATTTTGAAACAATAGGATTGAAAGTTTGTGAGTAGGTACTTTCGTATGATATATTGAATGGGATAGGTTTTAATGTGTATTGGTTGGGGGGTTGACCTCCCAGGGAAATAAGTCGTGTTTACACGATAGAAGGCGCAATCTTGGTACTAAGGTTGAAACTTTGTAGGTAGGTAGTTTCGTACGATATCTTGTATGGTATTTATTTCTATATGAATTGGTAGGAGGGTTGACCCCCCGGAGGAGGAAACGAATCTTGTTTACGTCATAAAGGGCGCAATTTTATAGAAATAGGGTTGAAAGTTTTTGAGTACGTAGTTTCGTAGGATACCTTGGATGTAATTGGTTTTCGTACGAATTGGTAGGGGGTTGATCCCCGGGGAGGAAGTAAATATTGTTTACACATTTGAGGGCGCATTTTTTTTTTGAATTTGGAAAAAAAATCATAATTTAAAGAATATATTTTTCAAACTGGCTACGTTATGAAAACCTGCTCTTCTAATGTAGCTCGCTGCGATAGAGTTTTTTTAAGATTGAGATGATGTTGAGGTACGTTCATTCGTTGGTTCCAACTTTTTCTTCAACCTGCATCGTGGTGGCATTCGCAAATTCTTTTTTTATAAAATGAATTAATTTCAATTCGATTTGCTATCTAAGCGTGATTTTCTGAAATATATTTCAATCCGTTAGAATCGCATCCCGAAGAGATGCATTTCGCGCGAAAAATACGACCTTAGTAACGGGATTTCAGCTGCTCACGAGTTTTTTTTTCATTTGCAGAATATCAGATGAAATACACCCATGCAATATAAACTTCGAAATTAAATATACGGAAGCTAAAAGATTGAGATAGAATTCGAACGAAGCTGTAGAAATGAAGATATAGGATAATTTCATTCGTTTCTGAAAAAATTAGACCTTTCTATTCATTACTTCCTCCTACTGAAACTTTGTAATATTTGATATGTTATTTGCATATACTTTCTGGGTCTGATCCACATCCATATTTGAAAATTAAATTTTTTCAATTCGTCTAGAGTTGATGTGTTAAATTTTTTTTATTAGTTCTATAACTCGAATGATGATGATTTCATAGCAAAAAGTTTTAGACTTGAAAAAAACCTTGTTTTATTATTTTGTATTATCAGCAGGTTTTCATTTTGAAAACTTGCTTATCAAAATGGGTGCGATTAGCAAAGTTGGACCTAGGACCAAGATAGTTTTTCGTTTCATGACTTTTTATGATGCTTGGCACTAAGAACTCTATTTCATATCTCTCTCTCTCTTTATATATATATATATATATATATATATATATATATATATAAATTAAATTAGCGTATGGCATTATTGCCGGGGAGTCTACACACATTATGTGAGAGTTTCCGGCGCCGATTGCCTCTTTAACCCTGTTTTAGGTAATTAGTACCGAGGCGTACTAACCCAGGGGGACCGACGGCTTAACGTGTCCTCCGAAACACGGTAGCGATGGTATTGAAAATTTGTTGATTTTTCGTGGGAGTCGAACCCACGTCCTCTCGGTTGTCAGCCGAGAGCGATGCCACCTGAGCCATCAGGTTTATATATATATATATATATATATATATATATATATATATATATATATATATATATATATATATATATATATATATATATATATATATATATATATATATATATATATATATATATATATATATATATATATATATATATATATATGTTCATATGTATGTATGTATGTATAAGCTTATGTATTTTAGCGTAGTTAACACGATAATGGGCGCCATTTTGAAGCAATAGGGTTGAAAGTTTGTAAATAGGTAGTTTCGTATGATATCTTGGATGGGATTGTTTTTGGTTCGAATTGGTTGGGGCGTTGACCCCCCTAGGGGGGAAATATATCTTGTTTACACGATAAAGGGCGCAATTTTGAAGTAATAGGGTTAAAAGTTTGTAGGTAGGTATTTTCGAAAGATATCTTGGATGAGATTGGTTTTGGTTCGAATTGGTTGGGAGGTTGACCCCCTGGGGGAAGAAATAAATCTTATTTACATGACAAAGGCCAAATTTTGAAACAATAGAATTGAAAGTTTATGAGTAGGTAGTTTATTATGATTTATTAGATGGAATTGGTTTTGGTGCGAATTGGTTGGGGATTGACCCCCAGGGGAGGAAATAAATCTTGCTTACACGATAGAAGGCGCAATTTTGGGACCATAGGGTTGAAACTTTGTAGGTAGGTAGTTTCGTATGATATCTTGTATAGAATTCATTTCGATGTGAATTGGTAGGAGGGTTGACCCCCCGAAGGAAGAAACAAATCTAGTTCACGCGATGAAGGGCGCAATTTTGTAGCAATAGTGTTGCAAGTTTGTAAGTACGTAGTTTTGTATGATATCTTGGAAGCGATTGGTTTCGGGACGAGTTGGTCGAGGAGCTGACCCTCCGAGGATTAAGTGAGTATTGCTTACACATTCAAGGGCTATTTTTTGGATTTGAAACAAAAATCATGAATGAATGAAAAGATTTTTTAAACTGGATACGTTATGAAAACCTGCTTTTCTAATGCAGCTCGCTGTGATAGTTTTTTTTGTTATATTATAGAGTAAAAAAGCACTTCTTTATTTCATATATATATATATATATATATATATATATATATATATATATATATATATATATATATATATATATTATATATATATATATATATATATATATATATATATATATATATATATATATATAAATATATCAGGGGCGGCTATTCGAAGGCGGCTAAGGAGGTTAAGGCTCCTCCTCAATAATATTCCGTGTATCACTAATATATTATATTGAATAGTCAGCATTCAGAATATTCATATTAATCAAAATCATATTATTTTATGCACCTACCTTCCTTTCAACCTACATTATATAATATTATTTATTAATTACGATAGAAGGTATTTACGTTTACTGCATTTCATTCATTTCAAGATTTGTGGCAACGCTGCAGATGCTTAAAAAGGTATATTTCAATGTTCATTATGCCTGCCACAGAAAAACAAACAACGGTGCGAATACTGCGAATGAATACTTCATTGCAATAGAAAAGGAAAACACATGTAAATGGCAACACCGATTGCACCTAACTCTCACACAATGTCGACCAATCACAACTATAGGCTTTCGGGTGAAATCGAGTGAATTCGTTGGACATGGACCGTTGTGACTTGTCGTGGACGAAAATAGTTTGCTTTGGTTTTAATTTGGCGTATTGTTTTTAAAATGAGTTCGGTTACTGAAGTTAATTTTAAAAATTTCAATGGTGACTTAGTGGAATATTTTTTATCCCATAACTTTAGTGCACTAAGTTAAAACGATAAGGTTTTAATAAAAACATTGCGACCTACCCCGGAATTAAACAATTTGGTGCAGCGTAGCAGAATCGCGGTTTTAATAACAGAAATTATGAGAGACATCCTTCGCTTACCGGATCACAGGTAAAAAATAAATTATTTTATTGGCGTATTGTTTTTAAAATGACTTCGGTTACTGAAGTCAATTTACAAAATTTCAATGGTGACTTAGTGGAATATTTGTTATCCCATAACTTTAGTGCACTAAGTTAAAACGATAAAGTTTTAATAAAAACATTGCGACCTACCCCGGAATTAAACAATTTGGTGCAGCGTAGCAGAATCGCGGTTTTAATATCAGAAATTATGAGAGACATCCTTGGCTTACCGGATCTCAGGTAAAAATAAATTATTTTGTTGGCAGTGTTAACTTTTTACTAGGGAAAATGTCTCTGTTTGGCACTGGCATCTATGCAGGAATTATGATAATTATCGATAATACAACAGACTGCCCCGATTTTCTTGAAAGCCGAATATGAAGTCAGATTTTGTCGCTGGGTCATCTTTTTTTTTCAAAAACTTGAGCTGACCTGACTTTTTCTAACCTTACTAACCTGACCTCCGAGTTCATAAAAGTATAAAATTCATAAAATAGATGAATTTTATTATCAAAAAGACAATGTTTTTATTATATCTATAAAAAATAGATGTCTATACCAAAGAGTTTATTTAAATTTTTTTATTTAGGTCTCAATGTATATTTTATTATTTTATTTTGTTGTTATTTCATTAAGTTTTGTTTGATTTTTATGACAAGAATTTTATTTTAATCTATTTTAGGGAGGGGCCTATTTTATTTCTGGCAAGAAAAAAGTCTCACCATCAGTTGGTTCTTGTTGGGCAACAATTGATTAATTCCTCGAATAGGTACCTATTTAATATTTTAGGGTGCTTGTTTTACTTTGATTTTCTTCAAATAATAAGGCGGTTGACCTTGAAATCCTAAAAATTTTCGCCTATGGTGTATTTTTTAACATCTCTTGTAGCCTCCTTAAACCAACACCTCACGAGCCGCCACTCATATATATATATATATATATATATATATATATATATATATATATATATATATATATATATATATATATATATATATATGTGTGTGTATGTATATATACATATAATAGTATACTTTAGGAGAAAAAAGATTTAAAAATTTGTTTTATTAGTGAATATTATGAATAAACTTCATGTTAACTAATTTTGATTGAAAATTAAGAGAAAGTATTTATTTCTAAGAGATTTTCACTGAATTTCATTACATGGTGACGTACATTTCGTCTTCACGAGGACCTCTTCAGTCTCTGAACAAAGTATTTATACCTACTAAAATAATTAAGTGTTCAATTTGATGGAGAAAATAAGTGCAGGCATTCTCGGAATCCTCATACAGGATATAAAAAATGGTATACAAATTCAAAATAGGTGAGTTCTTAACTTCTAATTGTTCATTTGGCAGACATGCAGAATATTTATATCTGTGAGTCACTGCTGTTTTCCAGAACTGGTAGTGGTAATCTTTCACTTAATAAATCCATCATTTCAAATTCTGGTGTGATGTCTTCTGACAAATAGTAAGCAAAATTAAAATTATTTTTATGATTTTGAAATAAACTTTGATCTTCATTAACCCTTGATTACGATAGATTCTACACACCACATTTAAATTTTTGAGCCCGTGATTTATGAGACATATTGTTTTCAAATTTATCTCTCATAATTAAACGTGAGTGTTTTTATGTAATTTTTAATTTATTCCATGCCTCTCTTTGAATGATGCATCAATCTTTATTCCTATTCAATCTTTTACATCAACTATGGTATGTTATGGTATGAATTTAGTCAAACTTTAGGAGGTTCTTCTTTTTTCTCACTCATAGTAAAACTTGCTATGAAGACATTGATGAGAGTTACCAGAAACACTCCGATTACCGAAAAACTATTGATTTTCGAAACGTTTTTATGTTTTGGATCCCCCTTTAACTGATATCTTCCCTTAAATAGAAGAGATACTCCAACAGCTACTTGCAGAAATAAAGAAACTGTGATCAACACCAAATTCAAATAATAAGACTTCGTATCACCAGCATATTCCACAAGATATCTCAACTGATTTGCATTGGAAGTTATAAGGGCAATATCCATCATTCCTGAAATATGAATAAATTATTTATTTTCATATATTAGCTGAACGATAAATCTGAAAGGAAAAACTGACCTTGCGCCACAGTCTTCTTTGCAGCATAAGAATTGCTTGTCCTAGTTGCAACTATATCTGCTTCATCTTCGCCAATGTCTATATTTTCTACAGCGGGGTCCTCATCTGAAAATTAAAGTCAAATTATTATAAGGTGATAGCTGGAATTTACTAACAGATGATAACTATTCGATTTTAATTCATGATCTCAATGCGTAAATACAATTTATTTAAGTAAGCAGAAATGTCGATAATCGCTTATTATTTGTTAAATATTCAAAGGTCTACGAATTTCATAAGTTATAGCAGTTAAAAGAGAAAGATTCGACTGATTTTACGTTGTATATATAAATTAATATATATATATATATATATATATATATATATATATATATATATATATATATATATATATATATATATATATATATATATATATATATATATATATATACATCCTACATAGAAAAAAGTCACTGTTGACTTTCGATTCAGAACAACAGTCATTAATTACAGAGAAAATATGATAGAAAAAAAATTCTCTTAGAACTTGTAATTCAATTCTCAGACCTAATTATATAGACCAACATTTGGTACCACAAACCAAAGTCACTAACTAATTAATTGAGTAACATACGAAAGGAATCCATCGAAATGATAAATGTGATGTGATGGAGGAATCCAAGGTAGTTCTTATAGGTGAATCTTTCTGCTGGTTTTCCAAAGCTCATTAATGTGACACATCTCTAAGAAACAATCTCTTATCATAATGTTCTTTTTTGAAAGTAACTTTGTATTGTTTTAAACTATACTGTGGTTATTTAAATATATATATATATATATATATATATATATATATATATATATATATATATATATATATATATATATATATATATATATATATATATATATATATATATATATATATATATATATATATATATATATATATATATATATATATATATATATATATATATATATATATATAAGAGAGGGGAAGTCTTTGCTGACCAGTTAGGATAAAGCTAAGAGAAAACTCGTTGGGTACGCAGCATGCAGGAAGTATACTCTTATAACACTTTTTCCAATATTTCGACAATGTTTATTGTCATCATCAGGGAATGAGTGTCCATGAGATTGTATGCATAGATCTTAAATTAAAATTAATATTGACGTTCATAACCAAAGTGCACATATTAAGAACAAAGTCAGTGAGTGTAACTTAAAATTGCCATCATCACCACATTTGACCAATTAAAGGCAGAAACAAAACAGTCACAATTAAAATTCAAAATATTATAAAAGTATTATTAAAAACTACATCATACCGGTATTCACATCGTCGGCATGGAAAGTGAAATGAAATTAATAAAATATAACCAAAAAGTGAGGCTAAAAATGAGAACATAGAAGAGGTGAAAACACGCCAAAGACCGAGATCTCTTACTCTTAGAGCAGCCGAGCACAGAAGAGATATCACATTGCCAGTATGTCATCTCCCACAAAAGGGAAGACACTCCGAATGTAGAAATTATTAAATTAAACAACTGAAAGATACATGAAACTTATTCTGGCGAAAAACGTTATTTAAATTTTAGGAAACCATAAAGAGAGGATAATTATAAAAAGGGGTCAAAACTGTCTATAATAATTGAGAACAACAAGAAATTGGAAAAGTGAGTAATAAAATTAAAACTCCAAAATAAAATCACTCAATAGAAAAGGAGTTTGAAACTCTTAAGTTGTGAGGATACTGATCCAAGTGCAATAAGAATGAATATATTTCACTTAAATGCTCAATATCAGTCTTTTTGTTCACACAAGAGGATGACTGAGAAATGAAAGCCATTTCCAAAAAAAGTCTCTTATATTTGTTGGACTCTTTAGCTAAGATTTTGGTAGCATCAAAATTGATATTATGACCTTCTTTATGTACATGATCACTCAGTGCACATCTTTCAGGGTGTAATCTACAGTCACTCTTATGGGAACAAATCCTGTCTTTCAATAACCTGTTAGTTTGACCAATATATTCACTCGAGCAATCAGAGCAAGGAATACAGTACACTACATGTGATTGATGTAATAAAGGAGTTTTATCCTTCAGTTTAGTAAATAGAGAATTTATAGTCAAGACAGTTTTATTGGCGATTTTGATGTTATTAAAAGGTTTAAAAACTCTACTTTTGGGTGTCACTCCGAAACTTAGTAGAGTTTTTAAACCTTTTAATAACATCAAAATCGCCAATAAAACTGTCTTGACTATAAATTCTCTATTTACTAAACTGAAGGATAAAACTCCTTTATTACATCAATCACATGTAGTGTACTGTATTCCTTGCTCTGATTGCTCGAGTGAATATATTGGTCAAACTAACAGGTTATTGAAAGACAGGATTTGTTCCCATAAGAGTGACTGTAGATTACACCCTGAAAGATGTGCACTGAGTGATCATGTACATAAAGAAGGTCATAATATCAATTTTGATGCTACCAAAATCTTAGCTAAAGAGTCCAACAAATATAAGAGACTTTTTTTGGAAATGGCTTTCATTTCTCAGTCATCCTCTTGTGTGAACAAAAAGACTGATATTAAGCATTTAAGTGAAATATATTCATTCTTATTGCACTTGGATCAGTATCCTCACAACTTAAGAGTTTCAAACTCCTTTTCTATTGAGTGATTTTATTTTGGAGTTTTAATTTTATTACTCACTTTTCCAATTTCTTGTTGTTCTCAATTATTATAGACAGTTTTAACCCCTTTTTATAATTATCCTCTCTTTATGGTTTCCTAAAATTTAAATAACGTTTTTCGCCAGAATAAGTTTCATGTATCTTTCAGTTGTTTAATTTAATAATTTCTACATTCGGAGTGTCTTCCCTTTTGGTGGGAGATGACATACTGGCAATGTGATATCTCTTCTGTGCTCGGCTGCTCTAAGAGTAAGAGATCTCGGTCTTTGGCGTGTTTTCACCTCTTCTATGTTCTCATTTTTAGCCTCACTTTTTGGTTATATTTTATTAATTTCATTTCACTTTCCATGCCGACGATGTGAATACCGGTATGATGTAGTTTTTAATAATACTTTTATAATATTTTGAATTTTAATTGTGACTGTTTTGTTTCTGCCTTTAATTGGTCAAATGTGGTGATGATGGCAATTTTAAGTTACACTCACTGACTTTGTCCTTAATATGTGCACTTTGGTTATGAACGTCAATATTAATTTTAATTTAAGATCTATGCATACAATCTCATGGACACTCATTCCCTGATGATGACAATAAACATTGTCGAAATATTGGAAAAAGTGTTATAAGAGTATACTTCCTGCATGCTGCGTACCCAACGAGTTTTCTCTTAGCTATATATATTTATATATATATATATATATATATATATATATATATATATATATATATATATATATATATATATATATATATATAATATATATATATATATATATATATATATATATATATATATATATATATATATATATATATATATATATATATATATACCGGGTGTCCACGGAAGGTGTCTCGCCCCTGTAAATTGTTTGTTTTCGGAGGTAATGAAATTAAATTTAGAGGATCCGTTTAATGCATAAAACTGCATATCTTGACAAGTAACTCAACTTCATGTTGTCGGAAATGATATAAACTTTGGATTTTCAAATGGGACACCTGGTATATTTTAAGTTTTTTCGTCTCCAAATGACATTTAGAATACAACGATGTATCATTTGTTACTTTTTGAAACATTTTTTTTTTCGAAATAAAGCTATGAGCTCGAGGGCTATGGATGCGTTCAAATAATTAATATCGGTTCTAAAATGTTTGTTAAAATACAACTTTAATGTTTTCGATCAAAATGGTTCAGCTATGTGACTTTTAATTTTAAAACTATTATTACTATTTTTTTTCGAATGGCATCATGGTGGCTCGTCGGGTTAAAAAAAAAATTTCATTACGATTAATTTGATACCACACTCTAGGTATTAGGCTGAAAGAAAACTTTCAATAAAAAACTGAAATCCCATAACCTTAGAACTTTCTTCAAATGAAGAATCTTATTGATATTAAAATGACATTTGAAATCATCGAGTAGCCTGTGACCAACACAACTGAAACCAATTAAGTCCGAAGCCACACCCACAAATCTACGTCCCAGGGCGGTAAACGCATCTATAGCCCTCTAGAATAAATATTTCTTTCGAAAAAACAAATGAAACAACGGTTACAAAAAGTAACCAAAAAAAGTTCAATATCAACAGTCAGGTCTGTTGATATTAGATGGAATGGGAACCACAGAAACCTTCAGCCACGTAATGTACAGAATAGGTCTGAAATATTTGATTGTTGGATTTGTCTTTAAAAAGACATTACTTTCTTTTTAGAAAAATTGAAAATTCTAGATGTTTAGGTTTTGTCTAAGAAGATGGGTTGTTATGGTTAGAGTTTGTTTGTTTTTTACGTGGGTGAAGGTTTCTGTGGTTCCCTTCTCATCTAATATCGACAGGCCTGACTGTTGATATTGGACTAATTAGCACGTAATTAATAACTGAAGACGGCCACAGCCGTGAAAAAAAATTTTGAAAAAAAGATAAATAGTACCCTATTCTTTGACTTTTCAAAATCAAAATAATTTGAAGCTATTTCAAACATCACGTGGGTAAAGGTATCTGTGATTTTCCTTACTATCTAATAATAACGGATTTGAATGTTAATATTGGACTGAATAGCACGAAAGAATTTTTGATGAAACATAGTAGTCTTTTTTAACTATTGAAATTTTTTCAAATCAATAAATGTCAAAGAAATTTCAATATTTCAAATGTTTTGAAAAAGCCACGAATGTCGTGACGAAACGTAAACTATTTAATAAAATCGAGTTTTTTGAGATTCACCAAGTCTGTTATTGCTAATAATTATCAAAAAGTTAAAAATTGTTCACAGGCAACAACAATTCAAATATATATATATATATATATATATATATATATATATTATATATATATATATATATATATATATATATATATATATATATATATATAACTATATGAATATATCCTTTTCTCCACAAGGCAAAATAATCAGAGAATTTGCATTTTCAAGATAGAATCTGATATTTGTTCGGGTAGAACTTAACTTTTAGTAGTAGACTTAGAGAGTTTCATATAACTAGTATGTAAAAATCCAATATCTGGAAGCAGATAATAAAGAAGATAGTCTCCGTGATCCCATTCAGAGTCGAGCATTTCCTGTAAGAACTGGATGGGGAAAATCACATCGTTACAAAATGAGGGTTGAAAATTCGGCGCCCTCATTTATTAGAATTTTCTATATTCCACCGTCGAACAAATATAATACACTGCTGCAGGATGAGGTGCAGGTTCGCTTCCGATATACATGCGATAGACGCTAACGGAATTCTAATAAACTAAAAATGATTAATTAAACAAACGTTCCGCTGTCAACACGTGGATAAGGTATCGATTCTTTGTCTGCAGGAAAGAGATATAGACCCCAGGGAGTTTGGAATATCTAACGAAAAGTCTTGGAGTAAAAAAATGGATCCCTAGATTATCATTTTTCTGCTGGCGGTAAAAAATTCATTTGGAATATTGGAGATGTTTTTTGTTTATGGAAAGATCTGGAAGCGTATTTCATTTTGGGAACTCAGGAAAAAATATTTTTCGAACAGAATACCTGCTTTCACAGCAATCATGTCGTCATGAAATTTCCATTTTCGCAGATTGACAGAAAGCTTGAAAACTTCGTAATGGAATCATTTGTATCATAACATTTTAATTTTCACAGAAACCATTTCCTCACAACATTTTCATTTTTGCAGATTAACAGAAAGCTTGAAAAACTTCGTACCTACTATAATGATTTGTATCATAACATTTTAACTGTAATTCACTCATCTCACTAAATTTTAATTAATAATAACATTTATGAAACAAAATTTAAAACTAACTGGAGGTTAGCTTACTTACAAGCATTCGGTAGGTCTTGGTTTCAAACCCCGGGGTTATAAGTTACAGCTTGGGAACTTCTGATTTCTCTAGATTCGGCGTTTAATCAAGTGTGAACGAGAAAATATTGAAAGGATGTGAAAGGAAGAAGTCATTATTTCGAATAAATGGTGCAGACTAATAACCACCGCATGACAATTTTCAGGTTAAAATTTCGATCAGTTTCCTCTATACGGATAGAAGCCCATCATCATGAAAATATATATATATATATATATATATATATATATATATATATATATAAATATATATATATATATATATATATATATATATATATATATATATATATATATATATATATATATATATATATATATATATATATATATATATATATATATATGAACATTCATATATGTGTGTTGCAGATTGAAAATGATCATATCATCATGATATAAATCAGAGAAATAAAATTCGTTCACTGTCTTAATACAAGTTGAAATATATGGAAGAAAAATATAATGTAATCGACAAAGAACTTACTTTTCTCTTCATCTAGCTTGGTGTTATTTTTTCTATCCTCCTTAGATTCATCTATAGCTATCGTCACATCTTTCTTTTCTTCAATTTTTTCCATTGTATCTTTGTCTCACTCTCAGTGACTGAGAAACACTGTGTTCTTCCACATCACCTTTCAAGAATTGATTTTATCATCTGATACCACAATAATATTTTGATTTGATATCCACACAGGACAAACATTTCGCCGATAATTCGAACCAAAAAGGAAGTCGAAATGATATCCTAATCCAATTCATATTTGCGTAGGAAATTATATCGCAGGCACCTTCCCAATGATTTTTAAATGTCAACAACGCTAGTATTTAAGAACTAACTAACTGGGGAAGTCATATATATATATATATATATATATTTATATATATATATATATATATATATATATATATATATATATATATATATATATATATATATATATATATATATATATATATATATAGATAGATGGTTGTCTGGTTTCCCGGGTTTGTATCCGCGTATGGGCTTCGTCTTCGTTGAGGTCTGATCGACGTTTCAGCAAAATCACATTTGCCATCTTCAGGTAGCTCTTCTTGGTCGGAATGAATACACTGAAGTTCAGTGTATTCATTCAGACCCGGGAAACCAGACAACCAGATTATCTCCGCGAGAAATATATATGAATATATATGAAAATTAACATATATATATATATATATATATATACAGAGCGGGATTAAGCCAGCGCGGGGCCTGTAGCAAATTCGGCCAAGAGGCCCTTGGTTCGCTTCAGCTTCTCAAGTTTATGGTATTAAACTCAGATTGGAGAACAAAACCGAAAATGTGTGTGCGTGACAGCCCGGAGCATCTATGTAGGAACACGTATATATGTGCGTGTAATGATACCAGTTTTTGAAATAAACCTATATTTTTTAATTACTTTTACAAATCAAACTAGGTGGCTTTTTTTTTGGTAATAAAATAGTTCGTATATTATTTTAAATATTCATTAGGTACAATCAAAGCTACATACACACAATCGAATTCAAATTTATATTCATGTAAGTAGATGATGAAATCCATGATACTTGTGAAAGAGCTATTTGAGCCAATTTGCCTACGGTCAGTTAGCTGATTGGAGTTGAGCTATGAGAACTGACAAAAAATTACGGCCACTCTTTTTCATTCGCCAGGGGGTCACAAGTGTTGGTGTTACAATAATATGTTGGAATGTAAACGGATGCAACTAAAATACAAAGCTAGACTAACATCTAAAGAGCTTTTTAAAGTTTTCTACGTTGTGTCAAATATAAATGTACTTCAAATTATTATAGTTTGATAGTCAATAGAATCCTATTTTATTTGTTCCGGTTTTACGACTACCTTGATAGGTGATAATATCAGGGAATTTTTGTGTGTGCTACAAACTTGCGTGTAGTGCAGTGCAAGTAGTACAAACACATAACTTGTGCGACCAGCGCTCAATTTTTAGAAATGTGGTACAACTTATAATTATTGCTGTAGATTTTGACACCAACGTTTCTCGTGGTAGGTATTATACAACCTATACCTACAATTTAAAGTGACGAAATCGAGTTTTAGATTTTCAGGTGGGGGTGAAGCATAGGCTAAACTTATTTTTTTTATTGTCAGACAGGCGTTGGAGCGCGGGGCCCGAAGCATTTGCTACTCTTGCTACGTGGCTAATCCGGCACTGTATATATATATATATATATATATATATATATATATATATATATATATATATATATATATATATTTATATATATATACCTATACCCATATATTGTTTTTCTTTGTGTTGTCCTGGCCTGTTTGTTTTTATATTTTAAACGAACATTAATTCTCAATAAAATTCACACCTATAATCTTGTTTTTCATGATTTTTGAGATTTTTAGCATCTCCACGGATTCCGCAGTTTGTGTTAGGGGATTCAAATTTGATAAGTGGATTGAGTTGATATTGAGGTACGATCTTCTGTGGTTTTCAATTATTTTTCATAATCATATATTTTTTACGCGCGATACACTTCGCGGCGACTATTTTTCTTTCGCATCATGACTTGCTCTGTACTGAATATGTGATGTACTTCGCGTTGATCTAAGCAGTATGATTTTCTATTTAATTCTCACTCTATGAGATAGTACGACCTTAGTGCTTTCACGTTTTTAGTCGTATTTTTTCAATATTCAATATCAAACTCCTATCTCCAGAACTCCGTTATGAACATCTTCCTGCGTCGTAAGCGTTCGAATATAGAGCTATTCAAACAAGTCTAGGTAGTTTAATGCTCTTTTCTCGAAGTTATTTCCCAAACTCGTAAAGATGAGTAGAGGTCGGGAATTAGTCGAAATGAGTGAGCAGATGCTTTATTGCCTACTCAAAAAGAAACCTCATGTGTTGAATGTGAGTCATTCTACTACCCAAGACTAATTTCTAGCTCGGAATAATTAGTTAGGTTTTATCGGGTACCTCGTTAAAAGTGAACTCCCTACGTTATAAATTCTCTTTCAGTCCCATTCAACTAACGACGCAATTTCGATGTCATATAACCTCACACGTTAACTAGATTATCGATATTGGCCTGTTAAATTACGGAAATTCAGTCTTTTTGTTCCCCATTTTTTATTGATGAATTGTAGGTTCAATTTGGTTTTCTTATATTTCCAGATCAATTGACGAATTGTAGATTCCTTCTTTTTTATTTCGAGTCTACCCTTCAAAGTGCTCAGCCTTAATGTCAAGATGGTAAACTGGTTATGAAATTGCACGTTGAAAAATGTTCTTGAAATCCAGTCGTATTAAATTCCTAGTTATGTTTGATATAGAAGACCGATGTACATATTTCATAAGCATTATATACAGGGCGTCCGGAATATACGTGTATAAAGTTTGACTACAGGCTCCTGACGTTCGATCAAAGCCGACTTAGTTATATCCAAACTTGTCTAGCTTAGCCGGTAGATGGTGTCAAAAATTTAATACTGGTTCTTCCTAAGTTACGTGAAAATCTGCTATAAGTGATATTTTCGTTATATTTAGTTTCTTATTATAATTTTGATGCATACTTCCTACTTTGTTTTATAATTAAGGATTATTAATAATAAAATTGATATATGCAGTTAATTGAAAATATTTTTTTCTGGAAAAACCGCTCATCCAGCGGAAAATATTGAAGAAGTAAATGATCTTTCGATAATAACTCGGATTTCGAAATTCTACATCCCGGAACAAAAGGTTCAAAATTAAATCTTATGGAAACTTCAGAAATTTTCGTCTGAAATCAAGACCTCTGAAAACTCTGATATCTTTGAGCTAAGAAATACAATGATATCGAAATTTCGGATTAAGTTTGTTAATACCTAGGGGCTTCCTACACTTTAGCCTAATGTTCGTTATTTCAATACAGGGTGGTCAAAAAATACAGTTATTTCGTTAGCTTGGAAAAGTGACTATAAGTTGGTTATTTCAAATGGAATACCCTGTATATAATTGAAAATTCGGAAAGCTGCTAGAATTTCCTTTTTATCTATGTATATCATACCTATACCTAACTAGTCAAGTTTCGGACTTATGAGCACTTATTTTTGAAAATGTTCCTTGAACATGGTATCCCCTTGGTATTTGCTAAGCATGTCATGATTACCTACTATTTGACAGTAACGTTGTGACAATCTCCTAATAATATCGAAACTTTCATCACTTCAGAAGTTGGAAATACCTTCAGAAACGATGGAAAAAATTTATTGAAATGAAGTTCTTAGGAATTTGTTTATTATTTTTGGACAGTGTGATAAAATTATCAGTAGGACATGTAGAAAGTGCAATGAAATGTATCCGAATCTACCGCCAATGAACCTCAAAAAATTTATACGAATTCAGAACAATTTCAAAATGTTTGGATCAACTTTAAAAGCACTAAGAAATGTACATCGGCCCGTAACTTCCGAAGACAACCAAATTAATGTCCTATCATATTTTCACGCATTTCCGGAGTCATCGATAAGAAGTGCTGAAGAATATTTTGGCTTAAAATATTCATCTGTTCAAAGAATCTTGCAAAGACATAACATGCATGATTACAAATTCACCAAAATTAAAGCAATGAAGCCTCAATATCCTCAAGAGAGAATTGAATTTTGTGAAATGATATTGGTACGCATTCAAAAAGATCCAATTTTTTTAAATAATTTTTTTTTGAATAAATCAAAATTTTCAATAGAAAAAATTGTCATTTTTGGTGCAGTGAAAATCCTCATTTCACAAAAGAAGCCGGATATCATTCGTATAAATTTCTTGAGGTTCATTGGCGGTAGATTCGGATACATTTCATTGCACTTTCTACATGTCCTACTGATAATTTAATCACACTGTCCAAAAATAATAAACAAATTCCTAAGAACTTCATTTCAATAAATTTTTTCCATCGTTTCTGAAGGTATTTCCAACTTCTGAAGTGATGAAAGTTTCGATATTATTAGTAGATTGTCACAACGTTACTGTCAAATAGTAGGTAATCATGACATGCTTAGCAAATACCAAGGGGACACAATGTTCAAGGAACATTTTCACAAATAAGTGCTCATAAGTCCGAAACTTGACTAGTTAGGTATGATATACATAGATAAAAAGGAAATTCTAGCAGCTTTCCGAATTTGTAATAATATACAGAGTATTCCATTTGAAATAACCAACTTATAGTCACTTTTTCAAGCTAACGAAATATCTGTATTTTTTGACCACCCTGTATTGAAATAACGGAGATTAGGCTGAAGTGTAGAAGGCCCTTAGGTATTAACAAACTTAATTCGAAATTTTGATATCATTGTATTTCTTAGCTCAAAGATATCAGAGTTTTTAGAGGTCTTGATTTCCGACGAAAAAAAACGAAAATAATTTTTATTACGAAAACGGTAACAGATAGGTATAGGGAAATATTATCGAAAGTTGTTAGTTTTCTGTTTTTTGGATGAAATAAATTAGTTTCTAATTTGTTTTACGGTTTGCTACTAAATTGTGATTCTTCAACACGTCCCTAACGACACAAGTACATCCCCTGTACATCCCAGGGACGTCCTTCATTGGCTACTAGGACGTCCCTGGGACATCCTTTGTCGGGACATGGTACCTACTAGGGACGTCCCAGGGACATCTACTTTCCACCGAAAAGGACACCCATGGGATGTCCTTCTGGTATGTCCCAGGGATATCCCGAAGATATATATGAGGTACATCCCCTGGACGTCCTGGCTTTTCCATTTCCTTGATTCATATAATTTGAAGAATTTTATGGAAAATTTGAGGAAAAAAAATTCTAAGATTCTCAACACAAAACAAGTTTAATTCATAAAAGAATGTAACATTGTGTTAAAGTATGATAATTACAGAAAACGATAAACAAATACTCATCCTATATATATATATATATATATATATATATATATATATATATATATATATATATATATATATATATATATATATATATATATATATATATATACATATATATATATATATATATATATAAATATATATAAATATAAATATATATATATATATATATATATAAATAGATATATATATATATATATATATATATAAATATATATATATATATATATATATAATGATGAATCAACAAAAGAATAGAAAAAAATTAAAAAAAACTACAAACAAAAACTCACTATAAATATAAATTCATATGATAAATAAATAAAAGAAACTAGATAAATTAATCAGTTTAAAATTATACATATATATTTAAGGGGGACGGTGCATTTGTTGCAGGCATTATTACATCATCTTTTTCTCTGTGGCTTCTCTCCTTGGCCCTTAATGAATAAACTATAAACATAATATTCAGAATGGGTTAACCTTATATTATTGCATCAATTATTTGATTGAAAAAGAGTACATTTCAATATTTTAATATTATACCAACCTTAAATTCAAAATTTTTTCAATTGTTCAACTACACCTTATATAACTACACCTTATAAACTGATAAACTTCTTCAAATGCTCACGAAAATGGCCAATCACAAACAATAAGAATGCAGAATGCCGTTGATCTTCTAACAAAGAAAACAAACTTGCGCATTAGGTATATTATGAGGTTAATTTACATTGTTGACAGAACACCAGATAATTCAAACAATGTTGCCAAAAGGAATAATTTTCTACTTGTGAAATGGTCACTTCCCAGAAATGTATGAGATATATTTCATTTTTCTTCACAATTATTTTCCAGAAGAAAAACACTTGCAACATTTCGACGAGTTTCGATGATTCTTATTATATATGTGAGTGGATATCGAAAATTCCAGGGACATGAATGGGATATCCTATGGATATTCCAGATGGGATGTCCTCTGGACAAATTATGCGGGACATCCCCTGGATATCCCAATCATGTCCTTGTACCGCGGTACATCAAAAGGACATACCTAGGACATCCCTGTGTTGTTAGGGGTGATGCACATCCCAATTTTTGTTTTCAATCAAATAAATGATTTTCTAATTTTTATTTCTAGTTTCAATCAGAGTGTAATTTTTCAAACCATAACTTATTCCTATCGAACCTCATCTCAACGCGATGTACTTCGAACGAAAAATACGACTTTAGTGACGGAGCCCTGCTGCTCACGTGCTCTTTATATTTATTGGAAGTCGTAAAAAAATTGTTACATTTAAAATTTCTTTACCTATTTTCATATTTAAACACAAACCGGACACATGTGTGAGTGTCTCATCTAAATCTACGACCTCGTGTAAACAATGGTCGCACTGGGGCAGATTTAGTTGGATATGTACGAGAATGGTTATCGATGTGCTGGCCCTGTGGGCGGCTAGCGCGAGGAGGAAACATTGCCAGTTAGCCATCACATGCAGACTTCGCTAATTCACTTTGATACAGGCACGTACAGAGTATGGGGAGTATTAGATACAAAGGGCTCGCTCGTTCAAACGCAGAAGGTGCTCTGGACGTGCACTTTCTATGGAGGATGAATTAAATTTTCCATTTGAGTTTGGATTTACCCTGTGACGATTTTGTTCGAGTGAGTGAAAAGTATTCTATTGTCAGGATTGTTTCGAAATCGCGAGCAATGGATCTTTCTTTCTAGAACTGCACGTGCACATGTTGAATAATTTTTAATAATAAATTCTTGAAAAGTTTGAATTTATTCCACAATATCTGTATCTAATCTTATATAACCGAATAATAAAGGAATCTTAATTGTCAATTAACTAATTGTATTTTATGTCTCGCAAGTAGAATTTTGAACTTGTATGATCATAATCAATGTGTAGATTAAATTAATACGATCTAATATTTTTTAACGATTCAAAATTTCTTTTATACTGGCCCAATTAGAAGTTTAAAGCATTTCTCAATTATATTCACATCGAGAAGCTACAGTTCCATCGGAGGAAAATTGAGGAACATTTTTGTTGCTGTTGCGTGTTTCCGAAATTTTTCTAAATGTTCCTTAAAATTTCTTTATCTTTCGGCAACAAATGTTGACTGTTTCTACTTGTCACCCTTCAAGCTACGATTCTACCGGTTAGCCATAGTTACGTTTGAAGAAATATGTTTAATTGTTCGAAAATACATTTGACATTCAAAATATCGCTTCCATAGATAGTCTGACGCAATTGAAAATACATTTATGTTGAAGGTAAGATTCCAATGACAAATGTTATCTGGAAGAGATAAAAAGTGGCATGTACACAGACGTAGATATTTTGTGAAATGAAACGATTTAAGATAATTCAATAATGTAAGTATAACGTACAATAGTCACAGCAAAAGAACAATCTACAATAAAATATAAACTGTAAATCATATAAAATTTCAAAATTTCAAAGAAATGTATTCAGATTGACGAGGTCAACAAATGACGAAAATGTATTGTCATCGTAAGAAATACTAATATAAAACGATCTTTTTGTGTCGCTTTAGATACCATGAGCCATTTGTGTCATCCAAATAAGCCTGTGTATCGAAATTTTGACCATTAAAACGATTTATAGCTTGAAAATGACATAAAATATTCCAGTTGCTTGTTATTGTGTCTACTAACTCTGAATTAACATATAATGGCGGACATACACTGGCTATCAATTTCAATAACGCATCGGAAACATACTGAAGACTGAAGAGGATCTCCTCGTAACCTAAGCTAATGAGCTGAGAAATAGAAATAGAATATCAATTGGGCTAAAATGTAATTTTTTATAATACAGATATCCGTCCGTAACTCAAAATTGAAACAAAATATTTACGTTGATCGTAAGTGCATTAATTAGCTCTTAAAAAACATATAAAAGTGGCCATAAATTGGATAACTTTTGAATATCACCTTCAATATTAATTAAGTTTGATAAAACTAATCTTTTACAATGGATTAACAAATAATTTATACATACATTCAAATGTTGTTAGGAGATAGTTTCCTATTTTAGTATAAATATAAATATTCACGTACAGGTTAAAATGGACACAAAATGACGTTCTTTATTATTTTTTGTAATTGCTTCAAAATAACATTCAACGATTCAAATATATGGAATGATATTGTAATAAAAACAATCGCAAGGCGACATAAGTTAATGGGATTATGAATTTGCAGGGGTAGATCTACTGAAACGGACACTATAGCCATATTTGACATAATTTAGAAAGGAATTGATCAGATTTCTGGTGGGTGTTTTTTTTTATAATATAGGGATGACCGTTGTTGTTATGTGTTCAAGTGTTACCCAGGATAAGTTTTATGATCTGGATGAACACAAGGAAAACTTGATTTTACTGTGTTTATTATAAAAAAATAGTGTGATATTTGGTGATCATAAAAATAGTGAAATCAAGTTTTTTAAATGTTAACCATGATATATTTTTACGTGATAACGATTGACGCTATCAAATTAATGACCTTGGTTTACATAACCCTTGTTATGATTGGTTGAATTCCTCATTTGAGTGCAGAAGCTTCAATGATCTTTATAATCACAGATGGAGGTGTTCTAAGTTATGTAGATGATACTGCAATAAGGGTTTCTAGAGTGACGTCAGAGGAGGTCAGGAGAAAATTTGGCATCGTATGCGAATGTATGGAGCGCAAGAGAGAAATGAATAAATTTTTAAAATTCAAAATCCATGCTGATGCATTTCTATAACGGAAAGTAATCACAATGTCAGCGCTTGCTCATTATTTCTCAGAAGTCTACTCAATAACCCCGGCTGCCGACTCGATTCTGGCTTGATGTTGGAGGATCATATCAGTCATATATCTAGAAGGCAAAACTCTTCGTGTTCCTCTATTTTGTAGTGATAG
Organism: Cynegetis impunctata; assembly: GCA_030704885.1. Classification (NCBI taxonomy): domain Eukaryota; kingdom Metazoa; phylum Arthropoda; class Insecta; order Coleoptera; family Coccinellidae; genus Cynegetis; species Cynegetis impunctata. Next base: position 368,766 of record JARQZK010000726.1, read on the forward strand.
TCTGCTTTGGGGTTAGAAAGCTTGTTGGTTTTTACTATTTTCTTGGACAGGATCATTCTTCGTTTGAGATTCTTTTGTGGTGTAAGGTGTATGTAGATGAAAAAAGTTTCAATTCTGCAGAAGAGATCCGTAGCATTTTGGCTTGCCACCTACCCGTCCTGTAGGGAGTAGGAACAAAAGTTCGTAATAGGATAATTACTTTGCCCACTTTATTTATATTTAAAGCTGCAACGCTTATCAGGCGGAACATGCAGTCTCTCGAAAGACTAGGTTCCCCATCTATATATGTTTCTAAAAATAGTATTGTCGTTTGTGCTACCCGGCATAAAACAGGGTTATTTGAGAGGTCTTCTGGCAATGTCTCCGTGACTATTTGCAACAAATTACCCTTGAGAATTAGATCTATAACAAGTACAGCTAAACTCACTACACTACATTCAAGAATTTTCTGATTGTAGGAGTCTTCTTATAATACTTATAATGAGATAAGGTCTTTTTTTATATAAGTGTGTTTAAACATATATATTTTACTTTTGTATATGACTTTCATGTGATTATATGTTTATGTTTTATAAATGTAGGTGTACCTACCTACATGCAATTTTGGCATGAACTACCTACATACATATATTGTTATAATGTAGTTAATGATATATCTAACTATTTGTCTTTTTGAATCAAAATATATCAATTGCATCAAAAAAACTTGTTTCTTGGTTTCACGAAGCTCGTAGAAATTTCGAACTAAAAACAAGTTATTGTGTTTCTGTCTCCCGGGCATATTAATATGATATTAAGTCACTCGATTGCCGTTGTTCACATACGCGGAAATAACTTTATTCTCAGGAAACAATTTCCTTTGAATTCTAGAATTTCAGATCGAAGTCGGCCCCGAGCCAAACGGGTTGCAGCTTGTCTTGTTACTGAAACTTCTATGTGCCGACTGCTCGTCTGTGTTACGTAGTTATAGCCGTAGTACAGGACTCCGCTGTTACTTATTTACGTATATCACGGTATATATGTGTGTGAAGTAAATTATATTCTCTGTAGATCAAAGCTTTTATGGTTTTAAGGAATTCCGTGTAATTTAGAAATTCCCGGATGTTCTGCTTCAACACTGGGTTTCATGCTAACTGGCTGTTAACTTATTTCAACAAGCAATTCGAATCCTATTAAATTGAGGTGTACCTATATAATGATGCTGCCGCTGGAGGGAAGATATTCATATTCATATTCAAGAATAACATATTACGTAGGCATTATATTCTTGTTTCAGAACAATAAAATAACTACACAATTACTCCTCAGGTATTCTTTATTATCGTCAAATAATTAATTAACTGTGAGTGCTCTACATAGTACCAACATCACACATGTATCTGTTCAAATTCCAGTAGTGACAACTATACATTTGAAAATCATTAAATATCTATTCTAATACTTAAAGGTATACTTGAATAATTGTGAATCAAATAGTATTCACAAATATTTGAGTCATTTATTGAGTCAAGTCACCCTGACTTGAAATCTGCATACAGCTGTTTCGATCTCATTAGATCTCATCAGTGCAGTTTATTTGACTTGGAGTGAATTAACAAATTTCTAATTGTTCCCCAATACAAATCGCAGTCGTGACTACTATCTGGAAAACAACCCAGAGCGCCATTCACCAAGGATTTTGGAAACAATTCACCGTTTGGATCAAAACTGCAGAATCCCGTAGAGAGAATACATGACTTCCAGAAGTTAAGTTATGTATGTCTACTCTGTAACTGTGTCGTAGGTGCTTCCAGAGCACGCTAAATTAGCGTTTTTATGTGGTTTATCTTACCATCAAATATAAGCAGACAAGACTTCTGATATTGGACTGAATAGCACGTGACTAGTAACCGAAGACGGTCAAAGCTGAAACAAATTTAATAGCATATAGTTGACCGTTTTTTGCCAATACAATTTTTTAATATTATATATCTCTGTTATATATCAGACATCAAAAACACCTCAAATATCGTGTTTCAAAAGGTATACATCGTATTTGTGAATCATTTTCGCCCAGTCTTTCGATACAGTGCATATTGTTATCAGTTATAATATCACAAGAGCATTAATCGATTATACTTTCGAGTAACGAGACGTATTTTGCGAAACATCACGGGAGCGTAGCTCGAGTGATGTTTTAAGAAAATACGTCGAGTGACGAGGTCAGTATAATGATTATTTTTGTTTGCTCGAGTTGGTATTCGTTACGATTATATAACGAATAAAAAATATAAATTTTTGTTGACAAACGTCAAAACACCGTCAATATGAAAACATTCACATTTTGACAGGAGGCGAAGCACCAAAACGATTATATCACGACCTCAAGGGTATATTCACTTATCCATACGCAGTAGTTATGCAGAATTCACGGATTCTTCTGGCTTACTCACACATGAGATATATAATCAGTTATAATATCACAAGAGCATCGAAAATAATCGATTATACTTCTGAGCCACGAGACGTATTTTGCGAAAAACCACATGAGCGCAGCTCAAGTGGTGTTTTAAGAAAATACGTCGAGTGACGAGGTCAATATAACGATTATTTTCTATTGCTCGAGTGGTATTCGTTACGATTATATAACGAATAAAAAATATCAATTTTTGTTGACAAACATCGTCAATATGAAATCATTCACATTTTGACACGAGGCGAAACACCAAATAGTTATTTATGTACCAGGTGCGTTAAATAAATACTAACGCCCGATGGGCCTAGGATCTAGTAACGCACGTGGTGCATACAAGATTTTATTTTTCACGAAAAAATTATTTTATTATAATGAAAAATCGATTTTAAAATTGGTTTATTGCTCCTATACTTTCCATTTTCCTTCTCATAGTAGGCATGTCATTTGTTGATATTTTGACGTTTGTGAATATTTTTGTCATCATATTTAGTGAATGTCATTGCTGCTTTCTTTGTGTAGTCTTATAGAAATAATGGAAATGAAAATGAATTTACCCAAGAATATCATAGAAAATTCAACCAAAGCTGCGAATAATTCATTGCCGGAGAAATCCAGACGACAAGGATTATGAAGTATTCAATCAATGGAAGTTGCTCCATTTCTCCTCGTACAATGAGAGGGCGTTATGATCCATAACGCCCGCTCATTATGCCCTAGGGCATTATGAGTGTATTTATAGGTACCGTATCTAAGGTAAAATAAACAAATAATATACAAGTGAAAAATAATTATTTATTATTTTTCACTTTTATATATTATATTACGTCGCCAAGGGTATATTCACTTATCAATACACAGTAATTATGCAAAATTCACGGTTCTATTGGCTTATTCACACATGAGATATATAATCAGTTATAATATCACAAGAGCATCGAAAATAATCGATTATACTTCCGAGTAACGAGACGTATTTTGCGAAACATCCACGAGAGCGCAGCTCGAGTGGTGTTTTAAGAAAATACTTCGAGTGACGAGGTCAGTATAATCGATTATTTTCGACTGCTCGAGTGGCATTCGTTACGATTATATAACAAATAAAAAATATTTTTTTTTGACAAACGTCCAAAAATCGTCAATATGAAAACATTCACATTTTGACACGAGCCGAAACACCAGAACGATTATATCACGTCGTCAAGGGTATATTCACTTATCAATACGCAGTAGTTGTGCAAAATTCACGGATTCTATTGACTTATTCATACATTAGTTATATAATCAGTAATAATATCACAAGAGCATCGAAAATAATCGATTATACTACCGAGTCACGAGACGTATTTTGCGAAACACCACGAGAGCGCAGCTCGAGTGACGAGGTCAGTATAATCGATTATTTTCGATTGCTCGAGTGGTATTCGTTACGATTATATAACGAATGTAACAAAAAAGACTTAACCTCAGGGGCTTTAATTATATTTCTCTGTTTTCCCTCAACAATAAAACAACGAGATAAAATAATGAATATATTAACGATCAGCTTACATTCAACATTAATAAAAATTACGTGACCTTTAATTTATATATATATATATATATATATATATATATATATATATATATATATATATATATATATATATATATATATGATGTCCCTCGGGTAGTAGTTTGGCTCGGAATTCTTTGTGCTATAATTTAGTCCAGCTTGATGCTCCAAGAAGCGCAACAGGTGCTGCATCTTTTTTCTTTGAAGTGGTTTGTCTCTCCCTCAAATCTCGTCTTCTTGTCGGCGTGGGTCTCCAATCATCTACGTCCTATTTGTCGCCTCCAAACTAAAGAATCGGACATCATGATCCCAAGATAGGCAATCCAAAAATAGGCAATCCAAAATAAAGTTCCCAAATAAGGATCCGAACTAAGGCTCCAGAATAAGACTTCGAAAATTATACTTCAAAATAAGGAATCCAAAATGTGCTCCAAAATGTGGCTCCCAAATAAGGAGGACTGAAAGAGGTTCAATTGTGTAAGCCACGTGTTCGAACGAACGTAATTCTCAACTCTAGGATTTCTACCTGGGTCACGTAATTACAAAAATTACTAAAATGGATCATTTTCTTGAAGAGAAATTGGAAGTTAACTCACAAACAAAATTTGAATTTATAAAATTCGCTACAAAATAAATTTTTCGTTAAACTTCACAAAATTTCATTCTACTATTAATCCAAAATACAAAATGCTGAAGTTAAAAATCCATTAAATTATCCCAGAGAATTCCAGAGTCGAGAATTCGTTGTTAAAGAAATATTCAGAAAATTAAACACCCGAAAGCATATGAAGAAATAAATTAGAGCATCAAAATCACCTGTAAAATGGAACAAAAAATATGCGAAAGAAAATCATAAAAACTATAAAATAATTTCAGGTTGTAGTGAAGTATTAAAACTGGATAATGGCGGCATCTGAAATCATGAAATAATTACTTACCGTGATATGTCCTCCTTTTCACAAAAACATTACAAGAAGTTAAAAATTAAAACTACCAGAATATTGGTAAATCAAAAATCTCTACATAACTCAATTACTTTAAAAGTTTGATTCGAAATTTTATAGCACAATGTCGTCCTAATGGAAAAGGAAAAAAAGGAAACACACGTGTTTCATTCCTCCCTGAAGTATGTGTCAGGGAGGCGGGCAGCTTGAGTTTGGGATTAACTCCTTCAGCCAGATCAGAGGATACACTTGGATGTACAAGTGCATTAAGGATAGGTGAGACGGGATATTTATGGAACATAGGAAGTGTGGGTAGGGTTCAGAGGATTAATACTGGCCCAGCATTCGCCTTATAAGTTTGCAAGCAGTGACTTACATTACCATGAGGAAACCTCTGAGAAAAACTCATGGCACACCAGTCGGCCTCGGGGTTTGAACCCGAGACCTCCCAAATACTAGCCAGCGTACCTAACATACTCGACTAACTAGCTTGGTGTCGTCGTCCTAATGGTCACATCTCAATTTATATAGTTTATTGTCAAGCTGTAATTAATTGGGAGGGTTGCGGAGTCTGCGCTTCTAAGTTGGTACATACGAAATCTATAATATCGGCAGATTTTAGATCGGAACGAATTACGTGAATCTCGAATTGAAACTAGTTGACTACGTTTATGTGTAATTCACTTGACTTTTATAGATTAATAATTCAGAGCGTGTTTTTCCGTAACACGAATAAAAATAAATTTTTTTTGACAAACGTCAAAACACCGTCAATATGAAAATATTCATACATTTTGACACGAGGCGAAACACCAAAACGATTATATCACGTCGTCAAGGGTATATTCACTTATCTATACGCAGTCGTTAGGCAAAATTCACGGATTCTATTGGCTCATTCACACATGAGTTATATAATCGGGTAAAATACTAACAGAGAGTATTGAGGTTAATAACTGAATTGAAAGTAAGTTGAATAAGTTCACAAAAAGTAGTCGAATGACCAATTCTTTAGCTTTTATAGAAACTTTGTGTATTCGAGTATAAACCAATCACGGCAAACGTCGACTAGTTGAAATTTTTCCTCTTTTCACAGCAATTATTCTATAGTCGCTCGGTGAATCGAAAACTACACAAAATAGGGGGTCTCATAAACTTAAAACCGTCCCGAATGAAATATAACGACGGACTTAATTGCGGAGATGAGCATGAATTTCAGGCACGCGAGATGAGAGGAGGGTTCGGCGATATAATGGGAGATACTCAAATTAAAATTTTTATCCTTTTCACGTAACAAGTGCCTTTCCACCGCGACACGGAGCTTTGATATACTTGCTGGAAGTCTTTGAGTTTCGCACTTTCGAGTGTCTGCTCGACTTTCGCCCGTCTGTCGAGTATTACGATTCGAGAATGAATTATGATTTGGTTCGATGAGAAAAGCGTTTAATTAATGCAGTGCTAATGCGTCAATAAACCGACCCAAACGTTTAGATTAAAGATCTTTTTTTTGTCCCTTTTTGGTATTTCTTTAATGATAATGTACTTGTGTCTATTAATATATATATATATATATATATATATATATATATATATATACATATATATATATATATAAATATATATATATATATATATATATATATATATATATATATATATATATATATATATATATATATATATATATATATATATAAATATCTAATATATAAAATTCTCGTGTCACGGTGTTAGAAGTTAAACCCCTCCGAAATGGCTCGACCGATTCTCATAAAATTTTGTGTGCATATTGTGTAGGTCTGCGAATCGGACAACATCTATTTTTGATCCGCCTAAATGTTATGGGTTAATCGTTTTTTATTTTTTTAACAAAATTTTTTATTATTATTTTTTTATGATACAGCATTCAAAAATACACAAAACCTCTTAAATTTCACCTCTCTAGGATTAACCCCTATTTTTTCATCGCGATTTTTATTTTTATTTATTTTATCCACAGTTCCGCAATAGGGTTGCAAGATGGCAATAAAAATAATAATAGTCGGTCTGAGAATAGGTCGCAATATATTTTTCATACCCCTAAGTGATTAGGATGGTCCACCCCAAACATTTTTATGAATATTTAGGTCAAAATTGTTTGTACATACAAACAACTCTAAATTTTCACCCTTCTATCAACAACCCATATTTTTAATAGCTATTTTAATAATTTTAACAACGTTTGCCTGTCAGATAGATTAATAGATAGATATATGAATAGATAGATAGATACATAGATAGATGGATAGATATATAGATAGATAAATAAAAATGATAATTTGTATGGCAGAACAAAGCTTGCCGGGTCAGCTAGTATATATTTATATATATATATATATATATATATATATATATATATATATATATATATATATATATATATATATATATATATATATATATATATATATATATATATATATATATATATATATATATATATATTTATATATATATTTATATATATATATATATATATATATATATTATATATATATATATATATATATATATATATATATATATATATACTCTTGCTTAGCGAATATAGTAAATAGTAACCACCTTCGGGTGTTCCAACTGGTGGCGCTGTGTCATATTCAAATGCCATTGTGAAGTGCGAAACAGTCTGCCTATCATTTCCGTTGATTGTGATAAACAACTTAATGTTTCTTACATTTACCGTCCAAGGTATATGGAAGTATTTCGATGTTTCGTGAACTCGTATAACCAGCTCCGCTAGGAGGTTTGTTTGATTAGTTTCAAATAAATCTCGTAGTTTACTTCATTTTATTTCCACGAACGTGTATCGATAACACGAAGAATTCTGTTTTATATATATATATATATATATATATATATATATATATATATAAATATATATATATATATATATTTATATTTATATATATATATATATATATATATATATATATATATATATATATATATATATATATATATATATGTATATATATATATATATATATATATATATATATATATTATTTAACCTTCCGTCGGGAGCAACTACTTTTGAAACAACTTTGGGCGCAATGCCTCTCACAGATCAGATTCCGTATTAATGCCATAGAAACACTTTTCAATAAAAAAATAAGTATATTTTATCGATCATATATCATAAAATGAAAACGAGTATCACGAAAAAACATTATATAACATTTGACTAGTAGAAAAAAAAAGTGGGTGCGTACAAAGTACAAATGTGAGAAGTGAACTTTCTTTGGCAAACTAATTTTTAAATCTCTTTACTTCTAAAATTGAAATTTAGAAAAGAGCATCCATGACATATTTTTATTTTATATTTTATGAAAAATAGTATATTAAATTCACAAATGACGAGTGGCAAATTGAAATGCCATGTTATTTGTAAATATTAAAATTACCTTACCTTCAAACGAATTATCATAAAAAATTGTAAATTAACAAGAAGATAACAAATATATTGCTCACTCTGAACAACTGCTCAGTATAGAATGATTTACATCTTACCAAAAAATGTTTATTCATAAATTTCACTCACTGTGTACATACTAATGATAAATAAATAGAAAAGATCTGCGTTTACTGTAGTACAAGACGTTATGTGACAGAATTGCCATCTGAAGTTCGAATATTCAACTACTAAACGTATACATCAACAAATAACGTGTATTTTTTCTCGCTTTCTCTCTCGCTCTCTCCATGATCATGTGCTTCATGCTACGTTTGCCCTTTCTCACTCTCTTTCAATCGGTCTCAATCGCTCTCTCCCTCTTCTTAGACAAAAACGTCGCACATCCGTAAGAATTTTAGCCTCATGCGCACAAATGAGTTTCACTTCAAAAATATAATGCATTCTCTAAACAGGATAGTAAAGAGTTAACGTTTAGTTTAGTAAAAGCTGCAATTACTTCAATAATGGTACCTAGCCATCTTCTGGTTTCGAAACGTGCGAATTGTCTTCGACGTGGTTCATTTGTTTCCGATGGGTGGCGCTGTGTTAAATTTATATTTTATTGCGTTGCGTAGGGAAAACCATAAGAACGTTTGAAATGTTGGGTTAGTTATCACATTCGGTAGATGGATGGATAATACTGATGAGCTCCAAAAAGGGAGAAACAGCTGTCTATATTTTCCATGTGGGTGACTATCATCTTAGCATTTCTAACATTTACCGTCTAAGGTAGATGGGAATATTTCCATGCATGGTGAACTAGAATAAGCAGATCCGCTAGGGGATTTATTTGATTTGTTTTAAATGTCCTAGTTTTCACGTTAATATATATATATATATATATAGTTATATATATATATATATATATATATATATATATATATATATATATATATATATATATATATATATATATATATATATATATATATATATATATATATATATATATATATATATATATATATATATATATATATATATATATATATATATATATATATATATATATATATATATATATATATATATATATATATATATATATATATATATGTATAGGTATATTTAGATTGCAACTTCACTTAGAATTTCTGGAGGAAAAATAATATTTTGACAATTTCACGCTCTGCTGACAATTTGCTCAACCAGCTTTATTTTTTCAAACGCTGCAAACGTTTTCTCTTGGAAATTTTTCCCCAGTTGCCCCCGATGTGCGAAAAGAAAAGCAAGTAAGATAAAATCTTAGCGAATGATGCCTGCCCATTTTCGTGAATCATTAATTTTCATTGTTGGAGAGACGTTTCGAGATGAGGCGGGTCTTAGGGGGGCACTTAGTTTCAATCTGGGCGGCTTAGAACGAACATTTCTGCTTTTTTCTCTTTTTATCGATTGTCTTGCATCGGGTTTGGCACCCCCGCTCGGCCTTTGGCTTTTCATAATCCCAGAAAGAATTTGTATATTTCCCTTTGAATCATTTGCTTTCCAGGCGAATATTCAGACGATAAATAATGAGTTTGAGATTACTTGTTGTCGTGAAATCATTGCTGTTGTGGAGATTTATTCCATAGATACTCTTATCGAAGTTGGATCTCAGAGAGGAAATTCTGAAGTTTATCGGAATATATATATATATATATATATATATATATATATATATATATATATATATATATATATATATATATATATAGGTATATATATATTTATATATATATATATATATATATATATATATATGTATACATATGTATATATATATATATATATATATATATATATATATATATATATATATATATATATATATGTATATATATATATATATATATATATATATATATATATATATATATATATATATCTAATATATAAAATTCTCGTGTCACGGTGTTAGACGTTAAACTCCTCCGAAATGGCTTGACCGATTCTCATGAAATTTTGTGTGCATATCGGTTAGGTCTAAGAATCGGACAAAACCTATTTTTCATCCTCCTGAATGTTAAGGGTGGTCCACCACTTTATTTTTTGTTTTTCAGACAAAATTTTCTGTTCTATTTTGTTTATGATACAGCGTTCAAAAATACATACAACCTTAAATTTTCACCCCTAGTTTTATTTGTTGATTATGAACTTTAAATTTTTTTAGCAAGATTTTTATTTTGTCATGAATGTCAGAATGAAAATTCCATCGCGATTTTCATTTTCTTTTTAAAATTTTATCCACAGATCCACAATAAGGTTGCAAGATGACAGTCGAAAATAACAATAGTCGGTCTGAGAATAGGTCGTAATATATTTTTCATACCCCATATAAGTGATTAGGGTGGTCCACCCCAAACATTTTAAAAAATTTTTCGGACAAAATTTTTTATTTTAATTTTTTTATGATGTTGCATTAAAGAATACACACAACCCCAAAATTTCAACTATCTATAAACAACCCATATTTTATAATAGCCATTTTAATAATTCAAATAATGTTTGCCAGGTCAGATAGATTGATAGATAGATATAAAGATAGCTAGATTGTTAAATGAATGGATAGAAAGATAAATATCTATCAAGATAGATAGATAGATAGATAGATAGTCAAATAGATAGAGATACATCGGCAGATAGATGAATAGATATAGGGTTTTTCAATAAGAGGTACCTGATGTTGAAATATTATATTTATAATAGGGTGCCATGATTTGATGACAGTGAGTTGATCTGACATTTCACAAGTCATTACAAGTAATAAAATGGAGCGATACACGGTAGATCAGCGTGCTTACATTGTGAAAACTTATTATGAAAATGAGTCTTCTGTAATAAAGGCATTTTGCAGAATTCGTGATTACTTTGGTCCCCATAACCGCTCAACAGAAAAAAAAATTCGCAGTTTTGTGCGTAAGTTTGAAACCAAGATGTGAAATCTGAAGTACGTGAACGTGCATGCCGTTCTGTGGCAAACATTGCAGTGGTTCGTGAAAGTGTGGCTGCAGATCCAGAAGTGCCTGTCCCACTACGTGCGCAGTAATTGGCTTTCAGCAAAACCACAACGTGGCGAATTTTAACAAAAGATTTGTCGCTACACCCATACAAGATAGAGTTAACTCAAGAATTAAAGCCAGCCGACCACTTGCAGCGACGTACATTTGCTTATTGGATACTCCAAAAGCAGGCTGTTGATAATGACTTTTGCAAGAGGATAATGTTTAGCGATGAAGCCCATTTTCAGCCGTGGCGGTCATTTGACAGATATTATTTTTCATACTTAATTGTAATAAGTTATGTCAAAGATTACTGTAACAATATCAAAATTTTCTAGTTTATTTTGTATTTTATTTACTACCAAAACCCGGTACCACTTGTTGAAAAACCCTGTAGATAGATAAAAATAATTTATATGGCAGAACAACGTTTTCCGGGTCAGATATATTGATAGATATGTGATAGATAGATGAATAGAATGATAGATACGTAATTAGATAGATAGATAGTTAGATAGATAGAGATAGAAGGATAGATAGATAAATATAATTTATATGGCAGAACAACGTTTGCTGGGTCAGCTAGTATATATATATATATATATATATATATATATATATATATATATATATATATATATATATATATATATATATATATATATATATATATATATATATATATATATATATATATATATATATAAAAGAGAACAATGCTTCCTTAAAATTTTCCGGCTGAGGACACCTTCAGTTGAACACTGATTACGTCTCTTCCAGTCCAATATCAGCAAACAATGTTGCTTATATTAGATGGTAAGGCAGATCACACAAACCCTTGCCCAAATAATCAATTATTTTGCAAGTTTTTCTTGCAAGCTTGGACGTTTTTAATTACTAATTACGTTATTTAGTCTAAAATTAGCTTTCAGTTCTACTTATACTAGATGGTTAGAGGAACCGCAAAAACCATTACCCACGTTATGTACAAAACAGGTTCTTAATTATGATTTGAGGATTTGTCTTTAAAAAGAAATTACACTAAATTTGTTCAAAATTGTTCAAAGTTATGCCCATTCTAGGAAAAATGAATGTTGTTTATATGATTCATTGTGGATAGGATGGTCTGCAGATGTGAAATGAACCTGCATTTCTCTATTAGAGAAAAGGGTAGTGGTTAGTTTCACATCTCGTCTAGCTTCGCTCAGTACGCGATACACCCATTTAAAAAAAAAATGATAAAATTATTTTCTAATTTTTATTTCGATTCGTTATTAAAGAGTGAGTGTTTGTTCAAACCATTTAATACGTTTAAATTAAATAACATCTAGGAGCAATACACTTCGAGTGAAAAACACAATATTAGTGACAAAACTCTGATGCTCACGAACTTTTTTTTAAACAAAATCTTCTTGCTGAAGTTATGTGTTCTAAATTTTCTTTCAATGAAGATATAACTGAATGTTAAATTCAAGTAGAAATTGTCCTAGTTCGAATCAATTTTGTGAAGAAATAATCTAAATTTAAAATGGACTGATCTACGTAAATTACAAACCAGTTGACAAAATAAACGTATAGAAAAACATTTTTGAAGGGGATGGACGAACTAGAGCATATCTTACATAACTCACGTACAAACTACGATTCTTCACGCTCACGCGATCTGAATAATTAATCGAGAAGATTGAAATTAATCCGTTTATTTCCTTTCGTTTTTCCAACAAGCACGAACGCTGGACTGAGAAGAATTAAATTGAAAATTTCATTTTAAACACTTTATTCGCCTGAAAATTGCGCATTCACGGTAGCTTACATTCAGGCTTAGATGGTGTTTTATTGTAAACAGTTTTCTACTGAAATATTTATGAAAACAACGTTCGCATACATCGGAGATTACTTAAATAGAGGAACGAAGGTTTTTGTAATTCGAGGACAAATATGTGTGGGAAAGATTTAATAAGTCTACGTTTCTGGTGAACCATACAATGCATCACTTTGAAAATTCAATGGAAGTCATAGTCGGACATTCTCTACACAACTAAAATAATTTTGGTAATGCGGTGTTGCCACTTCTATTAGAAAGTAGTAGCAACTTTGATTTTCAAATCAAACAACCTGTCTATAATATTATTTTTAGAATCTACAACAATTTTTCAATAACTTTTCATGATATTTTCCTATACCTATCTGTTACCGTTTTCGAAATAAAAATTATTTCAATTTTTTTCTTCGGAAATCAATACCTCTAAAAACGCTGATATCTTCGAATTGAGAAATACTATGATATCGAAATTTGGGTTGAAGCTTGGTGATACTTGGGGGCTTCCTACACTTCAGCCTAATCTGCTTAACTTCAAACAGGGTGGTAAAAAAATTCAGTTATTTTGTTTGCTTGAAAACATGACTGAAAGTTGACTATTTCAAATAGAATGCCCTATATATTATTGAAAATTCGGAAAGCTGCTGAAATTTGCTTTTTATATATGTATTCATACCTATACCTAACTAATCAGGTTTCGGACTTATGAGTATTTATTTGTGAAAATGTTCCTTGTACGTGGTGTCCCCATTCGGTATTTGGAAAGAATGCCATGATTTCTATTAAACACTAACGTTGTGACAATCTACTAATAATATCGACATTGTCGTCACTGCAGAAATTGCAAATACTTTCAAGAACAAAAAAGTTTTAATGATTTTTTTATTATTTTTGGACAGTTTGATAAAATTATCAGCAGGACATGTAAAAGTTCAATCAAATGTATCCGAATCTACCTCCAATAAACCTCAAGAAATTTATACGAATTCAGAACAATTTCAATGCGTATGGATGAACTTTAAAAAAGCACCAAGAGACTTGATAGTGAAAATATTTATATAAATAAATATAAAAAAGGAAAACAATTATTTGGAATGCTTCACAATATGTTCGAATCGCTGGCCGTTCACTTTCAAGCACTTCAAAATGCATGCGTTGACTGATTTCGACGTGGCAGGTCTGATTTCATTCTGATTCAAAACTTCAACTGTTTGGGTAATACATTATAACAATTCGTCTCCCGATCGCACGTTTTTGAAGGTATTTGCATCTTCTGAGATGTCAAAAATATCGATATTATCAGTAGATTGTCACAACGTTACTTTAACATAGTAATCATGTCATGCTTACCAAATACCGAATGGGGATACCATGTTCAGGGAACATTTTTACAAATAAATGCTTATAAGTTCGAAACCTGATTAGTTAGGTATAGGTATAATTTACATATATAAAAAGAAAATTCCAGCAGCTTTCCGAATTTTTGATAATATAAAGGGCATTCCATTTGAAATACAATCAAATTAACTGAATATTTTTTCCACCCTGTATTGAAGTAACGCAGATTAGGCTAGAGTGTAGGAAGGCACCAAATATCAAAAAGCTTCAACTCGAAAATATCAGCGTTTTTAAAGGTCTTGATTTCCGAAGAAAAAAATTGAAATAATTTTTATTTCGAAAACGGTAACAGATAGGTATAGGGAATTATCATGAAAGGTAATTGGGAAATTGTTGGAGATTCTAAAAGGAATATTATATACAGGCTATTTCATTTGAAAAATCAAAGTTGGTACTTCTAGTTGGTACTTCTTTCTAATAGAAGTGGCAACACCGGATTACCAAAAATATTTTTGCTGGATAGAGAATGTCCATTAAATTTGCATATTGATCCGTTGTATGGTTCACCAGAAACGTCCAATGTGCCACCCACCGTGAATCATCCTGTGTATATATATATATATATATATATATATATATATATATATATATATATATATATATATATATATATATATATATATATATATATATATATATATATATATATATATATATATATATATATATATATATATATATATATATATATATATATATATATATAATATATATATATATATATATATATATATATATAATCTCTTGATAATTATTAGCAATAACAGGCTTGTTGAAATTTCTTTGACATTTATTGATTTGAAAAAATTTGAATAGAAAAAGACTACTATGTTTCACTAAAATTTTTCGGCTGTGGCCGTTCTTTGTTATTTATTACGTGCTATTCAGTACAATATTAACATTCAAATCTGTTATTATTAGATGGTAAGGGAAACCACAGAAATCTTTACCCACGTAATGTTCGAAATAGGTTGAAATTATTTTGATTTTGAAGAGTCAATGAATAGGGTACTATTTATCTTTTTTTCAAAAATTTCTTATTGCGGCTGTGGCCGTCTTCAGTTATTAATTACGTGCTATTTAGTCCAATATCAACAGACAGGTCTGTTGATATTAGATGGGAAGGGAAAAACAGAAACCTTCACCAACGTAATGTACAAAATAGGTTTAAAATATTTGATTTTTGTCTTTAAAAAGACATTACTTGTAATTTTGGAGATCACATGTTCTAAACTATATTTTCTTTTTAGAAAAATTGAAAATTCTAGATGTTTAGATTTTGTCTAAGAAGATGAGTTGTTATGGTTAGAGTTTGTTTGTTGAATTATTTTGTTTTGATTTATGTTGTTTCTTAGAAACAAGAGCTATTACAACAAACTCCTTTTATAAATGTATCGTACATTCGAAATATTAATCAAAAGGTACTTTTTCTGAATAAGTTGATTCTAAATATGTTTGATACATTAGCACCGTTAAAAAAAATTGTTATTAAAAAACCTAAACCCCCTTGGCTGACTGATAATGTTCAATTTATGATCGAACTGAAAAACAAAGCCTTCAAGAGGTACAGAAAGTCAGGCAGTAAGCCACTCTGGGATTACTATAAGCAGCTAAGAATTCAAACCAATATAGCGATTTCTTATGAAAAAAAGTGTTATCTGGAGTTTCTCGTTAACGGTAACGTGCATGATACCAAAGCGCTTTGGAAAAGGATCAACCAGGTTAACATTTACAACAAATCCCCAGCGTCATCGATACCTGACCATTTAAATATACCTAATGAAATAAATGATTACTTTCTACAAGCTTCTCATAGTGTTATTACGACTGTATTAAAACAATGGTTAAAAATAACAATTTACACTTTTATTATAAGAAATAACGCATGACGCACGTTTCGGTGGAACTTCACCTTCTTCAGATGCTAATGGCAAACTAACTATGATTTTCTGTTATATCGAAAACAAGAAATGACAAATTATGTAGAAGGGGTAAATACAAAGATGGTTACAAATAATTATTAGAAAAGGAAAAACCAATTCTGAACTGCTAGTCAGGTAGTTCGGTAATTTTGAAAAGATTAAGAAGGGGGCTTGAAGTATGATCGATTTGGCTATTCAATAGGAGACCGGAATGCTTGTATTTATTTATCTGTAATGATTCTAAAAAATTAAGTTTAATTCCTTTACTTTCAGTATTTAATATTTTAAAATCGAAATTGAATGTGTGATTTTCTTGGATTAAATGGTTTGCATAATGTGAATCCGACTTCTGATTAACAAAGCTACGTTTGTGTTCTGAAATTCTAGTTTGAAAACTTCTGAAAGTTCTACCAATGTAAAACTTATCACAATCGCCACAATTAATTTTATAAACTCCCGATTTATTATCTTTATGAACTTTGGATTTATTATTTTTTATATGATTTCATAAATTATTACCGGTACGATAAGCAATGTTAATGTTGTGCGTAGATAAGAGAGATTTAAGTTTTTTACTTGAATTTCCGATGAAAGTGAGGCTGTTGTATTTGATATTATTTTTAGTAAGGGGGTACACCTGCTTAATCGCATTTTTGAAAAACTTTTTATCTATCATATTGTCTATAATATTGGGATCATAATTATTATTTACGGCAATTTGTAGTTATGTTGTTAAATTGGCATTTGAAAAATTCACTAATTTATCCAATACTAATTTCGATAGTAAGGAAGTGAATTTATTGCAAAAAGGTTTCAACCACAATATACAACCAACTCATTCAACACGTCACTTCGAACAACTCGGCGTAGATACTGAAATAGCTGTTAGAAATTTGCCTGATAATCCACTTGTAAAACACCTAGCTTCTAATATTATTAAAAATGAGTATAACAAATACAACGCCAATTTATCAGAAATGTCCATTGTAAAATCAATCAAACAAAAAACACTCTCTAATGATATCATTTTCACCAAAGCGGACAAAGGTAATACAGTTATCGCTTTGAATAAGTGTAATTATTTACGTAAAACTTTAGATGTTTTGAACTCCGGTAATTATAAGTTACTAAAACATGATCCAACCAGTAAATTTCAGAAAAATTTAAAATTAGCTATCGATAACATTAACATCCTTATACAAAATAAAGACAAGTATAAACTCATTTTTTCAAATCCTTTGGTACCACAACTTTACTCTTTAATTAAATTACACAAACCAGGCTATCCAATCAGACCCGTAGTGTCATTCACTACAGCACCTTCAGTGTTTTTGTCGCAGTTTCTAATAGAAACAATTCAAAATTATTGTAAATTTCAGCCTAAATTCTCTATCAAAAACTCTTACGATTTAGTCAATAAAATTGAAAATATTCAATTGCCACTTAATTCTAAATTTATGTCGTGGGATGTAGTTAATCTTTTTCCAAGTATACCACCCAAGGTACCTTTAACCCTAATAGAAAAGTTACTTAATAGCAATCTTGTTAATCCTCTCATAAAATCAGATATATTGTCACTTTTGGAATTATGCCTGGAACAGAATTATTTTAGTTTCAATGATAAGATTTACAGCAGTACTGAAGGCTTAATTATGGGAAACCCGCTGAGCCCTTTGTTGGCTGAAGTATTCATGGATAATTTGGAACAGTTAATTCATAATCATCCTGTTAGTCGACAATTCGTTTATTGGTTTAGATATGTGGATGATATTATTTGTTGTTTAACTGGTACTCTTAGACAACTAGACTGCTTTCAAACATTCATTAATACTTTACACCCTAATATAAAATTCACTTTAGAGATGGAAAAAGATAACTCGATTAACTATTTGGATTTGAAAATAACAAAAGTAGATAACAAACATAATTTTTCAATTTTTCGCAAACCATCGCACACTGATAGCGTCATACATAGTACTTCCCTACATCCTTTCCAACACAAAATGGCAGCTTTCAATAGTATGGTACATCGTTTAGTAATATTCCACTTTTCAAATGCCAATTTTAACATCGAGAAAAATATAATTAAACAAATTGCCGGAAATAATAATTATGATCCCAATAGTATAGACAATATGATAGATAAAAAGTATGTCAAAAAAGCGATTAACCAGGTGTACCCCCTTACTAAAAATAATATCAAATACAACAGCCTCACTTTCATCGGAAATTCAAGTAAAAAACTTAAATCTCTCTTATCTAAGCACAACATTAACATTGCTTATCGTACCGGTAATAATTTAGGAAATCATATAAAAAATAATAAATCCAAAGTTCATAAAGATAATAAATCGGGAGTTTATAAAATTAATTGTGGCGATTGTGATAAGTTTTACATTGGAAGAACTTTCAGAAGTTTTCAAACTAGAATTTCAGAACACAAACGTAGCTTTGTTAATCAGAAGTCGGATTCACATTATGCAAACCATTTAATCCAAGAAAATCACACATTCAATTTCGATTTTAAAATATTAAATACTGAAAGTAAAGGAATTAAACTTAATTTTTTAGAATCATTACAGATAAATAAATACAAGCATTCTGGTCTCCCATTGAATAGCCAAATCGATCATACTACAAGCCCCCTTCTTAATCTTTTCAAAATTACCGAACTACCTGACTAGCAGTTCAGAATTGGTTTTTCCTTTTCTAATAATTATTTGTAACCATCTTTGTATTTACCCCTTCTACATAATTTGTCATTTCTTGTTTTCGATATAACAGAAAATCATAGTTAGTTTGCCATTAGCATCTGAAGAAGGTGAAGTTCCACCGAAACGTGCGTCATGCGTTATTTCTTATAATAAAAGTGTAAATTGTTATTTTTAACCATTGTTTTAATATGTTTATTAATTTACACCAAGTATCGGCCCAATCAATCCAAAATTATCACGACTGATCGCACTTTAATGAATTTTATTCGCAGAATAAAAAATGTACTTTTGATGATCTTTTATATTTTGATTCTGTTCCTGTTGCAATCGTAGGAAAATATTTGACTCAAATAAAATCGAGAGCTACTGTTTCGGATTTAATTAATGTCGAAATGGTTCAGTTATGTTGTCCTGATATTCTGCCATATTTAACTAACATCATAAATTCTTGTCTACTTGAATCTGTCTTTCCTGACTGCTGGAAAATCTCACGTGTCACGCCGTTACCAAAAAAGAAGGATATATCTCAACTGAGTGATTTACGTCCTATTAGTATTCTTCCGTGTTTATCAAAGATATTAGAACGGATTATGTACGATCAAATCTCAGAGCATTTGAAAAAATATGAGATTCTTCCTAGTTTCCAATCGGGGTTCCGACCAGGACATAGTTGTGCAACAGCTTTGTTGAATGTAACAGACGACATTATGAGGGCTGCAGATTATGGTAAATGTACAGTTTTAATTTTGTTGGACTACTCGAAAGCCTTCGATACCGTGATTCATAAACTTTTGATTTCGATTTTAAAGTATGCTGGATTTTCAGACTCTGCTGTTAGTATGATTGAAAGTTATCTCTGCGATAGGTGTCAGTACGTTGAAACCTCGGCAGGTCAGTCAGACAGAGGAAGTTTCCGCTGTGATGTTCCTCAGGGATCTATTTTGGGTCCCTTATTGTTTAGTATTTACACAAGCAAAATAACTTCCTGCTTGAAACATTGCAAGGTACATCAATATGCCGATGATACACAATTGTATTACTCCTTCTTCCCGTCAGATTGGTATCTGGCTAAACAGTATATGGAAGATGATATTGAAAGATTGGTTTGTTCTTCGCGGCGTCATGGCTTACAGATTAACCCGGCAAAGTCGTCGGTTATGGTGTTTGGGAGGAATAAGGCTTTTGTGCGGTCGGTCTTGAACCTGAGGGTTGCTGGTTCCATTCTGGTTTGTGAGCTGGTTGCAAGGAATTTAGGGATGTACATAGATACAGATTTTCGTTTCAGAACGCACGTTGGAAAATGTCTGCAGAAAGCTTACATGTCATTGAAATTGCTCTATCCACATCGACATATTCTCAGTAAAAATTTGAAAATAACATTAACTAATGCTTTGGTTTTAAGCCATTTCAATTTTTGTGACCCTGTATACTCACCATGTCTGGATACTATGGATAGGAGGAGAATATAACGGATTCAGAAGTCTTGTTTAAGATTTGTGTACGGCATAAGAAAGTTTGAACGGATTTCGCACAAGTTGAAGAATGCTAAATGGCTGTCGATGGAAAATAGAAGGAAACTTCACTGCTTGGTTATTTTTCATAGGATTATACTGAGTGGATCGCCAGCATATCTATCGGATAAAATTGAGTACCGGACTGATGTACACAACTTGAACTTGAGATTCAAGGAACTTATTTCACCACCGTCGTACAGAACAGCTATCTTTAGACGTGGATTTACCTACAACGTGTATGCACTATACAACGGAATACCCACTGAATTGAAGCGTGAGGTTTCTTTATCTCTTTTTAAAAAGAAGTTGAAGGAGAGATTAATGAGCATCTAGGGTGACACTACAATGGCGAAGTGGCTGGACATGATCGTATTCGTTCATTCATTCATTATTGCTTGTTTTTTTGTGTTTGCTTCTAACTTTGTTTATCTCTTTAATAGGTTAAGAATTATTTTGTTTTCTGGGGCTGAACTCGAACATTTTCAAATTGTTTTCAGCTCCATTTTGCATTCAAATTCAATGTATCTTTTTTTTTTTTTGTTTTGTGTCTATTTGTTTCTTGAATGTAAATAAAGATTATTATTATTATTATTATATATATATATATATATATATATATATATATAATTTTTGAAATTATCATTGCTTATCATTCAATCGTTGACTTCAAAATGAACGAAGTAACCACAATTCAAAGGAAAATGAAAAATTTGTGGAGAATTCTCAAGGTTAATGATATCACAGGAATTCATATTATCGGTTATCTATTATTTCTAAATAAGACTGGCATACTAACAATAGTTTATGCAATATTCTGTTTTATGAAGAACATTCAATTATTGTCATGCAATAGTATTTGATATGTGTAAAATGAGGTATAGCAAGTTGATACACCTAAATTAATAAAGACCATAGAGTTTTCTTTCAAGAATCAAGAGAGCACTGTTTCAATCGCCAATTATATACAATATTTCTTCTGCATGAAGAAATGTTTTGAACTAAAATCAGAGGCTAATCAGTTTATCTATAACAAGAAAAATGAAGACATATATAGTACTAGTTAGATTACAAATATATGTTGAATTATTTTATTCGATTATGTTTTACAGTCCAGAAAGTCGGCAGTATTTGGACATGTGGAAGTGATTTGCAAAGAGAGGGTTATTATATATGGTTCTCTACGGATCAAATAATGAATGACACCAACTGTCTACCAGTTGGTGTCCACCAGTATGCTCTAGAACCAAAAAACTTTAATAATACAGGGCACTATATTAATATATTACGACGTATCACTATTATAACTTTTTACAGTTATGATCAAAATTATAGTATTAGCAATTATTTCATCTGGAAACTTTATCTATTCCATTATGTCGATGACTTCATTTGAATATTTTATTAAACTATTAAGTGACTTAATACTCAATACAAAAGTTTCAATAAATAAGTTGAGAAAATATTGGTTCAATAAAAATGTAAGACGTTTAGTAGCTATATTTGGATTGTAAATGTAAATGTAAAAGATAAATTATATTCATCTGCATTTTTTAAATATCTGTTGTGCTTAGTTTTTAGCTTAACGTTTAGTTCGATAAAGAATTATTATAAAAAAAATTGTTTCTCAAAATGATCGAATTCAATACCTACATTTTAATGATGTCGTATGTAGGAATTTGATGGAATTGTATATAAAATCTTTTTTATAGCAGAAATCGTTCTCCCCAAAGTTGCCATTGGTAGTATACAATATGCTCATTGAAAGCAGAATAGTTGTATCAACAATGATGATTGAAATCTGTCTAAAGCTACGGTTCCACCGGAAGAACATAGAGGAACGTTTTGTTGCTAAATGTTTGTCCTTGTTGCCATGGATAGAAACTTATGGCAACATAAGTAAATTTATTATTTCCACTGAAGCAACTAAAATTGTTAAAAGTCGCATATTGTTTTTTGAGTAGGGTAGAGCGGGGCTTAAAGGTCCACGGGTTTAAAGGTCCACCATTCATATCTAAAAAACTAGTGTCGTATCGTTTCTTCTATCTATACGAGTGGTCAACAGATGTCGCTAGGAGCGTAACGAGACATCGTTGACAGTCGAGCGACGACGCTAGTAGGACATACATGACTGCGTCTCAAAATTTTAACGTAAGTAAATTGTATATAATACTAAATAAATAATTGCTTCGCCAAATTCGACTTCCCAAAATGCAGGCGGCCGAAGGCAGCATTTTGGCAAACTTATGAAGCCGAGATAAGGAGATCGGCCCCGTCGATCGCCCACGTCCTTTCCGTAGTGCTTAGGCTACGTCTCGCCTCGATCCGAGACGCCGATTTTCAATATCGAAAGTTTGACGTTTCTCCGAAATTCGCGAAAACGGCTGCATTCCCAACACTTAAGAACTATTTTCGCTTCACATGGACTCCAATTCACGTGACCGCCTTTCGAGCCGACAGTTGGACGGGTCGAATTCTATCGAGAAGTTTCGGCACGGCGAGGCCCAACGAGTATAGTAGTATCCTACCGATTCCGCACAAACTACGATTGACAGTGAGCAGATGGCGCGCCCGTTCGACAGAAGGCAGGGACGGGCTCAGCACTTGACGCGTCGCTTACCGTTCGACAGAGGAAGGGTCAGGCTTTGCAATCATCGTGGTTCGGGAAACTACATTTTCATCGATCTATAGTTTTCACGGATCTATTTAATAGGCGGGGGAGCCTCTCACTAGTTTAATTACTATTCTTTTTAGTTCCGGGCAGTGTTATTTCATTTTCCATGCCTAAACTCCGTATATTGGTATAGGTTATTTATTTGTTTTTCACGTTTTATCATTAATATTAAGCTAGATTAAACGGTATTTTTATTATAACCTGAAAAAACACTTTTACGCGGTTGGGGTAAAAAGTTCCAATGTGGACCTTTTAGCCTACATTGAATTTTTTTACCCCATAATTAATATATAGGTTATTAAAAATATTTTTGTTTCAGAATGCGCAACTATCAAAGGAAAGCTGATCGTGAGCAACGTGCAGCTGATTTAGTTATCAATGAAAATGTATCATTAAGGCAGGAATGTCGTTTTTTTTTGAAACTTCATTATCAGGATTTATCAAAAGAATGGATCCTGTCAATTTGAGATTTGGCTATGGTACTTCTAGGCAGATATTCAATGAAGAATAAGAAGCCAGCCTCACAGAATAGTTGCTCAAACTTTTCAACAAATTTTTTTTCACGGGATAGGTCCTAGAGAAGATCGTCGCATGGCTTATGACTGTGCCATCAAATATGCAATAAGTGTATCAGAAACGTGGCATTCCAACAAAATGGCTGGTACAGGTCCGTCGATTCCACCTATGTTCACATTTCCCGCAAAAAGTTCCAAGACCATTTATGCTGTTGAATTTGCAAGTAAATACAACAGAGGTTGTATTTACTTTGTTTGAGATAAAATAGAGTTACCAAAAAGTATTTATTAAGTTCCTATGTTGTTATTATAATTAAAGAAGAATTTTATTTTTGTATTTAAAAACGTTTGAGATTAAAAATTTGATTTTTGTGTTAAAAACGCTTAAGGAAAAAAATTTTTTTTCCTGGGTTTAGAAATGTTCATGAAAAAACATTTTATTTTTGTGTTTAAAAACGTTTAAAATCTTTTGTTTTTCATAAGATTTTGAAGATTTGAGGAAGATAAAATCTTTATGAAATTAAAATTAAATACCGGACCTTTTTGCCCCTTGGCTGTTCCTTTTTACCCCTACCATGGGGCAAAAAGAGACAGACGACAAGGTCAAGAAAAACTGTGAAATTATATATTTCTCTTATTATAGTTAAACCAGAACTTTGTTTAAACATCACAGGATAACTGTTTGTTCGATTAGTGTTGTATTTATTGATAAAGTAAATTCCGTTTTCACAGTATAATTCTCAATAGTCAAATTGGACCTTCAAGCCCCGCCCTACCCTACGCAACTGGTGTTTTCACTGCATATTGGCAGTAAGCTAGAATATGGAGCACTGCACACTAAAAACGTCTGTGGCACGATTGTTTACTAGTTGCGTTCTCGATATGTTTCCACTGCGATAGCAACACGGATTTGTTTACCAATGTTTCCAGTTTTATTTTGAAGTTTACCACTTAAAATAGAAATCGGTGACAATTAGAAACAGTCAACGTTTATTTCCGAAACATAAAGAAATTTTAAGGAACCTTTAGGAATATTTTGGAATTTACGGAAACACGCAACAGCAACAAAAGTGTTTCTCCGGTGTAACTATTACTTTAAGCTACAGTTCCAGCGGAGGAACATTCAGGAACATTTTGCTGCTGAATGTTTCTCCTTGTTGCCAAGAGAAAGAAACTTATGGCAACGTAATCTTCTTGTTTCCACTGATGCAACTAAAATTGTCAATAGTTGCATGTTATTACCCCGAGGCGAAGCTAAAGGGGTTATAGTCTCACGACAAAAAGTTGGTAACTGGCCCGATTTTAAACATTCCAACGGATATCGATAAAACACATGATTTCATTAGGAAATTTGAATTCCCACTTTTTCCCAACGAAGAATAAAAAAATATAGCATTTTTACCCCGAGGTGAAGCTAAATTCTCACTACAAAAAGTTGGGACCTGGTCCGATTTTAAAAATTCCAACGGATATCGATAAAATACATATGATTTCATCAGAGAAGTTTTGTTCCCAATTTTTTTCCAACGAAGAATAAAAAATTATAGCGTTTTTTAGATAGGCATTACGACATGCGCATGCGCCAAGGTCGATATGTACGAAGTCCTACAAAACATGCGTCGAAGTGCTCTGTGTGCCACGGTAACCAAGCGACGTTGATAGCTTAAGCTTGATTCTGCGTCTGTGTCTGCTTCCCATCCATAGAGATATCTTATCAATTTGATGCATAATTTGCAGCAAAATGAGCCGGGATAGGATATTCAAATTCGACAGTCAAACAATGAATTTTTTTTGCTAAATTTTCACGGATTTTATTCGTAATATCGACTTATTAATACATTTATTGCAATTTTCCTTCATTTCATTCGTAAAATCGACTTTCATTGTTATTTAATTTATATAATACATTCAAAAAATATTGACGACATGCACATGCGCCGAGGGGTTTTATCATTCCTAGTGCTACGCAGTAGGGTGTCCTTAATTTTTTTACATTTCTGTGAAATAGTATTTCCTATATAGGCCAAGCTACAGAGATTTTTTCTTGTAAAATGTGTTAGAAGAAAACCAGCTCCGCCATTGTTTGTAAAATAGTTCCACATGATATAGTGATATGTTTTTCACTCGACTTCATTATTTATATCTTTGTTATTAACAATTTTATGCAAAAAATCGCGTTTTTTTGGTTTTTTGCTTATAAAATTGAAATTATCAGAGTAATCGTGATGGAGTCAATAGATTATTGTAGAAAATGAAAAGACGAAAAAAATGAGAGGTCGGACGACTCGATCAGACCCTTAATTGGAAAAAACCGGCCAAAATGCAGTTTGTTCAAAAGATCATAACTCGGTTATTTTTTGCGTATATATATATATATATATATATATATATATATATTTATATATATATATATATATATATATATATATATATATATATCTATATATATATATATATATATATATATATATATATATATATAAGAGGAGGGTAGTCGCTGACTAGTTTAGAGGAAAACTATTTGTAGGGACTGCAGCAATGTAAAATGAAACTCTTTGAAGTTTTTCCAAGCTTTCGGAATTGTTTATTCCATCATCAGGGAGAATCTATCGTGAGGATGATTACATATGTTGTGATAATACGATATAAGAAACATTAAAATTATGCTATTTGTTAAATAATCAGATACATTTTTGAAGTTATAATTAAATTTCTGAACGAAATGACAAATCGGTGTCACTCATTTTTTTATTTTCAAATTGAAGTTTGACATTATTTCGTTACGTTAAATTAATTTAATTTAGTGTTATTTTATATCAAGTGAAAGTAAAAAAGAATAAATTTCACTCAAATGGCTTATATCTGTTTTTTCATTGATGGAATTCTTGTCTTGATGGCCTTTATTTATCAAGACAAGAATTCCATCAATAAAAAAACAGATATAAGCCATTTGAGTGAAATTTATTCTTTTTTACTTTCACTTGATATAAAATAACACTAAATTAAATTAATTTAACGTAACGAAATAATGTCAAACTTCAATTTGAAAATAAAAAAATGAGTGACACCGATTTGTCATTTCGTTCAGAAATTTAATTATAACTTCAAAAATGTATCTGATTATTTAACGAATAGCATAATTTTAATGTTTCTTATATCGTATTATCACAACATATGTAATCATCCTCACGATAGATTCTCCCTGATGATGGAATAAACAATTCCGAAAGCTTGGAAAAACTTCAAAGAGTTTCATTTTACATTGCTGCAGTCCCTACAAATAGTTTTCCTATATATATATATATATATATATATATAATATATATATATATATATATATATATATATATTTATATATATATATATATGTATATATATATATATATATATATATATATATATATATATATATATATATATATATATATATATATATATATATAAACTTTATTTGTGCGAAGAGCAGGAACTGTCCGATGCATAGTTTTTGATCTGTGGCCATTTGAATATTTTACTATGCAATTTTCCAGCAGACCTGAATGCGACAGGTATGGTCCGATTTCAATATACAAAAAAGATTTTGAAAGTAGAATTCTCATAGTTCAAAACGTTCATCTTGGTTTTTCATGAAAACGCTGAGAAATATGTTAAAAATAAAGCTGAACATGACGAAAAACGGCCGAGAAATAACCGTCATGTTCAAAATGCCGACGCTTTAGAATGTCGTGCTTATCCTTGCCTGCTGCTCTACCCCCACTCTTCAACTATTCTCACGCGCTCGGTCCTCTTTCGTCATGTTCATGTTTATTTTTAACATATTTCTCAGCGTTTTCGTGTAAAACCAAGATAAACGTTTTGAACTATGAAAATTCTACTTTCAAAATCTTTTTTTAAATTGAAAAGGGACTAGGTATACCTGTCGCATTCAGGTCTGCTGGAAAATTGCATATTGAAATATTCAAATGGCCACAGATCAAACACTATGCATCGGACAGCTCCTGCTCTTCGCACAAATAAAGCTTATATTGATAAATAATACTAACCGGAGGATCTACTCAAAAAATAACCGAGTTATGAATTTTTGAAAAAACTCCATTTTGGCCGGTTTTTTCCAATTTTCTTTTAGACTAAGGGTCTGATCGAGTCGTCCGACCTCTCATTTTTTTCGTCTTTTCATTTTCTACAATAAGTCTATTGACACCATCACGATTACCCTGATAGTTTCAATTTTATAAGCAAAAAACTAAAAAAAACCGTTTTGCATAAAATTGTCAATAACAGAGATATAAATAATAAAGTCGAGTGAAAAACATATCACTATATCATGTGGAACTATTTTACAAACAATGGCGGAGCTGGTTTTCTTCTAACACTTTTTGCACAAAATGCTCACTCTAAATCTCTGTAGCTTGGCCTAATACAACTAAATATCGATATTCATTGTTGAATGAAATTGTAAAATTTTTATCGTAACTTTGTCAATGACCAAAGCTGTTGAGACACATTAATTTAATACAAAAAAAGTTAATATAATCATGTTAATTCAGTTTGTAATTTAACTCGCATTCGGTTATTGCAACTTAATTTTGGAGGTCACGCTTATCTCATATTTACTCAAAAATGTAGGTATTCGGTAATTTGACTATGAAAAAATTTATTCTTTTGTTAATTTTAATAAGATTCAGCTATTTACTGAAATATGAAATCGAACCTGATAAGTCCTGTTATTATGTTTATAAAATGAGCATTAATTGAACCGAATTCTCACTTTACTGTATGCTGCACTGTTAATCATGTTACAAGCACTTTATTTATTCGTTGTTCTGTTGAGTATGACTTCTGGTAAGTAAACTTTTCATATGTTAGTCAAGAGTTAACCGGACAATGGATAATAGAATATTGCTTATTTATTTCGAAATACTATCAGTGAAAATAATAGTGGATAAATTATAAAAAAATATTAATTTTTTCAGAGTTAATATTTAAATAGTTGGTGGAATCCGTCGTTACTACGTGATAATTTAACATGATGAACAAAAACAAAGCTTAAATTTACTACGTTTATTATCACGAATACTTTGAAAAATATAACACTGCGATTGCAATTTCGGTCACTAGACCATCATCGGGCAGATTGAGTTAAGAACTGAAAACATGAATATAACTTTGAGCTTATTAATGCTTATATGCTCATTAATTATATTTTGCAACAATCCACTATGGATATTATTAAAATAAATGATATTATTTTCTTATTATATATATATATATATATATATATATATATATATATATATATATATATCGAACAATTACCGTCTGGGGTAGATGTTGATATTTCTATGCTTTGTGAACTCTTATAGCCAGCTCCGCTAGGAGGTTTGTTTGTTTTGTTTCAAATATATGTCTTATTTCATTTCTTTTTATATATATATATATATATATATATATATATATATATATATATATATATATATATATATATATATATATATATATATATGTCTTAGACAAAATTACTTCCAAATTGATAACAAAATTTTTGAACAATCTAGTGGGATGGCTATGGGTTCCCCTTAATCCCGCTTATTGCAGACATTTTCATGTCACATAATATAGAGAATATAATATTCAATTCTACAAAAGCATCACTATAAGTTTTTGGCACAAATACGTTGATGATGCAATTGCTTGTTTTAAGGGCACCGCGAGACAATTACATCAGTTTTTGAATTATATTAACACATTCACTGCTAATGAGACGGATCCGGGTCACCCTTTACTTATAGCCACGTGCGCACGACACGGATCCGTGTCGCCCGTATCTGTAAGGTCAGGTTGGCAGTGCACCGCGAGCATCTTGTTGAAGCAGTCGTGCGCTTTATTAGCATATAGCCATAGCATTGGAAATTCGTATTTTTCGCGCCGTTTCCGTATGGGCTGATATTAAAGCAAAATGGCGGATAGTGTGGCGGAGCCTAAGAAAGGAAATTGACTTTTAAAAACCCTAGTAAATTGACTGAAGATGAGCTTCATGCAGCACTTTATGAATCCTTCAGCGACTTTGATACTGATGCTTTTGATACTTATGCTTTTGAATGTGTATTATTTGCACGGAAAATATTCTTCAAAACAAAAAAGTCTATTATATGATTTCCGGCTGGCGGTTATAGAGGAGCTGTTGGACATAGAGATAAATGCTAATCTGAATTTCAAAGACACAGCAGTCGTTTCCCACCACTCAACAAAAATTCCAGACGTTTCTACTAAGAACGAAACCAAGAGAAAGAGGTGTAGGGTACCTATGCTCGCAAAATAAAATTAGAAAAAGCACTATATATCACTGCGAGAAATGCCCTGATGCGATTAGATATTGTCCAGGAAAATGTTTTTATATACCATGCCAAATAATGCATTTTAAATAAGAAAAAATATTTTTAATGTTTATTATGCCTTTTTCATGTATATATTTTATGTTTGACATGGCGTATTTTATTTGTTTCAATATATTTGTGTTCTGCAATATTTATTTGATTTTTTTTTCAATAAAAGGAATGTAGCAAGCATTTTGTCGCCTGCAAGAAGAGAAAAATGTTAGAAACTTGTCGACACGGATCCGTGTTAGTCAGCAAAAAACAAGAAAAACTTTACTATATGCTAATGACACGGATCCGTGTCATGTATACAAAGTTTACGAACACTCGGTATATGTCGGTAAAAATAGTGAATTTATATTTACAACAAGATAATAAAAGAAAAACATCAAAAATAAAAATTAGCACCCAGGTTCAGTAAGCTTGAAAAACCCCGCAGCCAAAGTGTTAATAGCATTCACCCAAATATAACGTTCACAATTGAAAAAGAATTGGATTGACACATAAATTTCTTAGATTTAACTATCTTTCATAATAATAATAATACTTTGAGTTTCGATATATACAGAAAACAAACTTTCACGCATATATATATATATATATATATATATATATATATATATATATATATATATATATATATATATATATATATATTCCGTTGGATTCAAATCATCCTCTTTCACATAAACATTCAGCTTTTAACTCAATGATCTACAGAGCGTTTTCAATTTCATTATCCGTACCAAAAGTAGTGAAAGAAATTTCTACTATAAAAATAATTGCTTCAAATAATGGTTTTCATAGAAGTTTGATAGATAAAATGATAAACAAGAAACGTAGTCAACTAGCGTACAACAGCATCTATCCTCAATTTAAAGTAGAAAAATCGGAAAAATTCACATCTTTAACAATTTTGGTTCTCTAACAGAAAAAGATGCTAATGTCATACCTAAATGTAATATTAAAATTGCTTTCAAACCTAAAACAAAACTGTCAGGATTTTTATTCAATGCCAAAGATGTCACTTCAAAATTTGAAAGTTCAGTAGTTTATAAGTTGATTTGTCCTGTATGTAAAGGAGTGTATATAGGTCAGACTGGTTGATCATTCAAGACAAGATTTAAAGAACACCATCAACAATATTTTTTGAAAAATAAAACGAAATAAACGTTTTCAAATCATTGCCGTGAAAACCACCACCCGTTGTCACAAATAGACAACTGCCAAATTATGCACAAATTACATAACACAAAAACGTCCACGTCAACTTAACACAAAAACATATTCTCCTCTGGATATTAATACATAGCTTGTATACATTAGAATGAAGGTGTTTATAAATGAAGGAATCATCTCAGAAAAATTAATACCTAATATAAACGATTTTTATATTCCGATGGATTTTTATGATGAAAGATTCAATTATTAATTAGCATATAGAAAATTTTTAATCATCAGTAAGTGTAGGTTACTTTTTAATGATACCTATATATTTTCATTTCAGGAGATCCATGCGAATTCACTTCTTCAGTTGAAAACAAAATTAATTTTATAGGAAGCTGTGCTGAAGAAGCTGGTAAGAAAATACAAAATATTGTAACTAGAAAAGATATTTGCAGGTTACCGTTTTGAGATTTCAGTAGGTAAACTTATATTTTGTTGTCTAACAATCTGAAATTATTTCCGTGTGATTCTGAAAGGGCTTGCATTACACACATTAGAAAATCCTTATTTCAAAAAACTAGAATCTTTGTTAAAACAGATTCGACAAACGATTTGTACCAGTATTGCATTTGAATTGTTGGTAAGTATTTGACAAAATGTGACTGTTATTATTTTTCCCATACTTCTAGTAGGGGGAAAAAGTGCTGCCATACTTGAAATACTTATTTATTTGACACGTTTACATCATGGCATCATTGTATTCTCTTCGTTCGGATGCAATTGTACTTAAAAAAATTATTATAGATTGTAACCATGGGGCGGACGACTGTCGGACTTGAGCTAAAAGGTAAAAAAAATTGACAATTTGTACCAGTATGGCATTTGGATTTTTGGAAATTATACGATAGAATGTAACCATTATTATATTTGTCATATTTCTATTAGAGGAAAAAAGTGGCGCCATATTGTTCACATTCGCCACCCTCCACAGTTATGGCATTATCAGACTTTTATTTATGATCATACAAAGTAATGTTGAAAAAAGATTCAGGGTGGTGCAAATCGTTTGGCGAAAAAAAAATTACTCCTTTGCAGTGGTATGGCGGCCATTGGGAACTATCGGAAAAGTATGGCAAGGTGATTTTCGTGAATGGCTACTCGACGATGATTAGCTATGCAAAAATTAGCCTGGTACAAATGGTTGAATTGTTTTATTTAAATTAATGTATTCGCGTCGGTATGGCGGGCTGTAAGTCACACACGAGAAGTATGGCATTACGCTACCGCCTACTTCTTTTTTTTTCGACTATCTGAAAATACAATCATTTTTCTGGAACACATCGTTCGACACTCGTTATTTATCCGACGCGTTCGATTAACGCCCACGCGATTGGGCCGCCGGTACCAGCACTATGACCATCATTTTCCTTTTTGCCTTTACGTAATTAGACCCCTGAAGAACCGCCAAACTGGTAGAAATGATCTAATATTTTGTGTCACCATCTCCCGGTCTATGAGCGCTAAATCTCACTTTTCGTTAACACGAATGCTTCGTCAGTGTAAGCTAACCTAAGTTTTCTTGTTGATAATTAATTTAATTTTGACAGATAAGAATCCGGAATAGCAAGTTATTCGGATTTTCTTTCAATAAATTTGAATGATCCAGAATCTGGTAAAACTTATACCATTTATGTTACGTCCGATGAAATTAAACTGACTATCGTCAGAATCAACGCTTATGATTTCCAATAAATCATTTATTATTATTATATTTCTTACATTCGCATGTTGAAATAACTAATGCTCATAACGTCCAAAATGATCGATATTTTCTTAGCGTTAGTAGGCCAACATGAGCACCAATAATTTGTGCTTATAAGCGTGTGCACCCGTAGTCAGCATCTGACGAATAACTAGTACCTACTTTAAAGAGTTAAGCAATGTTATTCCCATATTTGTTAAAATTTTTAGAAAAAGTGTTTTTGTAGTAAAATTATTTTTACCTAGCCTTTCATATTGTCAACACTCAAGGTAATAAAGGTAATAGAAGCTAGTTTCATGATATTATGAAATTCTCATTCATTCTTTATGGGAGAATGTTAGAATATTCGAAATCAGCGCCACACAAGATGGAAACACTAGACAGTATATTTTGCTTTGCAACGAGGTCATCAGTAGTGTCCCGTCTATCGACCTAGTGTGCAACGACTTCGAATCCAGATATCGACCTAATAGGTTCTAAGGAGAGCACTAGTGATATGCAAACAAATCGGAACGTCATCCATCGGAAACTGTATCTCACGTTTATCGGATCAGCGGTTCTACGTGACTATTGGCGATAGGAAACAACCACAAGACCATACTTCTGATCGCAGATTTGGTGATTAATACATAAAAATGTGCCAATATGAACAGATGAAATCTGTAGCATTACCTTCTGCAAAAATATCGACATAGTCGCTTGAAGGATGAATGGGAATTCCATTTTGTCGGATCTCATTAAACTAGATCCCTTGTAAGGTTGATTTAATTAATCATCAATTTTTAGAATGAATTTCTTATATAACTCTACCTCTGTTTAGCTTAAACAAATTTTCATTTTCAATACACGTAGCAGAACTTCGCATCGATACTGGCCACCTATAGGTGTGAAGTGACATGAGTTTTAGACGTTTGGAGTTTCTGTTTAACCTCTCAGTTTACCGAGAGGTTAAGCAGATGATGAGCCGAAAACAGAATGTCTATTGTTTCTATCGTATGTGGCGTCGGAGTCGAATAACCTAACATTTTACCCTGAAGGATGAAAAGGAATTCCATGTCGTTAGGTACTATGAAACTATTTCTGTTGGAGAGTTGAGTTGATTAATCAACACGTTACGTCTGTTTAATGCAAATAAGTTATATAAATATACATATATATATATATATATATATATATATATATATATATATATATATATATATATATATATATATATATATATATATATATATATATATATATATATATATATATATATATATATATATATATATATATATATATATATATATATATATATATATATATATATATATATATATATATATATATATATATATATATATTTATTTATTTGAATTGTTGTTGCCTGTGAACTATTTTCAACTTTTTGATAATTATTAGCAATAACAGGCTTAGTGAATCTCAAAAAAAATTTATTAAAAAGTTGACGTTTCGCCACGATATTCGTGGATTTTTCAAAACTTTTGAAATATTGAAATTTCTTTGACATTTATTGATTTGAAAAAATTTGAATAGTTTAAAAAGACTACTATGTTTCCTCAAAAGTTTTTTGGCTGTGGCCGTTCTCTGTTATTCATTATGTGCTATTCAGTCCAATATTAACATTCAAATCTGTTATTATTAGATGGTAAGGGAAACCACAGAAACCTTTACCCACGTAATGTTCAAAATAGGTTCAAATTATTTTGATTTTGGAAAGTCAAAGAAAAAAAATTTTTGAAAAAAAGATAAATAAGTAGTACCCTATACTATTTATCTTTTTTCAAAAAATTTTTTATTACGGCTGTGGCCGTCTTCAGTTACTGATTAAGTGCTATTTAGTCCAATATCAACAGTCAGGTCTGTTGATATTAGATGGAAAGGGAACCACAGAAACCTTCACCCACGTAATGTACAAACTAGGTTTGAAAATCCAAGTAACGTCTTTGTAAAGACAAATCCAACATTAGAATATTTTTTTTAAAAATAAAATAGAGTTTTTTTGAGATTCACCAAGCCTGTTATTACTAATAATTATCAGAAAGTTATATATATATATATATATATATATATATATATATATATATATATATATATATATATATATATATATATTATATATATATATAGAGTTAGTTTTGCATGTCTCATATTCCAATATTCATTTTTTATTATTTGAGATTTTGAGGTTATATATTTTCAATACCTACAGAAAAGTTATTTTGTCAACAATGTCGAGATCACGGATTCGCCCCGGAACGTTCCAATAAGACTACTACATATCGACCTCCACAGAAAGTTAAACCAAAGTTTCATACAACGCTACCAGTTGTCAAACTTGGAAATGGTGGTAGTTATTACTATTTCGAAACGTCGTTGAAAGTATGGTTCAAGAATACACTGAATAGAAGAATATAACTAACCGTCTTAATTTTAGCTGAACTACATCGAAGCATTCGCATTCTGTAGAAAAAATCAGATGAATCTTCTTAGTATTGAAGACAAAAAAGAAGATGACCTCATTAAACATTATCTTTTCAATGCACGTGAGTATATAAGAGTCTGCATGATTTTGTTTATCATATATTTGATGACTATTGACATAGCGTTTAAACAATTATAATTATCAGGTTATTAATTAGCTCTTCATTGCCAATCGGAGATTGATTCATGGGAAGCGATTATTATATCAAAATATTCAACAAATATATATATATATATATATATATATATATATATATATATATATATATATATATATATATATATATATATATATATATATATATATATATATATATATAATATCTTGATAAAAAATATAACCCATCTGTCACGAAGAAGAGAAAAATTGCTGCAATATTTGATAGTTTAATCAAACATCATAATGTTATGTAAAAAAAATTGAAATATTTATTGTATTATACACTAGACATTTGAGAATTATGTATGAAACAGCATATTTAGTGAATCGACGCCAAAGCTTCTCTGGCACATGCGGAAATGTCAGTCACTGAGTTGCATACACTTAGCGGCTTTTTATTGATACAGTGTCTAATTTCGGCCTTAAATGCTTCGGCGGTCGCAGCATTCTTGACATGAGCCTGTGACTCCAGATAAATCAAAGCGAAAAGTGTGGAGGTGTTCAATCATAAAACCGGATCGGTCATTTCACCTTATCAAACCGAGGAAAAATCTCGTACAAGTCCATCAATGTTCCCTGGAAGGTATAACAAGTAACATCAACCTGCTAAGACAACAGGTTCTGATAGTATTGTCCCCCATTTTATTCAAAAAAACTATCTCAGCATAGCACAATAACCTTGACCATTAACCCTTGCTACAATAGCTTCCTCATCTTCAATGCTTCCTTCAGATCATAATATACATGAAACAGTGAAAATGCAAATTTGTTTTCCATAAATCTTCCAAGGATTTGCTGATCCCCAACTATGGCAGTTTAGCCTTTCGATAAAGCCATCAAAGTGGAAATGAGCCTCATCACTGCAAATGGCTTTTCCACTGAATCAGCATTCGCTTCTTGTTGTTCAAGGATGCAATTGTTGAAGTTTCTTCGCTGTTTATGGTCTGTGGGCTAAAGTTGTTGTGTGAATTGAACCTTATAGGTATGGAGATGAAGATCTTCAGTTAGCATACGCTGGAGAGTAGTTGTTATAATGAAAAATTTTGTGCATGATGACGAACATGTCATCATGACGAGTGTTTCACATCTCTTAGCGAACTCGAACTTTCGAATTTATCGATTACTTTTTTCACAGTAGATGCATGAGCAACATTATTTCGAAAAAAATGATATTTTGATAATGATGTTCGAAAGTCCCATGGGTCTCCTACAGATTTTGCATGTCACACTTATGTGCTAGCACTCAAATTTTGCTTTCTTATTGAGTCAGTAATTATATGTTGAATAATTATTATTTCCATTATTTTTTATAGTTCCACAAGTTAAAAGTATTTGGACATCGGGAACAGATTTGGGAAGAGAGGGTCATTACATATGGCTGTCCACTGGCCAACCATTTACTTTCACCAACTGGCATCCAGTCTATGTTGTGGAACCAAATAACTTCAATAATTCAGAGCATTGTATCCATGTGTACCAATATTTCAACACACCTGATTATTTTTACTGGAACGATCATAAATGCACTAATACTTATAATTTTGTTTGCGAAACTGAACCTATTTCGTCATGTAACTAATTTTAATCAAATATTCCAACAAATTAATTAAATGAAGTGATTCGATAAGATAACTCGTTTGGTTTCTTCCTTTTTAGACTATTTTCATTTCATGTATTGTTCAGATTAAGTCCTATAATGATAGTAATGCATTACATGAAGATAACCTTTTTATACACAAATTCACTATTGTTGAAGAAGTAAAGTTTCAGCTTTATACAACTACACACACACACACATATATATATATATATATATATATATATATATATATATATATATATATATATATATATATATATATATATATATATATATATATATATATATATATATATATATATATATATATATACTAGGACATTGAATTTTTCTTGGGAATATTGGTTCAACATTGGTAGTTAAATCTCCATAAATTTTTTGTTTATATTATATTAAAACGTTTCGACCAACATATGTAGTCTTCTTCAGTTTGGAATTACTTTAATCAAAAAAGGAAATCTTCACTATGACATTTATACTTTTCTAAAATTTTTCTCAAAACGGACACGACAAATATACGAAACCTTCACAAATACTTAACATTAATATAAATTATTAAAATCCGTTTCATTGGCAACTTCATTGCTTCATCACGTCTCTATTGTAACTGTTACAATAGAGACGTGATGAAGACGTGATGAAGCAATGAAGTTGCCAATGAAACGGATTTTACTAATTTATATTAATGTTAAGTATTTGTGAAGGTTTCGTATATTTGTCGTGTCCGTTTTGAGAAAAATTTTAGAAAAGTATAAATGTCATAGTGAAGATTTCCTTTTTTGATTAAAGTAATTCCAAACTGAAGAAGACTACATATGTTGGTCGAAATGTTTTAATATAATATAAACAAAAAATTTATGGAGTTTTAACTACCAATGTTGAACCAATATTCCCAAGAAAAATTCAATGTCCTAGAATATAGTGAAACGGTTCAAGAAATTTGAGAATTTTCAAGTATATATATATATATATATATATATATATATATATATATATATATAAATATATATAAACGGATGTCCAAACGAAAGGCGTTGGTGGAGAAAGTCGTTTCCAATTAAAATGACCATATTTGTTATTACCCGTGTGGCGTGTGTTGATGGTGTAAAAGTTATTATTGTTTTCATGTTTATTCTAAAAATCCCTCAATGAACTCAATAAAAAATTAACAGCAATGATATTATTCTTTGTTTGTTGCGAATGTGGCTGTGAAGACTGTATCTTCCCATCAGAGTGCATTTTAAGCACAAGATTGCTACTTTTTACGATACTTTCGATTATATTGAAAAGTTATTTGTTTTAGCTACCCTTTGAATCTTAATATTGCATTCAAATTTGACCTACTTTTCTAAACGACCTTTTTTTAATAAATGAAAATAAGAGTTGTTTACTCCTGTAACTGTTCAAAAATTCAGAATTTTGACATCTCAATTCCAAATTTTTCGCAAAATACTAATTTTTATCGGCAACAAAATTTTCTGACAAATGGATAGTAAAAAAGTTCACCATATGGTACAATATTTTTGAAACACACTGTATATAAATACATACAGAGACGGATCCAGGGTTTATGTTTGGATGGAGCACCGCCGGGTGGTCAGGGGGTATGCTTCAATATTTTTATCGAAACATAATATGTTGTACTAAAATCGTAAAATACAAAAACAATTTATTTTGAATTTTAACTCTTGTACAGTTTCAAAATAAATTTGTGAATAAATTCAAACCTGAAAAAAATTGTCTTGGGAGTGACAAGTGCCCTCTATATCCGCCATTGAACCGTACTGTATAATATGTTGAGACACTGATAGTTTTGAACTTTGACTCAAGAAAAAGATTAACGGAGTTAATAAACTGATTTTAATTAATCTTTTCAAAATATATGAAACAATTTGGTTTTCCCGGTGTTCGCGTCATAAATATATTATCTAAATTGTAAATATAAAATAATTTAAAAATTTTTGTTTATTAGATATTCAATGCAGTACATCTGTTTATCAGAATGACCAATACATATAACTGTCCAACGTACATAATTCATAACAATTTAATTCGCTTTAGATCGCATTGTACTTTGTTTTATAAAAGATGTTTGACTTTATTTTTTTACTGGTGATATTTGCAGTGAGCAAAGGTAAGTCAGTATTCATTCTGAAATAATTGAGGACTTCAAGATACTGACCTCAATTTTTCAACAGAAATATTATCAAAAAATCTCTGATTTTTATTTCATTTTTAGTTCATAATTTGGTTTATTCATTTAAATATCATTTGCGTTTTTTTTTGTGACATTTTCACTCCAGCACCAGGGTAAGCATGCTTCAAATTAGTTAAATCATAAAATTTCATAGACATATGTTCATTGGCAATAAAGTGAAAACAACATTAATTCAATTAACATTCTGCTTTTTATGAATATTTCCGACAAATTCTTAGAATCGGGAACATTGTCAACACAAATGGAGAATGTCCGGGAGGTTTATAGTAAATATTCAAAGCAAGAAACGCGATTAATTTTCGAGAAATATATTCTAGAAGCTTCTTTCAATTTAAATTATTTTAAGAAAATTTTTGACAAGAATGAAAACTATATTGTAATTCCATTTTCCAATTCCACAAGGCTACCAAATAAGCTTGATAATAAAATACTGGTTTATCTGGCCCTAAACGACGTACTTTAAATTTTCATTGCTTCCACCAAGCCCCGTTTAATTTAATTTAGGTATGTTTCAATTTTCCTTGGAAAATTATTTCATCAGAATCATTAATCTCTTTCACGAAAAGGTGATCACATGAAATTACAAAAACTAATAGTTCAGTTTTAACCTTCAGTTACATAACATAAATCTTTTATACATATATTTCATAATGAACAAAGTTTCGTTTCAGGGGAAATTATGGAAGACATAGGTTCCGAAAAATCGATGACAGGGGATAAAAAATTACAATTTCATACGACCCTACCCCTTGTTAAACTTGGAGATGGTGACAATTATTACTATTTTGAAACATCATTGAGTGTGAGGATGAAGCGTATCAGAGTTTTAGTATATTACATATGTCTCAAAATTTCAGGGCAACTACTTTCAAGCATTCGAATTTTGTAGAAAACACAAGATGAATCTTCTCAGCATCGAATCAAAAAAAAAAGATGATCTCATTGAACATTATTTGTTGGACAAATGTAAGCATCAGGGATCATTGTATCGTTATAGCTTTCTTTTTTATACGTGAAGTTATATTATATAATATATACATACGTAAATATATATATATATATATATATATATATATATATAACTATATATATATATATATATATATAATATATATATAACTATAAATATATATATATATATATATATAACTATATATATATATATAATTTTGGTTTCAACACTAAGAATTACTTTTAAAAAAAACAATTTATTCAATATGAAGTTTACAAGATGGAAGTTACTTAATTAATCTTACTGTTCTATGTTAGTGAGGCTTATATAGGCAGGCAGCGATGAATCAGCACAAGGTTACGATTGACGTCATTAAAAATGGATAAGCTAGACTTTGACTACATAACTCCTCCCCATTTAAAGAAAGTTCGTTACCCTTAATTTTTAAGGTGACGAATCTTCAAGAAAATTTTATAAAAATTTATAAGCACTACAATGATAATAAAAATTACAAATACAATTGTTATAAAGCTTGTAGTTGTAGGATGTGGAGCCCATTGGTATAAGTCGTCCAGATTGGGGTGTCTTCTTCTTGGATATTCTTCA
The DNA here is from genome assembly GCA_030704885.1 of Cynegetis impunctata. NCBI lineage: Eukaryota > Metazoa > Arthropoda > Insecta > Coleoptera > Coccinellidae > Cynegetis > Cynegetis impunctata. The sequence continues at coordinate 410,070 of JARQZK010000726.1, forward strand.
AATTTGTTGCATAGGTCCAATTCTCTTCTAGTGGTGCAAGATAGACCAGAGCATATGTGTTGAAAACTTCTCGTGTGTATTCTCTTGAATCCATCAGTAATTATACATTCTGAAGTAATCTGAGACAATTCTATGCGATAATGAACCACTTTCGCATTCTTCGTGTATCATTTCATTGTCAATGGAAATGATATTTCCATTTTCTATTTCGAATAAATCTTTCTGGAGGCTCAACCGAACTGCGATTGCAATGTTCTCGTAGGGTTTTCTGAATCATTCGGACACATTCAAGGGTTTTCTTCAGATATTTTTGTTTAAAGATGTAGAAGTCTTCGACTTGTTGAATGACCTCGGTATTCATACAATGTTTTCGTTGCGTGTTAACCCATAGGAATTAAGGTTAGGCAATTCTTGTATTTTGGAAAGGTACGTTATATTATAATCAGGTCATATTTATCATTCTTAAAAATGGTATGGTTATGTAAATAATATTGAAACCCTTAATGAAACCTTTGTTGCGCAGACAGCATAATAGTCTGTTAGATGAGAGAATGGTAAAATTTTTTATTTATTACTTCATTATATTTCGAAAGAGGCAGAATATTTCCTGCTTAAGGTGCAAACGTGCATAATTAATGGCATTTTCATTTCCGATAATATTATTGCTATCTCGTGTGAATGGAGAGTTATTAGATTAAGTTTTAAACTTAAATCTTTAACTACTTTTAACTGTTTTCGTTTTTTAATTCAAAAAAAAAATTGAAGGATACACGGGTCGTCTGAAAATTAGGTAAAGTAATTAGTGTCTTCTTTATTTTATTCGATTTCTATGATAGAAATGTTTGCTTTGAGGATTTCTGATCCTAATGTCTGTAATAATGTTTCTAGACTTTTTCTTGTAAGGTTTTTTAAATTTCGATTGACATTTTTGTTTTAAATGAACTTCATTTTTATGAAAGTCTTTTTGACTCGTCGCTTTTCAATGAATTTTTCAATATTTGCTGCGTTTTTGTCTCTGGCAGCATTTATTACTTGCAATATATTTTTCAAGGTTTTACGATTTGTCTGTACATAATTTGAAACTGAAACTGTTTCATGCGATATTTTATCTGAAGGAATAGTTACATCCGAGGTTACATCTGAATCTAGGTCATTTGTTTTTATGTATGGAGATAACGAATTAATCTCGTCTTCTAAGATATTAATTTCGCTGGAGACAATAGAGTGGTCTATGTTACATACTCGTACATTGTTGCAATCTCGAGATGACGCATCATCGCTTATCTTAAGTGCATCCGTTCGTTTATTGTTGTCCTTCAAAGATAATGATTCATCTTCATCTATTTTTAATCGGAACAAGTAGTCCGTATCATTACACGTACTTGGTTTGAATTTCAACTCGTAATTAAATTCATCGTTATTTATTTGATTTTGTTTCCGTTCAATTTTTTCACGATGTTTTTTCCGGATATTCATAAATTTTGGAATGAATTGGAATCTCATTTTTGTTCTACTATTATAATTAATTTTCGATTTGAAATTAAGTGGTTGTCCTTGTAGCTGAAAAGGTTTTTTCCGCATTATTTAGTGAATCTAAGTTAACGGTATTTCTGAGGCACTTATCTGAAATTTTCATGATTGAATTCAGTATTTTTCTCACTTTTATTTTCATCGTTGTTCTCTATATCGAAATTAGTAATTTCTTCCGATATATAATTAGGAGCTATTTTGTCTTGAATTTTGAAAGTTATTATAATCTGCGCATTTCTATTATATGACGCATAGTGGGGTAATTGATTACTATATTGCACTTGTCTTTGTTGTGCTATTGGGTTTGCTGTTGTCGTAGACATAGGGGATGGTCTATATTTTGGTATATAATTACTATTAGGTTTAAAAAACATTTGTTTTGATATTTCTGACCTATTATTTCCGAAAACTTGTCTGTTAGTGGGAAATTGTCTTTGCGTAATTATTTTTAGGTTGTACATTAATTGGTCGAGAAGGAAATACCCTTTTGTTGGCTATCACTCGTATGCGGTCCAAGTTCGCATTAAATCTAACTGGGATTTTTGGGAAATGTAATTTTCGACCATTGTAATAGCTAAGTCGAATGTGATATTCGGTGTCGTCAGTAAGGAGGTTTGCAATTCTATTGCAACATTACTAATTAAAAACATTTTTGGCTAAGTCCGAGACCAATTGTTTGTGTAACAATTTTAATGCAGCATCTAATGTAGGTTCCGCATCTATTCTGTAATTAATTCTAATTTTATGAGTTTTTGATTTCTTCAATGAAATCTAAAATATCTTGATTTGGTTTTCTGCGTAAGAATTGTAATTTATTCTTTAATACATCTAAATTCGCATGATCACCAAATTTCTGTAATAAAAAATGTCTAAATGCGTGCCATGTATTTGGTACGTTAGAGGAACGATATTCCGCGTTCGCTTTATCTATTAATTTACTTTTAATCACTGCAACGCAATACGTCTTTACGATTGCTTCCGTCGCTGAGAATTGTGCGATATATTCTTCGCAAGCACTTAAAAATGAATTTAACTCTGCTTGTATACCGGAAAATTTCGGTAATAATGCTCCAAATTCACGAGCTATCATTAAATTATGGTTCTCTGCCATATTAATTATTTTATTTGATTTAGTTCGTCGTTGAGAATCTAAATTCAAATTTTCGATTGATTCTATTAGGGAATCAATATTGAAAAATTTTCAATTTTATGAAATATTTCGTTGGGAAAATATTTATTATATTTTTAACCCTTGACTTAATATAAAATGACCTGCTATAACGGTAAGCTATAGGGAGTCTAGGTTTTGGGTCTGGAAACCGTAGGAAAAACAGGAAGATAATTAACACTTGCAACTTACATTGATTATTTCTTCCAAGGTGGAGTCGTCGGCGCTACCCTTGCTTTGCACCCTGTTTGAATTCTTGTCTGGTCAGTAGAACTCGGGACTGGTACTACCAAATTCGCAATCACTATGAGATAAAACTGAGCTTGTGTTGTAGTTCGGATTGTGCTCAGAATTAAAATTCACTTAAACTTTTCTTTCTTACTTTTTAAGTTAACGCATTGATTAATCTTCTTACAAGATTCGGAAGATTTATCTTGTTTGTTGAACTTATTTTATTCGGAAGGGTTTAATGCAACAATCCCATCCTCGTCGCCAATTTTGGTTTTCAACACTAAGAATTACTTTTAAAAAAAAACAATTTATTCAATATGAAGTTTTACAAGATGGAAGTTACTTAATTAATCTTACTGTTCTATGTTAGTGAGGGCTTATATAGGCAGGCAGCGATGAATCAGCACAAGGTTACGATTGACGTCATTTAAAAATGGATAAGCTAGACTTTGACTAATAACTATATATATATATATATATATATATATATATATATATATATATATATATATATATATATATATATATATAGTGTGTCGCATTTAAGATAAAGACACCCCTATATTATAAAAAAGTTTGAAAAAATACATATTTGAATTTTTGCACAGTCATAAACGGTGATGGGTCATATTTTTTGAGATACTGAATTCTGAATTTTAAACTCACCTACTAAGCCTATTACGAATTGAAAAATAGGGCTGATTCTCAATATTTCGTTTCGTGTTGAAAATATCGAAAAAATTTATGGAAAAAAGTTGTTCAGAATTTTTTTTTTTGGTCCATATACCAATTTTCATTACAAAATTCCCATTTTTAATTTCTCCAATATTTTGGTTATGTCTCAAAATTTTCGAGTTTTTTTTTCAATTTTATAACTATTGCGCTATGAAACGTAAGAAATTGACAACTCGAGAATTTAATAGTGTTTTGTATTCGAATATTTCAATAAGAATAAATAACACAAAGGAATGACAATTTCATTTTATAATAATTATTTTATTCTTATGATAGCTGATTAAATTTAGAAAAATGAATGAAACACTAATTTTCCTAATACAAAATAATTAATTAACTGTAACTAGATGAAGTCTCTCTCAACTAGATCTCCGTCTTCTCTAATATATTTTTCAGTTCTTTTTCTAGTCGAGCTACTCGTCTAAGTTCAGGGATGCTGACACGCATGTCAAGAAATCAGTAATCATAAAAATAAACTAATTATTATAAAATAAAATTCCCTTTACTCTGTGTAATTCATTTCATTGCATTATTTGAATACAAAATACTATTAAATTGTCAAGTTTTTACTCTCCATATCGAACTAGTTTCAAAATAAAAAATAAACTTAATAATTCTGAATTATAACCAGAATCTTGTAAAACTTTAAAATGCAAATTTTGTCATGAAGATTGGTATATGAGCCAAAAAAAATATTCTGAACAACTTTTTTTCTAAACTTTTTTCGATATCTCTAACGCGAAATAAAATATTGAGAAGCGGCCCCATTTGTCAATTCGTAGTAGGGTGAGTTTAAAATTCAGAATTCAGAGTATCTTAAAAAATATGACCCATCACCGTTTATGACCGTGCGAAGATTCAAATCTGATTTCTTCAAATAACTATAATATGGGGGTGTCTTCATCTTAAATGCGACACACTATATATATATATATATATATATATATATATATATATATATATGTATATATATATATATATATATATATATATATATATATATATAATATATATATATATTTATATATATATATATATATATATATATATATATATATATATATATATATATATATAGATTTGTTGGGCTAGGTTAAAGATTACTCTTTGTCATATGGTCGACCTTTCGGAAATGGTTATTTCCTTTATCAAGACATCTATAATAAAAGAACAATTTTGATTTACAACAGCATTTACAAAAAAGGTTAAAATTACTTACTAACGTGAGGTTATATAAATTTTGAAAAACGTGAAACAGAAAACCTTCACATATGTAAATATCAATTTCAAGAATTATAAATCTTATTTTCAACAAACAGCAATTGAAAAAGTTTCAAGGTGTACCCTTCAGCTTTTCTGTTTCTCTTTTAAGTTTTTCAAAATTTATATAACCTCATATTAGTAAGTAATTTTAACCTTTTTTATATATTTTATATATTCGGAAATGACCATTTCCGAAAGCTCGACCATATGACAAAAAGTATTCTTTAGCCTAGCCCAACAATTATTCTGACTGCAACCTCAAAAATTTACAAATAAATTTTTCGTCAACTAGCCAGTCAAGACTACCCTTCTATATATATATATATATATATATATATATATATATATATATATATTTATATACAGTCAGTTTTGCTCTTAAACAAGATCATCAGTATTGTGCCATCCATCGACCGAGTCGGCAACGATATAAAATCCATATTAGCACCTCATAGTTTCTATGAACACTAATGACATGCGAATGAATCACAGCCGCATCCATCAAAAACCGATTGGTAACTCAATTTAGGCTAAACAGAAACACCAAACGCCGAAAACTCATGTCACTTCAAACTTCTTGGTGTACATAATGGGTGTATGAGCATTGTTACCAGCGTTGCATTCATCCGTGGTGAAATATCGAACGATGTAACACTTTGCAGAACTTCGCATATAAGGTGGCCACCTATGAGTGCAAGATAGAGTTTGACTTGATTTATTTTGTTTAAAAGTAAAGACAGAATTCATTAAAATTTTTAAAAAATTCGTAACGAATTTCAAAACTTTCAGGGAGCTAGTTATCAACATTCATAATCATTTCTAGATTGTTATTAAAAGTATTTTCTTGAAATCAAAGGAATGAATTTAATTTGTTTTTCAAGAAAAATAGTACCTGTAGCACAAAATTTTAAAATTTCCGTTCAATAAAATACATCGAATGAATGACAGTTATTACAATTTATATATAGATGAGGAATTTGATTCATCATATCCTGGCCTTCTTCGGTTTTATGACAATATTTTTGTATATGTGAAACTGATATACAAAATCTCTTTTCATATTGAACTTCTGGCTTAAGCGCGACTCCCATTGTTTTCGAAAAACACCTAAAATCTATAATCTGTCCCGTGTGGCTTCTAGGAGCTACTGATTCTAATAGTATACCACCCTTGGATATACCTTTTGAATAATGAGCCACACTTAGTGATCCCTTACTTTCCTGGGGAAGGAGGGGCATTTTTCTGGCTCACTATTTTTTCCGTTGTCTTGGGCGAGATACAGCAGGATAGTCACACTCTATTAACGGGTCTTTAGTATATTTGGATGAGGTATGGTCTGGATCGATGGAAATTAGTGCGCCCAGCTGGTAGGTCACTTGAGTTGACTACTGTTTCCAAAAATCTACTTGTATGGTTTTAATTTTCACGAACATCTTGAAAAATGCTGCGCATTTTGTCAGAACGGAACCGAAACACTTGGAACTTAGCGATGTATGTTAGTCATGCACATCTAAAGTGGCGCCATCTTAGTCAAACTGATCGTTGAAAATTGGCTAGAATTTCTCCAATATATTAAACGATTTTAAAGAGGGCGAGAGGAATGACTAGAGGGATTACTCATTTCGTCAGGAACGTCAAGAGACCTGCAACTTCACTAAAGGATGTGCTTTGTGTCAAGGGATGTTTTTTTTTCACTCGAGGGACCTACAGTTTAACGCCAGTTTCGACGAACAGCCAATGGGCATGTAAACGATGTACATTACCCAACAATTTAATCATATATATATATATATATATATATATATATATATATATATATATATATATATATATATATATATATATATATATATATAGTACCACCTTGAGGGAAATCCCCCTAGGTGCAATCACCCTCTTTTTCAAACGACTGGGATGGTTGGGAGCCTAGGCTGGTGATGTTCCCGGGGAGGATGCACAAAGGGCCCAAAGGGGCCTAAGTGCTGTGGTCTCGACTGCACTCCCAAAAATACAGAATACAGAATATATAGTACCACTAAATTCCGGACATACACAACACCCAAGAGCAAGGTGAGACTTGAGCCCACAATCCTCGGTTTACAAACGGTACAAGGCGGTACACCTTACCGCTGGTCTACCGAGGCCAGGGATGTTAATCTTGAATGGAGCTTCATCAGAGTCTACATGATTGACACATGTCTTTCAGAGCAGAGTTAGAATAACCAACTGTGAAGTCGAAGTGCTGGGTTCGGCTCCTTTGTTAGATATGGATCTTTGTGTATCACTATGAATTTTAGTTGTTCGAATAATTAATAAGTTGGGCAATGTACAATTTTAGCAAGCCCATTGACTGTTCTTAACTGACGTTAATCTTTAAGTACCTAGTGAAAAAAAACTGGTGGTTGAATTCCAACAATGATGAAACACATCCAGATGTCTACCGGATTATTTTTTGTCACTTATAATTGCACACGAAGAAATCAATTGAGGAGTTAAAAGACTGTGAAACCTTATTGCGTACTACTGATCTATTATAGCTGGAGGTTCCTTTAACAGCGTCTGCCTTATGAATCTATTCATCTGACTATTTTCGTAAAAATGTATTCATAAGAAGGGTATTCAACTAAGAATCTCACATATTAACTGACAAAATTTTTTTTTATAAATTACTTGGATTCTTGTTTTCAGTTCCGAAAGTCGAAAGTGTTTGGACATCTGGCACAGATAATGGAATAGAGGGTCATTACGTATGGTTGTCTACCGGCCAACCACTCACTTACACCAACTGGCACGTTGTTGAACCAAATAACTTGAATAATATAGAGCACTGTATTCATATGTATCAATATTCCAACACGTCATTCCAGTGGGACGACAAAAATTGTAAAGTATCCTATAATTTTGTATGCGAAACTGAACCTATTCAGCAATTTATCTAAATTTATAAAAAAATTTTGATTTTGACGAAGATGACGAATGGATCTTCAAACTGTTTTATGAAGTTAAATAAACAAATATATTAATTTAAAATTGAAATATGAAAAAAATGCGGTTTTGATATTTAAGATTAATCAAGAGCTATCAACATGCTTGTTGATTTTAGAATTAGGACGATTAAAATTATCAAGATATCAAAACTCATTTTACCAGCTTCTTGAACATAAAATATACATTTTTCTTAAGAAAGGAAAAAAATAAAATTATAGTGATTAATTGCATTTCATTTCGAATTAACAAATAAAAAGACAACTGAAGAAATATATTTGTTTATCAAATTCTGAATAATATACTCAAAACGAACTTGAAATTTCGTGTTTAGAATAGAGAACTACTATAATGTTATAATTACATTAAGGAACTGTATTTTTTGAAATGAGTAATTCGAAAATATGTAATTTTATATCTTCATATAGGTTAAAATATATCCTAAAGATATTCTGTCCTTTTCTGACTACCTAACATTTCAATTAATTATCGCCAAAATCTGGTGACATAATCTTTCTGAGTAATCTTATATTATAATATATTCAAATTTTTATACTTTAAAAATATATTATGATTTTCAGTTTGAAGATAATTCGAAAATACAAAGTATAAATGAAAAATCGAATATTCAAATATTCTCATCCATGCTTACTAATAGGCCCCGCTATTGCTACTTAATATATATATATATATATATATATATATATATATATATATATATATATATATATATATATATATATATATATATACAATTAAGTAAGTATCTGCAGATTGTTATAAAAATATATATTTATTATAGCTGGGTATTCGGCAAGGAGTCAAAATATAAACAACCAAATTTGTCTCAGTCTACGTTTCGACTCTTTATTGAGTCTTCCTCAGGACATCTACAATTTAAAAAGAATGACAAAGAATGTTACACCGAAACAGTTCGTCTTATATATATATATATATATATATATATATATATATATAAATATATAAATATATATATATATATATATATATATATATATATATATATATATATATATATATATATATATATATATATATATATAAATACAACAGTTTCTTTGAACTCTAGTTCCATGAGCTGCAATTTACAAGGAATATACAACAAAAACTCATTTAAAACCGAAAACATGTTAAAATAACGTGAATAAAGCTAAAATACAGAAATGAAGGGGCTCGAAATATCAACTGAATGGTATAAAAATCTGACTGAAACTCAAAAACAAATACTAAAATTTAATCAAATACTTACAAACTAACTGTTTGTAAAAATATTTGAATTGTTGTTGCCTGTGAACTAATTTTAACTTTTAGGTAATTATTGTCAATAACAGGCTTGGTGAATCTCAAAAAAGCTCGATTTTATTGAAAAGTTTTGAAATTTCTTCGACATTCATTCATTTGAAAAAAAAATCAATGAATGTCAAAGACATTTCAATATTTCAAAAGTTTTGAAAAAGCCACGAATGTCGTGGCGAAACGTAAACTTTTTAATTAAATCGAGTTTTTTGAGATTCACCAAATTATCAGAAAGTTATATATATATATATATATATATATATATATATATATATATATATATATATATATATATATATATATATATATATATATATATATATATATATATATATATATATATATATATATATATATATATATATATATATATATATATATATATATATATATATATATATATATATATATATATATATATATATATCAGGGGCGGCTAGTCAAAGGAGGCTAAGCCTCCTCGATAATATTCCGTGTATCACTAATATATTATATTGAATAGTCAGCATTCAGCATATTCATATTAATCAAAATCATATTATTTTATGCGCCTACCTTCCTTTCAACCTACATTATATAATATAATTTATTAATTACGATAGAAGGTATTTACATTTACTGCATTTCATTCATTTCAAGATTTGTGGCAACGCTGCGGAGGCATGGAAAGGTATATTCTCAACGTTCATTATGCCTGCCACAGAAAAGCAAACAACGGTGCAAATACTCCGAATGAATACTTCATTGCAATAGAAAAGCAAAACACATGTAAATGGCAACACCGATAGAGACCCAGTCTCATACAATGTCGACCAATCACAACTATAGAATTTCGCGTGACATCGAGTGAATTCGTTGGAAAGCATTCATTGAATCGTCGTAGTGTGATCGTAGTTAGTAATGGCCGAACAGCAGCGTGTTTACTTATATTGCTCGCGTATTGTTTTAAAATGAGTTTGGTTACTGAAGTTAATTTCAAAAATTTCAATGGTGACTTAGTGGAATATTTGTTATCCCATAACTTTAGTGCACTAAGTTATGAGGATAAAATTTTGATAAAAACATTGCGACCTACCCCTGAATTAAACAATTTGGTGCAGCGTAACAGACAACAAAATCGCGGTTTTAATATCAGAAATTATGAGCCTAACCGGATCACAGGTAAAAAATAAATTATTTTGTTGGCAGTGTTTACTTTTTACTAGAGAAAATGTCTCTGTTTGGAGCCGCTTAGGATTTGACGATTTAATTCTATAGTTGAAAGTGAGGAATTTTTCACCGATAAAGTAACTTTAAATACCGCACGCGGATTAATATCTTACTTATGTAATTTATATATTTTTCAAACATCTTTAAGTTAATTTTTGAACAAACAGAAATAGTTTTTCAAATCTTACACCACAAGTTTTCAGATGTGATTTACTCACGAAATCGTCTCAAGTTTCTTTTGGAAAAAATTTCAGAATTTCGTGCAGAAGTTTATTTTAAAAAACTTTTTTCTATATTTCAAACTACTGATGATACGACTCAATTTAGCCCAAAACGAAAGAAATTCAGTTTCGCAGATATGGAGCTTCACTATAAGCAAATATTTTATGAAATTTTGGATACTATTAGGGGTCAAATAGAAATAAGGTTCTGTGATTTGAAAGAAATGCATTTCTTCGACTTACTCAATAAAAATTTGTTTACCGGATTTTCGGCTAATTTTTCAGGTAACCATTTGGAAAATTTTTGTCAAAAATACACTTTTTTTGATAAGGTGGTCCTAAAAAGTGAACTGTGTGTTGTTTATAATGACAATGAAATTTCTGGGCAAAATGAAAATCATGTGATGACTATTAAATACCTTTTTGATAATGATTTGAATCAAGATTTACCCCAAGTTTATAAACTCTTATGTCTAATTGTTTCTATCCCGGTGACATCGGCTTCCGTAGAGCGCTCGTTTTCCACTCTCAAGTGAATTAAAACTTATTTACGAAATTCAATGAGCCAAGATCGTTTGAAAAAAATTTGTTTATTGTCTATTGAAAAGGAATTGGTAAAACTATTGGCGAAAGACAAAAAATTTTATGAGGTTATCATAGATCATTTTGCTAACGTTAAAGATCGCAAAATCCCGCTAATCTTCAAAAATATATAATAACTTTTTATTTGGTCTCACCAGCTGTCCACACATATTTTTTACATTTTATTTTTCACAGGTTTTGTTTGTGGTACTAGGTACTTTATTACTTAGTATTATACCAAATAATTCGGTGTTCCTTGTAAAAATCTTCACAGAATTTATTTTTTGTTTTATTTTATGTAAAAATTTTTTTTATTTAAGGCTTCTGCCTTGGCATTGGCATCTATGCAGGAATTATAAAAAATAGATGTCTATGCCAAAGAATTTATTTAAATTTTTTTTAGGTCTAGATGTATATTTTATTATTTTATTTTGTTGTTATTTTATTTTTATTTTGTTTTACTTTTATGACAAGAATTTTATTTTAATCCATTTTTGGGAGGGTCCTATTTTATTTTTGGCAACAAAAAACTCTCACCTCCCTGGTTCTTGCTGGGCAACAATTGATTAATTCCTCGAATAAGTAACAAATTCGTTAAGTAGGTAGGTAGGTACCTATTTTGTGAAAGAAAAAAATTTGATGAATAAATGAATTGATTAATTGGCTGAGAAGAGTTTTTGTTGAGAATATTGTAAATAGAAGTTGTAGGTCTCAAGGTAGACACTCGAGAGTGAAAAAAATTTTTTCTAAACAATTTAATAGCTTAGGGTGCTTGTTTTACTTTGATTTTATTTAAATTATGAGGCGGTTGACCTTGAAATCCTAAAAATTTTCGCCTATGGTGTATTTTTCAACATTGTAGCCTCGTCAAACCAAAACCTTACGAGCCGCCACTGATATATATATATATATATATATATATATATATATATATATATATATATATATATATATATATATATATATATATATATATATATATATATATATATATATATATATATATATATATATATATATATATATATATATATATATATATGTAAATATATATATATATATATATATATATATATATATATAGATATATATATATATATATGTCAGTATTAAAAATTAAAAGTAGATAGAAGGAAATATTTACATTCAGTTGGAGAATAGTATACGTTAATCGTTGATAAACAATTATTAAAAAATATTTCAAATAATTGGTATTGATCTCAGTGAGCATTATTTCCACAATAAATAAACTAATGTTCAATAACAATTAAAATAATATTCCCTAGGTGAACAGTTATTTATAAGATACAAGTGAGATTCGTTTTGTCAGCCTTCGGCCATCTTGAACATAAAGGAGTATTATTTCGACTATGACTATCATTACCTTTTTTGAACAAAATAGAATTTGGTAAATTTTGAAATTCTTTTTGTATCTGTAGACTCAATAGTTTCCGGTATACGATTTTTAAAAATTTGGTGTTTTTTCAAATTTGCAAAATTTGAGCAATTTCTCTTGTTTAACTTCATAAAATCACGCTCGTATCATCACAAATAATTTTTATCTACAACCGTGCGTAAATTATGTTTTCACACACCCATATTAGTGCGGTAACTATTACTTTAACGCACTAGTGCGGTAAAAATCAGTTTAACGCACTAGTACGGTAAAAATCATTATTATTATTATTATTGCCTATGGTTTTTCTTTTCAAATAAGTTATTAATCTTGGAAATTTGTCTATCTGCATGTTTTTTTTATGGACAACGTGGACTTCAGCATTGAATAATAGCACCAAAGCGACTTCTTTTCCTTGAACTTATCTTCAAAATAGGCAATTAATACATCTTCTTTAATGTTATCCACTTTTTTATGGGAGCACCATTCGATTAACATATCATAGGCTTTTTCGTAGCGAATTCCGGATTTCTGTGGTAGCAAGTTCGCCGTAGCAGCTTCAACTAGCTGTGAAATCTCCATATTTTCGACTGACATTTTGACTGACAACTTCAAAGTGGCGTTGCTTTTTTTTGTCGCTATGACATCCTAATTTTCATAACAATAAAAAAAGTTAAAACATTGCTGGTGACCAAGTTGGGAAATTTTAGACTATAATTAATTTGTATTTAATCAAAACGAACGGTTGTAGATAAAATAGTATACATAGCTCGCGTGGTAAAGGTTTTTAGCACACTTAAGTGAATGAAAAGACTCGCCTGCGGCTCGTTTTTCAAACTTCACTTAGCGTGTGCTGAAAACCTAGTTACCACACTATTATATGATTCAGGAAAGTAAATGTTCACTAGCGCTACATTTTAGAAAGGTGTGTTGGAGGGGGGGTTCAGGTGGTGTGGAGCAGGCATGTTCGAAACAGCCATAGTGTTAGTATTTGCTTCTCAGTTTGTACAAAACAAGATCATGAGGATATTAAATATATTTTGGTAGGCGTTATATTGTTTGATTTGTCTTACACTACTCATTGTTAGTTACTTTACTGGTCGTTATGTTTATGAATATTTTTATGCATAGAGTTTCAAATTCAAGCATATAAATATTTTGAAAATCTCTACTCTATAAGAAATGAAAAAATTTCTTTTCCACGAAATTCAATTTGAGCTTTAAAAAATTATCACCGATTGGTACGATTAAAATTTTGAAATTTTGTAAAAAACACGTCATCTCAGAAACCATTGAGTCTACAGAGACAAAAATGATTTCAAAGCTTATCAAATTCTATTTTCTTCAAAAAAGGTAATGATGGTCATGGTCGCAATACTACTCCTTCATGGTCAAGATGGTCGAAAGCTGGAAGAAGTGACAAAAAATGCGTGACCAGCGTAGCTCCATGTCATCCCAAACATTCTGAGGAAAAATCTACTCAAGTTTTCCAAAATCTAAAAGTACCTCAAGAACATTTTTTGAGTTTGTTCAAAAACCCATTTTACAAGAGTCTGGTTAACATTTGACCCATCTTATGGCTTACCTTAGTCATAAAAATTTCAGAAGACTTAAAAACATTATTTTAATGAAAAATTTTCATTTTAAAAAAATTCAAGGGTTGATAGGGGGCCGCTACCCTTCAGCCAGAACTCGATTTTATTATTCAGGGGTTTTTCAAGGACTATTAAAAAATTTTTCATAGGGTTTCGAAAACCTATCCTAAATTGTTCGCCAGCTCTTGGACTTTTACTAGTGCAGTCACGTGCGGGACAAGTTTTTCTATCTGTTGTAGACCTCCTAGAGAACGCTTTTCATGTCATGTCTGATAGATATATATATATATATATATATATATATATATATATATATATATATATATATATATATATATACATATATATATACATATATATATAATCATTTGACTCGATGGGAGCCGCTGAAGAGATGCACATATGTACCAGGAAAAAATATAAATAAATATATATATATATATATATATATATATATATATATATATATATATATATATATATATATATATATATATATATATATATATATATATATATATATATATATATATATATATATATATATATATATATATATTTATTTATATTTTTTCCTGGTACATATGTGCATCTCTGCAGCGGCTCCCATCGAGTCAAATGAGCTGAAATTTGGTACTTCAGATTGTTCTCGTTGCAGAACGAAAGTATCGAAGTATGGGAAATTTCTGCAACCGTCATTTTTACGTCGATAATTTGCCGAAGTCTATAGCTTCTGCAGATTGAGTTAGAGAGTTCAAACTTGGTACGTAGGCCACACCATCAAACTTGGAAAAGACAACCGAGAAAGTGAGATTAAGAGACGCGTCCAACTCTCTTGGGTAGCATTTGGAAAATTGTCCCATATACTGAGAGACAGCACAATTCCCACTTATTTAAAGCGAAAGTTGTATGATACATGTATCCTGCCAGTATCTACCTATGGACTCGAAACCGTTGCTATAACACAAGCCATTGCGAAAAAGCTACGAGTAATGCAAAGGGGAATGGAGAGGTCGATGCTTGGAGTATCTCTCAGAGATAAAATTAGGAATGAAGAGATTCGCAGAAGAACCGGCGTTAAGGACATAGTGAAAAGAATTGCGGAACTGAAATGGCAATGGGCGGGTCACATCGCAAGACAGAAGGATGGGAGATGGACACCAAGAATCATACAGTGACGACCCAGGGAAACGAGAAGGAGTGTCGGTAGACCCCCTCTGCGATGGATAGATGACATCAGACAGATTGCCGGTAATCAATGGTATCAGGTGGCTCAGAACAGATGGGAATGGAAGATGTTGGGAAAGACTTATGTCCAGGAGTGGGCAAACGAAAGCTGACAAAGAAGAAGAAGAAGAAGAAGACGTAGATTGAGTTAATATTGGGGAAGTGCGTTTAGGTAGTTTCAACCATTCCTCTCATTCGCGCTGTCTCGCGCGTAGACTATTCCGTTCAAATCGCATCTCGACACGATGCACTTCGCGATATTTTTTTTACAGTAGAGGGTTGAAATCTGGTGCGTGGATTAAGTTGATATTGAGGTACGTTCTTTCGTTGGTTTCAACGTATTTCCTCAATCACGATGCACTTTTTTTTTAATACAATGGACTATTTTGATTCAGTTTGCTAGTTAAGCGTGATTTTTCAAAATATAATTCAGTTCGTTAGAATTGCATCTCGACGCTATGCATTGCGCGCGAAAAATACGACTTCAGGGATGGAGCTCTTCTGTTTACGAGTTTTTTTCTTCTCATGTTGATTCAATTCTAAATTAACCGAGCATACAGTTATATCGACTATGTTTTGGAGGTCACGCCGTCATGATTATATCATATTCAGTCATAAATGTATTGGGAATTTTAATCAGATTCATCTATTTACTGCAATATGAAACCGAAACTGATAAGTCCTGTTAAATGTTTGAACAATGCCCAATAATTGAATTTGATTCTGACTACCTATTGCATGCTGTACTGTTAATCATGTTACAAGCATTTTATTTACTCGTTGTTATGTTACATATGACTTCTGGTAAGTAAACTTTCTATATGTGAGCTAAGAGTTAAGCAGACAAAGAATAATGGAATATTACTTCTTTATTAAAAGATGTTAATTTTTTCATAGTTAATAGTTAGATGGTAGTGATATAATAATAATGTATTAATTAAATATTGTCAAATAAGTCTAGATGAGGTTTTTTACTGGATATTTTAGTTTATGAAACATACAATTAGAATTATTGATTTTTTTGGTAATAAGTTTTTGTGGCCTGGAGGAGCAAGAAAAACACAATTTCATTCTCTGAATTAACGAAAAAGTCCATCATTTACAATGCTAAGAAAATTTGATTTGATACAAGCATGAGTATTTCTAGAAAATATTCTCAAATAAGTCGCCCAATGTACAAAATTGAAATTAACAAAAATTAATAAAATCATTCATTCGACACAATTGGGAGAAAATATGCTAGATACTGAAGACATGGAAACTACTGAATGAGAGTAGAATAACACTACAAAATGTAATAAAAATTACTCAGTGAGTTTACATAGAAACATTAGAATTACAGAAATTATAATTTGAACAAGTTACGGAATTAACTGTTTCATTAATATTATTGGGTAACTTCATCCAAGTCTTGCATAATTTAGGTGATCTGTTTGGGTTATTATGGCGGATTTCTCCGAGATATTTCAACTTAAAGGAATTTTTTCGGGAAAAAATATTGAAATATGTACCTAGTACCTATATCTATCTTAAATTGTTTAGTTTTATTTTTCTGAGTTCATCTTGTCGAATTTGTCCTTCCAATCATTTTTTTCAAAACTAAAATTGTTCGTTTTTCATTTGCATAATGCTGCAACGGTACAGTGCCCTAGTCGCAATAATGATTCATTAAGCTTTATATTCGACGCCATAAGTGTTCTATAATCAAATAACTTTCAGATTTATCCTATGAATCAATACTGAATTAATATTTCTACATATATTGAACTTCTTTATATGTAAAAACTGTCAGTTCTCACATCGCACAAATTCATCATTATTGTTGAATGTATTGAATAATTCTTAGCCTACTATAGAAGCAAACAAAATTTGAAAACCTTCAATATTCATGATGCTCTGCTCTTGATAGGATACATTTATAACAACAAACTTTTAACGCCTCTAGGCCTTCCAAAAAAAATTGTATCTGGCTCTATAAACCAAGCCTCCACTGCTTCTCTCAACACTTCGTTTGAAGAAAATTTACGATCTATTGAATTTATATATATATATATATATATATATATATATATATATATATATATATATATATATATATATATATATATATATATATATATATATATATATATATATATATATAATCTCTCGATAATTATTAGCAATAACAGGCTGGTTGAATCTTAAAAAACTCGATTTTATTAAAAAGTTGACGTTTCACTACGACATTCGTAGTTTATCAAAACTTTTGAAAAAATTGAAATCTCCTTGACATTTATTGATTTGAAAAAATTTGAATAGGCATTGTCCTGTAGGAAAAAAATAGTATTGGACAACTTTCCACGCCTTCGCTTCTCTATGTTTGTTCTCGTAAAATGGTCAGAAATGTCGAATACATTCGGAAAAAAATTTCAGCGAGACAAAGCAGTCTTTGTCTATTCAAATTTTTTCAAATCAATAAATGTCAAGGAGATTTCAATTTTTTCAAAAGTTTTGATAAACTACGAATGTCGTAGTGAAACGTCAACTTTTTAATAAAATCGAGTTTTTTAAGATTCAACCAGCCTGTTATTGCTAATAATTATCAAGAGATTACAAATAGATCACAGGCAACAACAATTCGAATAAATAATTAAATATTGCAAGCTGAAAATATGGCAATGATCCCAAACTTAAGCTGAGAGTTTCAAACATTGTTCTAGATTGTGAGTACCTTTTTAAAAGATTTGAAATTCTAAATAAAAATTTCATTTAAAACGGCTACTTCCATATAAACGGACTATACCGATAATTTTGCTCTACTTATTTAATATTTTCCCGCGACTAATTTCTTTATTATTGTTTATTTACTCGTTCTGAGATCTCGCGGATGGCATTAATCGCCTCCGTGGCAGAGTTTGACCAAATCTCCCAAACCGGAGAGTTCAAACAATAGTCCACAAAGGTGTGATTGTCTTCCGTAGCAGAGGTTTTTATTTGTTGTACTATTTTCATCTCCAAATTTTCAATCCAATGCTTTGCTACGCCGTTCTGATGAGGACCAAAGAGTCCGAAACACGTGTCAACGGCTGCTTCCATATAAACGTTCTATACCGATAATTCTACTTTTTTAATATTTTCCTGCGACTAATTTCTTTGTTGTTAGATAAATAGTACCCTATTATTTTTATTTTCGAACATTACGTAGGTAAAGGTTTCTTTGGTTTTCCTTGCCATCTAATGATAACAATTTTGAATGTTGATATTAGACTGAATAGCACGTAATAAATAACAAAGAACAACCACATTCGGAAAAAAATTTTAGCGAGACAAAGCAGTCTTTGTCTATTCAAATTTTTTCAAATCAATAAATGTCAAGGAGATTTAAATTTTTTCAAAAGTTTTGATAAACTAGGAATGTCGTAGTGAAACGTCAACTTTTTAATAAAATCGAGTTTTTTAAGATTCAACCAGCCTGTTATTGCTAATAATTATCAAGAGATTAAAAATAGATCACAGGCAACAACAATTCGAATAAATAATTATATATATATATATATATATATATATATATATATATATATATATATATATATATATATATATAGTTGAGAAAAGACATGATATCCGGACTGTGCCAGAACTTCTGAATGAGAGGGAGGTTTGAGTAATTCGAATCCTAAATCACGAATTCTTTGCATGGCCGCATGCGATTTGTTTGCAGGGGCATTGTCCTGTGGAAAAAAAATAGTATTAGACAACTTTTGCCTTCACTTCTCTATGTTTGTTCTCGTAGAATGGTCAGAAATGTCGAATAGTAATTCACAGTTATTGCTCTACCCCTATTGAGAAAACCATTTAGGATTACTTATTGGCAAGCCAATAAAATTGAAGTAAGAATTTTTTCAGGTCTTGGAGAACCAGGGTATCTATATTATATTGATTACTGTTTTGTTTCTGGTTCAAAGAAGTGCGACCAAGCTTCATCTTTAGTAAAAATACGGATTAAGAAGTTTGTATTATTCTCAAACCGAGCACAGATCGAACGCGATGCTTCTTACCTTTGCATGCTTCTGGTCAACATGCAGACATTTGGATATCCCTTTTGCAGAAATTTTTCCTGTTCAATTACTCAGTACCTCAGATATTTGTTTCAGCCGAATTCGAGATGATAAAGTCATCTCATGATCTGCATCGAACTTTATGTGGATCAACACAGAAACTGGCCGACCCGATCCACCTTCATCTTCAATGAAAAATGTACCTCTTTTGAAGCTTTCCAATTTTTTGGGGTCGCATACAAATACATTGATCGACATGGATATTAACCATATCTTGTTAATCTATTTACTCCTAATCTCCCAAAGCTCTCAAATACACGTACTTGAAGACGACTCGATACCCCAATTCAATGATTTTCACAATTATGGTCGACATCTTTTTTTTCCAAATTTTAGTGCGCAGCTCTGGTTCGACTTCTTATAAGTTATTCTCCGTTGCTATGGTAACTCTAAGTTATTCTTCGTTGCGATGGTAACGCAATATTTTCTTCATCCATGGAACGACTTTAGGCTAACTAGATATTAATATATACTCGCATGTAATGGAATGATGGTTTTTATGAATAGGAAAATCAGTCAGAAAAATTAATGTATAATATAACCCACTGTTACATTTCGATAGATTTTGATGATATAAGATTCAAGTATTAATTGGCTTATAGAACGTTTTGTTGAGCTGCAAGTGTAGGTTGCTATTTAATTTTATATCTTTACATTTCAGGAGATCCTTGCGAATTTACTTCTTCAGCTGAAAACGAAATTAATTTCGTAGGAAACTGTACTGAAGAAGCTGGTAAAATAATAAAAATATTGAAGTATATAACTAATAGGAAACGAAATTTGCAGGTTACCATTTTGTATTTTCAGTAAAATTCAGAAATGTCATATCAGACAGTGTTAAAGATGAACTATTTTAATTAAAACACAAATTTCATAATTTTGTTCTTTGACATTCCTGAATTATCTTCTTGTGACTTTCAGAAAGGGCTCGCCTCGCGAGTATTCATATTAGAAAACCCTGATTTGAAAAACCAGAATCTTACAAAAATTACTCAAGAAGGACCTCTTTCGATCTCTTATTTTCATAAACGCAAATTGAAAATTTTTGGAAATACGAGATATTATGCTGTCAAGTTGGAAATTTATTAAATTCTTGATAAAAAATGTGACTTTTTCTATATCTCTCAATAACACATTAATTTAAAACATTGTTCAATATTATAAAAAATTAACTGTTGTAATAACAAAATTTTATTTTCATCCAGAATTTCATGAAATATTGAATTATTTAACTTTACCGCTTGCTATTCAGTGAAGTTAATTTGTCAAATATGAACCTCAGGAGTTTTATTTCAGTAATTGAAGGTATACCTGCAATTTTCTTGAAGTTTCATCTCATTTTTATATCCATTATCATATTTTCACTACTCTATTTCAAATCATTACTTCCAAAAATTTCAAGCTTCTGTAATCTTCATTAAAAAAAAATGTTTCAGCCGGTAGCAGCGTGATTGTTAATTGATCAGACCGATATATGATGAAAATTAATATTCTTAACGAAAAATAATAAATTACATAAAGTGAACAATAAAATTCTTTAATAATTTAAAAATTACTGCACAACTTTCCAAGGAAGCTGGTTATATGTATTCCGCGACGCGAAACCTGCATTCACAATCTATCTGTGAATTATAGAAAACGCCAAGTCACCCCGATTCAAGATCTTCATACAGCTGTTTCGATCTCATTAGATCTCATCAGTGCAATTTATTTGACTCGGATTGAATTGATAAATTTCTAATTGATCCCAATATGGATCGCAGTCGGTCTACTATATGGATAGACCATAGCGCCCTCCACCAAAGATATTGGAAATCAACAATTCACCTTTTAGATCGAAAATGCATAATTCCATCGCTAGAACAAATACTTCCTGACATAAAGATATCTACTGTGTATCTGTGGCGTATGTGATTCAAGAGTACACTAACATAACTTCTTAAAAAATACTTGTTGCGTATTCGCAATATTCAACAATCAAGTCATGAAAAATATAAAAGTTGATATATCACATTAAGCGATCACGGCAAATTCTTCAATAATTCACGAATTATCGTACGACTTTCCATGGGGGCTGTTTAAATGTAGGCGTTCCGCTAGGCGAAATCTGCAGTTTGAACCCAACGGTGATTTATAGAAAACTTCAAGTTACCCCAACTCAAAATTTGCATACAGCTGTTTCGATCTTATTAGATCCCATCAGTTCAGCTTATTTGAATTCCATAACTTTCAAATTATTGAAGAATTTTTCTTGTTCACTTTATGTAATATATTAAATTGACTATGGTTAACTTGTATATTTTTGAATATTTTGAAAACATATCTTTAGCAGCGGTAAATCGTGAGCCTCTGTATATGCAACGACGAGCCATAACTTTAGTAAAGAAGAACGATAAAAAATCGCTTCTACCTTTTATACCATCTATTTTCCATCAATTCCATAAAAATCTTCCTGTTAAAATTAAAACAAGAACATTCTTCCAAGATGGTCAGGATCAGAGTCATCAGTTGTTGAGTGATGAAGAGTTCAACAACGAATACCAATTCGACGAATAGATTAGCTAGTTTTTTTAATATTCATGTTTTCATTAATATTCATTGTTTTTTGATATAAATTTCATTTTACTTACTTGTTTCAATCTAACAACATCTCTGCAATCCTAATACACTCACGATAAATTTGAATTTTCAACTATACAATTCAAATTTATTTTCTGTAAAATTGTAAAAGAATGTTTTCAGAGCAAGCAAAATAAATAACATAAAATCTTTTGGCTAAATTCAGTTGAATTCGCTAAGTACAACACTGATCTAAGTCTATTTTTTTTCTTAATTTATTGATTAGTTAGATGTTTTTGAATTTATCATTCATGAAGTATAAAGAAAATAAAATTTTATATATCATCAAGAAGAATCTAATGAATCTAATTTGAAATAAATAAAAAGAAATTATCTATAAACATAAACGCAAATATCTCAATTAAACAAAACTTTGTAAAATGGACTTGGACCACTGTTGTTCTGATACACCCATATATATATATATATATATATATATATATATATATATATATATATATATATATATATATATAATATGTATGGAAAAAGAAGTTTGGCCTGCATCATATTTCACGTAACATTGATTAATTTTTGATTATTTAATTTCATCGTCAGATTATCATATTGTCAATAAATATAAAAAACTTGCTTTGTCTACAATGTCGAGGTCATGGATTCATCCCGGAACGTCCCAAGAAGACGACAAGAGATCGAACTACAGAGAAAGTTAAACCACAGTTTCATACAACGCTACCAGTTGTCAAACTTGGAGATGGTGCTAGTTATTACTATTTCGAAATATCGTTGAAAGTGAGATTGAAGGATACATTAGATCGAACTATATTACTAATCGTTTTTATTTCAGTTGAACTTCTTCGAAGCATTCGCATTCTGTAAAAAAAATCACATGAATCTTCTGAGTACTGAAGGAAAAATAGAAGATGACCTGATTAAAAATTATTTATTTAATAAATGTAAGTGATGAGGAGTTCTGCATGATTTTGTTTCAATATTCTATACGCGCCTCTCCATTTATCAAATATTTATGGTTCATTAATATTACGTTTGAATAATCATAATTTTCAGGTTTTTAATTCATCTTTTCAGTCTTAATATGTGAGATAGATTTTTATCAAATAGGATTTCTTCTTGATAAATCAGTTATATGAAAATATTTAACAAAAGTGTGATCAACTCCCTACGAAAATCTTTCTATCGAAAGTAAAAATTTGCACTATAGTTTTTGTAGGGGTGGGAAGTAGAAGGGAGAGTTCAGATATTATAAAACATCAATTGGAACTACATATCTCAGTAACAAAAACTTCTGATTCTTAATTCAATATTCAATTTGTGTATATCGACAACTTTTATTAATTAAATCCTAAAACTTTCAATGCTAATTTAATTTCTACAAGATTTTAAATGATCAATTTTGTATTCTGTGAGTAGTATTGAGGTTTTAAGTGAGCAATAGATTTTGGAATATTCTACAATCATTTAAAATTATCAATCATTCAAGGAAGCTTGTTGTATGTACAACGCGACAGTGAATATAGAAAGTATCAAGTCACCCCGACTCAGATATATATATATATATATATATATATATATATATATATATATATATATATATATATATATATATATATATATATATACCTATATATATATATATATATATATATATATATATATATATATATATATATATATATATATATATAAAATTCTCGTGTCACGGTGTTAGAAGAACTCCTCCAAAATGGCTCGACCGATTCTCATGAAATTTTGTGTGCATATCGGGTAGGTCTGAGAATCGGTCAACATCTATTTTCAATTCCCCTAAATGTCAATGGTGGTCCACCCCTTAATTTAAATTTTTTAATTTTTCAGAAAAAATTTTCTGTTCTATTTTTTTATGATACAACATCCAAAAATACATACAACCCTGAATTTTCACCTCTCTACGCTCAACTCCTATTTTTTATTTGTCAATTATAACCTTCAAATTTTTTGGCAAGATTTTCATTTTATTTTGTCATGACTTAGAATTAAAAAATTCATATTACTCTCAATTTTTTACTCTTCTACGACCAACCCCTATTTTTCCATCGCGATTTCAATTTTTTTAAATTTTATCCAAAGACTCGCAATAGGGTTGCAAGATGGCAATCGAAAGGTATATTCATTTTCATTTTCATTATTTCTATAAGACTACACAAAGAGAGCTGCATGACATTCACTGAATATGTTGACAAAAATATTCACAAACGTCAAATTATCAACAAATGACATGCCTACTATGAGAAGGAAAATGGATAGGAGCAATGAAACGATTTTAAATTCGCTTCTTCATCATAATATAATAATGTTTGGTACATGAATAACTATTTCATACCCCTTAGTGATTAGGGTGGTCCACCCCAAAAATTTTTTAAAATTTTTTATGATGGTTCATTAAAAATACATAATATTCTAAATTTTCACCCTTCTTTCAACAACTCATTTTTTTTAATAGCCAATTTAATAATTTTTCGTAATCTCATACTGTTATTTTGATTTAACGATATTCAGATGACTTCAATTGAAAAGTTAGTGTTAACAGCCTACGGCCGTTAAAATTCACTTTGTTCAAATATTTATTTCAAAACTTCATTCTGCTTAAAATTACAACATTGAAATCTAGGTCCACAGCGAGTTGGGAGAATAAACCTCTGATAAAGGCTAATAATACATTTTTATTAACCACCTTTACATTCTTGCTTTCACGCCACATTTAAAAATTTTCATATTCTTTTTGATATCGCTCTTGAGTTATTTTCGGCAGTTAATCAACACTCGCTGTACTGCACATAATTCTCCCAATATTTCCAAAGGAATTTGATTTTGTTCCCCAATTTCATCAATTTCATCCATGGTCGTCGTTAAAGCGAACTTGAGAACACAAAAAACTGACGTTGTTTATAAAATTGTCAAACTGTTTCATGACAACAGAGTGCACGAAGTTGGGATTTTTCTTTAGAATTGCGAGGTACGGGGTTTTTTCTTTCTTCGGAACCAAACTATAATCTTTCAACGGGATTACGAAAAGTCTTTAACGACACACGGCCGATAACGTAACAAGGCCGATATGTAGCAAATAACGGATTCGGTTAGTTATAATATCCATCCTCATCCGTTATTTGCTACATATCGGCCTTGTTACTTTAATAACTATAAACAACTTTTGCCGGGTCAGCTAGATTGATAGATAGATTTAATGATAGTTAGTTAGATAGATCGATAGATAGATCGATAGAAAGAAAGGTAGATAACTATTTAGATAAATAGATATATAGTTAGATAGAAAGGTAGAAAGATAAAAATAATTTATATGGCAGAACAACGCTTGCCGAGTCAGATAGATTGATAGATAGATATGTAGGTAGATAAATATATATATATATATATATATATATATATATATATATATATATATATATATATATATATATATATATTATCCATCCATCTACCGAATGTGATAACCAACCTAATATTTCAAACGTTCTTATGGTTTCCTCCTCGCAACACAATGGCTGATAAATATGACACAGTTCAAACAGTCGGAAAGGAATGAACCACGTCTTTAAGACAACATGGCGAACAAATGTTGCTGCGCTGGTGCTGCTGCGACGCAAAGCAACGCATCGGACCAGTGGGGCCTCACTCTCAGGATACGAACAGAACGAGTGGGTCGCGGTGGAGGTCGCGGTGGATGCTAATAGTTAAGTCGATGTCGACAGCACATAGCAAGGAGGTTACCAGCGATGCTCAGTCGAGCTAGGACCACTGTCAAGTGAAGTAGTTTGATGAGATTTGAATGAAAAAAATATTTGCTTTTGCGATGTTGTGTCAGTCAAGTGGTGATAGTGATGAAATGTCAGCTGTCGAATGTTGTCTGTGGATCTTGTCCCACAATACGAGAGTGATCTGCACAATTACTATAAGTCTTCATATTTAGCCCTTGAAATTATTCAAAAATAAACCTAATATGCAAAAGGGAAAAAATTGGCAGCTGGAGTACCCTAGCGAAAATGACAGACGCCACACGTCTTCTATGCGAGCTGCTCTTGAGGGGGGTGACAACTTGGCCTTGAACGTACCAATCACATGAAAGCATCCTTGTAGACCGCGCAATAAGCATCCATGTAAAACAAACTGATTTGATTTTCAAAAGCATCGATGTTAACCTTCCTGATGGCATCGCGCTAAACCTCCACCGCGTTTACCTGCTCTGTTCTCTTCCATTCAACTCAATGTGTTTGTTTTACATGGATGTCGACGAAGACCGCGACCGCGACCTTCACCGCGACCCACTTGTCCTGTTCGTACCCCAAGAGTGAGGCCCCAATAGTGTGATGAGTTGCGTTACGGAGTAACGGATCGACGAATTGTATGCCACACATGTGTTGAATCATTATTATTTCCTTCATTGTTTACAGTTCCAACAGTTAAAAGTGTTTGGACATCGGGAACAGATTTGGGAAGAGAGGGTCATTACATATGGTTGTCTACCGGCCAACCATTTACTTTCACCAACTGGCATCCAGTACCTGTTGTAGAACCAAATAACTTCAATAATTCAGAGCATTGTATTCATATGTACCAATATTTCAACACTCCTGATAATTTTTTCTGGAACGACCATAGATGTATCTATAGATATAATTTTTTTTGCGAAACTGAACCTATTCCATTATGTACCTAGTTTTAATGAGATATTTCAACAAATTAAGATACCTTGTTTGAATTCTTCCCTTTAAGATTATGTTTATTTCAGATAATTTTTCGAAAAGTCCAATATTGAATTTATTCTATTACACAAAGATTACTTATCATTCACAAAGTCACTGAAAGTGTTTATTATCGTTGAAGAAGTACTTATCAACGCGACATTCAAAAACATAAAATTTCTGATTTCTAAATTCTAAAGTAAGGGTTCGCTGAGTGTCCATTAACAGCGAAGAAACTTCACCAATCGTATCCTTGATTCGTTGAACAACAAGAAGCAAATGCTGATTCAATATTCATTCCCACCTTGATCGATAGTCTGCCACATCAGACCATCTGGATCGAAAAAGATCGGAAAGATTACTGATGGAAAGGTATACCGACTTGTCAGCGCCACGTTCGCTGATAGTAAGCAATGAAATAATGAGAATAAATAGAACTTTAAAAAAAAAATTTCTTGATTTGAAAATATCTGTTGTTATTGTGTTTTATCCATAAAAGCAATAGTTTCTTAGTAAATAAATAAAATACGATATCGTCCTTGAACGGATCTTCTGCAAATGGAATCAAAAAAAAATCTACTAGGTGGCTTTCAAGTGGCTTTAACCTTAATGTGTTAGTTGAAATTTCAAAGCGCTTTGATTTTTATGTGGTACATAGGTGAAAGTTCAGTTGCACCTTTTGAATATTCAATATGAATAATTATACTAATTTTCATTTTTTGAAATGTGTAACTTTTTAAGGACAGGCCTAAGAGCTTTTTTGTACATGAAAGACCCCCTTTAATTTTCGACAAGGAATCAGCTCCTAAAAACTTTTGGAAAACATTTGGAAAAACCCTGTATATATATATATATATATATAAATATATATATATATATATATATATATATATATATATATATATATATATATATATATATATATATATATATATATATATATATATATATATATATATATATATATATATATTGGAAAATTTGGAGATATCTTAGACCCGAGCTTTATCGAGCTTGTTGCTCCTAGGTAGAGAGTTTTCAAAGCCCGAATGTAGATTTTGCTTATTCCTCCTTTTTCCATACAATTCCATAATTTACTCAATTTCTGCTTTATACAGTTGGTAATTTCGATCATATTAACTCATTTCAAAATTAAACTGGCATATATATTTTCTCTACACACACACATTCTAATATATATATATATATATATATATATATATATATATATATATATATATATATATATATATATATATATATATATATATATATATATATATATATATATATATATATATATATATATGTATATATATACATATTAGAATGTGTGTGTGTAGAGAAAATATATATGCCAGTTTCATTTTTAAATGAGTTAATATGATCGAAATTACCAACTGTATAAAGCAGAAATTAAGTAAATTATGGAATTGTATGGAAAAAGGAGGAATAAGCAAAATCTACATTCGGGCTTTGAAAACTCTCTACCTAGGACCAACAAGCTCGATAAAGCTCGGGTCTAAGATATCTCCAAATTTTCAAGTCTCAAAAGGTTTGAGACAGGGTTGCTGAATGGCGCCGAAATTATTTAAAAAATATGTCAGTGAAGATTTGAGAATTTGGAAGGGGAATGGGAGTTTCAATTGGTGAAATACGCTCTATACCTTCATGTTCGCCGATAATGCAGGTCATTTTAGCGGGTGATGAACAGGACGCGAGCTATATGGTCAGAAAACTCCATGAAGAATACACCAAGTGGGGCTTGGAGATGAACTTCAAGAAAACAGAACACCTCACCATCGGGCAACCCGGTACAACATTACAGCTAGAGAAAGATATCCAAATTGAGAGCTGCGAAAAATTCAAATACTTGGGAATTACCTTCTCGAATGCCGGAACGAGTGAGCTGGACATTGCTAACAAGATTAAGCAAGGCAAACGAGTTAGTGGTCAGCTTAACTCCGTATTATGGAACGAAAACATCTGTAAAGATACGAAACAAACCATATATAAAACAATATTTGAAAGCGTCTGTACTTATGGTTCGGAGACATGGGTGCTCGGCAATAGACAAAAAAACAGGTTTCTGGAGAAGTAGTGGCGAGGTATCAAAGTAAGCACAGATTAGAAATGAAGAAATAAGGAAAAGAATGAAAGCAAAATCATCGACACAATATCAATCATCGGCACAAAAGAACAGAAACGTTTATTGTGGTACGGTCACTTGGAAAGAATGGGAGAGGAAAAGTGGCCGAAGAAACTTTGGGAGTGGACTCCAAACAAAAGGAGAAGACGAGGAAGACCCAGAAGAACATGGAGAGTGGAGATGCAGGAGGCTATGTCCTCACGCAACCTTTATCAAAGAGACTGGGTTGATCGCCAGGCGTGGCGCTCTGGGATACGAGACACGGCTTAAGGCTGTAAAAAACTCTTTATATATATATATATATATATATATATATATATATATATATATATATATATATATATATATATATTATTCATATTGAATATTTAAAAGAAGGTGCAACTGAACTTTCACCTATGTGCCACATAAAAATCAAAGCGCTTTGAAATTTCAACTAACACATTAAGGTTAAAGCCACTTGAAAGCTACCTAGTAGTTTTTTTTATTCCATTTGCAGAAGATCCGTTCAAGGAAGATATCGTATTTTATTTCTTTACTAAGAAACTATTGCTTTTATCGATAAAACACAATAACAACAGATATTTTCAAATCAAGAAATTTTATTTTGTTTAAAAGTTCTATTTATTCTCATTATTTCATTGCTTACTATCAGCGAACGTGGCGCTGATAAGTAGGTATACCTTTCCATTAGTAATCTTTCCGATCTTTTTCGATCCAGATGATCTGATGTGGCAGACTATCGATCAAGGTGAGAATGAATATTGAATCAGCATTTGCTTCTTGTTGTTCAAGGAATCAAGGATACGATTGGTGAAGTTTCTTCGCTCTTAACCCTCTCGCTCACCTTGTCCTCAATTGAGGACAACCTACTCTAGATTTTTTCCTATGAAGTGCCGCTTGCACTTACTTCTCTGTCACATTGTTCTCAGTTGTGGACATCATATGCTTCCAAATGAATATATGTGCAGCCATCTACAAGCTGATGGAAAAAAAATTCATTCATTTGAAATATAGGTTTCCGTAGGGTAGCTGTGACAGCAGTGTAGCGCTCTACTGTTTATTTATTTTTTGGTTATATTCGTTAGACCACGTGTTTGAAAACTGTTTGTTCACTTTCACAATAAGTGTTCTAAAGTAATTGTGTTTGGTGATTTTTGTGCATATTGTAATCAGCGATTTTTGAAAGTGTGGTGTCCTAATTTGAGGACATTGTGAGCTAGCGGTAAACGCAACATCTAGGTAAATATAACAGCACTTTTATTTTATTTCTGCAAAAGTTAAATTTTATACATTTTAGTACTTCGAAAATGGACCATTCATGAAATACCATACCCTGCAATGATATTTTAATAAAACATATTAACATTTTACCCTCTGAACATATTTCTGAAATTTTTTTCTCTTCCATCAGCTCATGATGTCCTCAATTGGGGACATGTCATAGTGCCCATCAGCTCATGATGTCCTCAATTGGGGACATGTCATAGTGCCCAAACGGAGCATTTTGAAAATCTGAATTTAACATCAAAAATTTTCAAAAAATCATAAGTTGCATCACAGGAAATTTCAGATTTTTCGCTCCAATAGTTTTAATTCGTGACCGAGAGGGTTAATGGACACTCAGCGATCCCTTGCTTTGGAATTCATTGATCACTCTTTTCACAGTAAATGCATGAGGAACATTATTTGGACAAAAAATGTATCACTTCATGAAACAAGGCAATAAAACTTTCACCATTTTGATTATTGTGTTCAACAAACAAGAGGCGTTATTCTGTCATGTAATCCTCCATGTAAGTTGGTAAACACCAACTTACATGGCTCTCTTATCGGCTTGGGCTGTCATACTAATGTGACAGCACACAGCTAACTGGCGGGAATTTCAAATTTTGCGTTCTTATTGACACACCTTTTATTAAGAGTAAGTTAGCAAAAATTTGTTGAATAATTACTATTTCCATTATTGTTTACAGTTCCAAAAGTTAGACGTGTTTGGACATCGGGAACAGATTTGGGAAGAGAGGGTCATTACATATGGTTGTCTACAGGTCAACCATTAACTTTCACCAACTGGCATCCAGGCTATGTTGTAGCACCAAAGAACTTCAATAATTCAGATCATTGTATTTATATGTTACAATATTTCAATGCTCCTAATGATTTTTTCTGGAATGACCACAGTTGCATTGATAGGTATAATTTTGTTTGCGAAACTGAATCTGTTCCACTATGTAACTAATTTCAATCCATATTCGAACAAATGCAAAATAGGAATTAATGCTTCATTCATTAAGATAACCTGTTTGAATTCTCTCCTTTTGGAAAATTTTCATTTCAGGCATTGCTCAGATCAAGTCCAACAATGAATTCATTATTACATCACATAGAGATCAATTATTTCATTCAGAAATTCACTGAGAATATTCATTTATCTGGAGGATGTAAAATTTCAGCTTTATACAATTGATAGTTTCGATGGAATTAACGCATTTCAAAATAAAACAATGGCATTCCCACTTTCTCTATACAAACATACCTACACACATACGACAATAACTCTTAAACCATCACTTTACGGGTAAAAATTAATATGGTTATTATGATTGGGAATGACTGCCTCAAACAACTTCTTTCCTTTGGACGTCCGTCATTCCCAATCATAATAACAATATTAATTTTTACCCGTAAAGTGATGGTTTAAGAGTTATTGTCGTTTTTGTGCTTTTTCTGTAAATCTCTTAATATTATTCGCTCACTTACTGTTTGTTGCGATTTTGGCCGTGAAGACTGTACCTTTACATTAGTATCAATTTTGAGCATATGGTTGCTTTCAGACAAATACATACATATTTAAGTTATACTTTCGGTTAAGTATATAATTATTTCTAGCTACCGAAAGCAACAATCAATGACCTTCAAAATTATTTAAAGGTAAAATCTTCAGGGTCACACTCTCAACCAATAGAAAGCAAACAGAAGAAACACAAGAGTCTTAAACCATAAACAATCGGATGATAATATATATTGTTATTTTGATTGTAAATTATCTCCTCTATCATCCCTTTCGTGGACGTTATTAGGACAACCTGTATAAATATATATATATATATATATATATATATATATATAGGACGTCCCAGATAAAACTTAAGATGAATATTTTGTTTCATATAAAATTTTGAAAACATTCTGAAAACAGAATGATAATATATATGGTTGTTTGTTAGGAAATTATCTCGTCTATCATACCTTTCGTGAACGTTATTAGGACACCCTGTAGATATATATATATATATATATATATATATATATATATATATATATATATATATATATATATATATATATATATATATATATATATATATATATATATAAATATATATATATATATATATATATATATATATATGTCTATATATCTATATATATATATATATATATATATATAGGATGTCCCAGATAAAACTTTCGACCTGAATATTTTTTTTCATATAAAATTTTCAGAAAACAGGATGACTTAGTCTTAGAAGAATTTTCAGAATTTTGTATTTTTAAATGTGAATTGTTTATTGAAATCGAAAAAGGATTATAAACTGTTTGCTATTAGCAACTGAAGAAGGTGAAGTTGCACCGAAACGAGCGTCATGCGTTATTTCTTTTAATAAATGTGTAAATTGTTATTATTAACCATTGTTTTAATATATTTATATTATATAATAAATATATATATATATATATATATATATATATATATATATATATATATATATATATATATATATATATATATATATATATATATACATATATATATATACATCTTAAACTAAGCTTTTTTTTCTGTCAGTTGTTCCAAATTTGATACAGAATCCCGAATCTGCCATCAGATTTGTGATCAATTACGTTATGATTTTTTCTGGCTATAATATTATTATAACTTAAGAAATCTTTCACTGTGCTTGGAAAAAATTTGTATGTAAGGGTTTTTCTAATGAAAAATGTTCTGTCTGATTTATTCCCTAACATTTCAAGAATTGTCATTGTTTCGTTCAATAAGTTACAGTATTTTTCAAATTATCCCGTCACTCGTAAATCCATCCTGGTCGATGACAGTTCCCACTTGCTCAAGTCCATGATTTATAGGAAAGTGTACGAAGCCACTGATTTAGGACGAGATTTATGTGTTACCATTGAATGGAAATAGCTGTCAGATGCCTTCTTTGTTTCCATTTTGAGGATTTTGGACTTTAGGAAAATCCCGGTTTTCATTTCGATTGAAATATAAATAAAATGTGACTAGCTGAAACACGTCTGCTGCAGCAGGTTTTGAATACGAATTAGTTGAGGAAGTTAGCTGGATCGAAATGAGATGGGTATCTATAAAGTTTTTCATTTCCACTGAATGATGGAGATGCTTTTATTTTGTGTCATAAAATCGTCAAATCGTTGAAGCGAGGATGCTATATAAGTAGTAATTTATAACCGGATGATATATCTTTCTACTCAGATACTGGTACACATATCGCTGTTAAGAAATTGATACTTTGAATAAATAAAGGGTTTTTCAACGAGAGGTACCGTGTTTTGGTAGTGAATAAAATACGAAATAAACTAGAAAATTTTATATCAGTTGATTTTAGCCAATCAGATACCTGCATTTTGACATGTTGCTAAGACAATAATCTAATTTCTTCGGAAATTTCCCCGCTTAGAGGGAAATTAATAAGTAGAAATTTCCCTCTGGCTTGACAGCTGTCATAAACACAGTGGCGTAAAATATTTTTGATAGATAT
This sequence comes from Cynegetis impunctata, assembly GCA_030704885.1. NCBI lineage: Eukaryota > Metazoa > Arthropoda > Insecta > Coleoptera > Coccinellidae > Cynegetis > Cynegetis impunctata. The sequence continues at coordinate 443,914 of JARQZK010000726.1, forward strand.
TTATTTATAACTTGATTATAGGTACATGTTATTATCTGTTCAAATGTATCAGAAATTCCTTTTTCACGTCTTTCCTCCTCAATGGCGAGTAAGGTAAGGATCCGTTCTTTTTTTCCATTAAATGTCTATGCTTCATGAAATAATAGTAATACTTCGACACCATTTTGTTCTTTTCCACACAGGATTTATGGGTGAAGTATGGAATAGTTTCACAGAGAATATTGCTCATGTTCTTAAATAGATCTTCTTGTTCAGGTTTTAGGCCAGAATATTTTACCAAATTAGTTAAATAGCTTACATTTTTATGATAAACTTTAATATGCTCACATTCTGCAAATATTATACGTGTCGCCATTCATTTTATCAATAAATATTTAATTATTTATCTGTATTTTACGACACCCGAGTGTTAACAATAGACAGAAGGAACTTGTCACTGCCACTACATATAGCCAACTTTGATTAATTTTATAACTCGTAAAATTATTATCATTTATGTTTTATGCGTTATAATTTTTAATTCTTTCAATACTTTCCCTTGTTTCTAGTAGTATAAAATTAGGAAATGTATAAAGACTAATATTTATTTTAGATTATTATTTAAACCTTGTTTTACTAGAGCATAGGGAAATTACAATATTTGACATCAAATCCGAGGTTAATGAATGAAGGTGTCGCCGACGTAGTTCATTAGCGTCCGATATAAGTAGACCTTAATTTTTTGTTTCTTTACTCTAGTACTATAAAATTATGTGATTTTGGTATGATATTTGCTCCTCTATTTAATTATTTAAACCACATTTTAATAGAGCATAGGGAAATTACAAAATTTGACAACAAATCCGAGATTAATAAATGAAGGTGCCGCCGATGTAATTCATTAGCGTCCGATAGCAGTAGGCCTTAACTTTTTTTACCTTTCCTCTAGTACTATAAAATCATGTGATTTTGGTAGAATATTCGTTTCTCTATTTAATTATTTAAACCACATTTCACTAGAGCATAGGGAAATTAAAATATTTGATATCAAATCCGCAAATTTTATTTTGAAAAAGTTTTGGTATAAAATTTTCTTACTGAATCTCCCACGAACATGAATTGATATTCCGGAAATTATCCTCAGTTGCGATTTTTTCAAGAAAATTTTCAAAAAATTCGCAATTGAACAATATCTGTCAAATGGCCGCCACGGCTTCTGTGACATGACACAACTTTTTTGGCGAAATTTGAGATTACGTCGCTACACATTTGTGGTGGAATTTCTCGAATTATGTTCCGAATCTCGTGTTTTAAATCCAATGTGGGTCCTGGATGGTTTGCGTAAATCTTACTTTTAACATAGCCCCATAGAAAGTAATAAAAGGGGCGTTAGATCGTACGATCTTGGCGGCCAGTTAACATCACCATTTTGCGATAAGATTATTCCTCTGAATTTCGTCTGCAATAAGACAATAGTTTCTCGGGCGGTGTGACATGTCAAACCATCGCGGTGGAACCACATATTGTTAACTTCCATATCCCTTAAAGCTAGCCAAAGAAATTCGTTTATCATGGCGCGGTAACGTTCATCATTGACGATAACCGCTCAACGGTTCTTTTTCAAAAAAATATAACCCGATAATGCCCCCATCTCAGAAAGCGCAACAAACAGTCCACACGTTGGGAGTGCATAGGCTTATCGTAGATGCGTCTTGGATTTTCACTGTCATGAATGCGACAGTTTTGTGTGTTTACTACATACCCACTTAAATGAAAGTGTGCTTCATCGCTAAACATTATCCTCTTTAAAAGTCATTATCAACAGCCCGATTTTGGAGTATCCCCAGCTAGCAAAAAGCTTCTATAAATTCAGAGTAAAAGAACTTTTCTGTTCTGTAAAGGTTTCATAGTTGTGTCTAGAACATTAAGTTGTTGTATAAGTGAAGCAGATGATACTATTTTGTCTTCGTAAGCTAAATTGTTCTTTAAGTTTATTGCAAGAACGTTCTTAGAACATAATTACAGAGCATTCAGAAGATAAGTGTAAATAATTGCTCGATAACTGTCTATAGTAGCACAATTTTACAGTTATGGTGCTTATAGAACTAAATGATTTCAAATCCGATGTAAAAAATTATCTTATAGAACTATACCAACTCCTGTGAAGCTCCTATAGAATTGCTCCGTAGTGGTTGATTATAGTTTTTATAGAAATATTCTATAAAGGGTGGCAAAGAGACAATTTTGCTACGAATAACAAATTATGCATATGGAAGCTGCTAACGAACTTAATAAAAAAAACCTCTATAACGTTGTTATAGAGAGTAATGTTATAGTTGTTATACAATAATTACAGAGTAATTAGGTTTAAATCTATGCCATTTTTGTTTCATAAAAAAGCACTACAGAACAACCATACCATAATTGACGCCATTTTAAAAGTGAATTTCATTTGTGTATAAGTTTTAGACGACATTTGTTATAAAAACCATGTCTTTAAGTAAATGGAAACAGATTAAAAAAAGTGGAGCATTCAGTAGGGAAACGAAAAGAATTTACGAAAGCTTATTATGTGATAGAATTTCCGTAAATAACAGCAATGACAGCAAAGCTACAAATAAGGATTTCCAGGTTACCGCATTAAAAACAGATAGTGTAGTTATTGAGGTACCAAAGACCTTAATCGAGGAACAAAACAATAGAATAGACAGCGACATAGAAAACCAAGAAGATGACGAAGTTATAGTAAAAAGAAATGACTGGCTAATAGAGCTTCAGAACAATAATGATGAAGATTTTAAATGTAGACCAAATTAGGTATTCCTCTGTGTTGATAATGTTATTAAATACGTAGTTTGCATACAAAATTTTCCATAGGGTTTTTAAGGGCGACCAAGGTGGCTACGGAAATAAGTAGTTAATGTCACCCAGGCTATAATTACGGATCAATTGCCACCTCAATCTCCAAAATAGTACCAATCAGGCGATACCATAGAACATACATATTATATATCCACATCCATAAACACACATATACATAGACTGCTAAAATCGTAATACTTCCTTTTAGTTCAGCCACAGTCGAGTAAAAACAATGTGAGCCATATTGGAAATATTTTTGACTCGTAAAAAAAGTCACTGGGAAATATTGTATGCAAATTTCCGCTTTAATAACGGTAATATCACCAGAGAAATCTTCTGTGAAAAAATCGTTTATGTATTTATATATTTTTTCTTTCAAAATGCAGCCTGCCTGTACTTATTTTAGTGCTTAGGGAAATCTTGTAAAACAAGACAACACTGTTGATTTTAGTAGGCACATTTGAGTTATAGTAGTTGCTTATGAAGTATATTAGCTCTGTAATCATTGCAATCGACACAAAAGATTCATATTAGTTGGCATCCATATTGGAAGTACGAGATAAGCTATCCATTTTGTCGCCATTTTGTAAAGAAACAAGAAAAATTCAGATAAAAACTAATATGAAACATACATGGGCTAAATGTTATCAGTAATATGATGTATATTTATTTTCTAACTGTTTTTTATACATTTGGCGGCAAAATTTATCAATAATTTTTTTTTTAATACTTAATTAGTTTTTAACATTGTAGAAAAATGAGATAAAATGAGGGCGCATTAAAAAATTACCATATATATACCACATATTTCACATTAATTTTTCTTCCGCATTAAAATTTATTCGTCTTTTGATTTCAAACTTACTAGAAAATTCAAATAAATGGTGAAGGTACTTTATATATTATGGCGTCCATATCATTTTTAACGCGTATCCATGATTTAAAGTGATACAGAAGCTTTTTGTCTTCAAAAGATGTAAAAAAACCTATTAAACTTTTGTAACTATAACGTCACGCAACAAAATAATTGTATAATGGAATACAATATGTACGGTTAACGAACAAAAATATAGAAGTTCTTTATACGCTCTATAATAGAATTTTAAGACACCATTTTAGAACTATTATAGAATTCGTATGACATTGCTCTGTAACTATCGCATAGAAATTCTTTACGACTTGTAAGAACGTTTACACAACAATTCTATAAATGTTTTCTACATACCTTACAGAACAACTGAAAGAACTGAAAAGTTCTTTAGCACGGGGCCCATTTCTTTTGTATAACTGCTGTAAGAACGTTTTGAGAATGTTCTTAGAACAAACATTGCTCTATAAAATTTGCTGAGAAAACGTTCTCTCAACTTTAATAGAACATAAAATTGTTAGCTGGGTCCAATTAGCAAACGTACGGCGCTGCAAGTTGTCGGCTGGCTTTTTGTATGGATGGAAAGACAAATCTTTCGTTGAAATTCGCCACGCTGTGGTTTTGCTGAGAGCCAAGAGCTGCGTAAGTCGTGGGACAGACATTTCTGGATCTGCAGTCACACTTTAACGAACCGCTGCAATGTTTTCCACAGAACGGCATGCAAGTTCACGTACTAGAGACTTTACATCTTGGACAGATCCATCAGTTTCAAATTTATGCACAAAATTGCGAATTATTTTTTCTGTTGGACCACATAATCACGAATTCTGCGAAATGCCTTTATAACAGAAGACTCATTTTCATAATAAGTTTTCACAAGGTAAGCAGGCTGTTCTACCGTGTATCGCTGCATTTTACAACTTGTAATGACTTGTGAAATGTCAGATCAACTCACTGTCATCAAACCATGGCACCCTATTATAAATATAATGTTTCAACACCAGGTAACTCATATTAAAAACCCTATATTTTAGGTTTTTGCAGATATTTTTGACATTTTGAACCGATCCTAAAAAAGGATATATATATATATATATATATATATATATATATATATATATATATATATATATATATATATATATATATATATATATATATATATATATATATATATATATATATATATATATATATATAAAGTAGACGTCAAAAAATATAAAAAATTGTATTCCAGAAGGTCTTATTTGGACTCAAAAACTATCCTGTTGGCTTTCGATAAATTGTAATACTTTATTTTCATGTAGGAAGCTGAATACACTTGAGTATAATAATTGAAGAGGAATTCTTGTATAAGAGTGTATTAATCATTTAAAAGAGCAAAGCGCTTTCGTCTTTCGTCATCTTCAGTGCTTCGAAGTCAGGTAACAGGAAGACATTACAATTAGTGAAGACATCACAGTTACAAGTATTAACAAAACTTTTATAGGCTTAATTTAACAAATTAAAAGTCCGAAAACTAAAACGGCCATGTGGACATGTTTGTCTTCAAGTTGATCGGACATATCCACATGGCCGTTTCAGTTTTCGGACTTTAATTTGTTAAATTAAGCCTATATATCTTCACTAATTGTAATGTCTTTCTGTTACCTGACTTCGAAGCACTGAATATGATGAAAGTCGAAAGCGCTTTACTCTTTTAAATGATTAATACACTTTTATACAAGAATTTTTTTTCAATTATTGTAATAGTTATTTTCGGGAAAAATGGCTGAAAGAGCTATGGGTGTTGAAGTAAATCGAATGAATTTAAGATAAATTTGCTCTTTCTTTATTAAAACGCATGAAGATGACTAGAATACTTTGTCCCATAATTCTACTTTACAATATTCTCTTCGGATAGAGTTTAATAAATGCGGTTACATGATTTCTGAACCCTTTCGTTTCTCAGAAAGGAGATATAATTTCCGTCTAGAGCCTGAAGAAATTCTGACGGAATCAGGATCTCATTATTCGAATTTCGTTCATCAAGATGCGGCTATAAATTAGAGGGAATTTTCCAGATGTATTTCACGCCATCCTTTCTGGGAATTCAATTTTGGCGGAGCCAAGAGCTTGGGATGGATCATCAATTTAAATTTTCATTTGAATATAATTATTTACGACATATTCCCTTTAGATTCTCAAGAAAAAAAAATATTTCGGGCTGAAAGGTTAAAATTTTAAATTGGTAAATTTGGAAAACGCATATTGCCAATTAGTGCTAGTAGATGAAATTTCACTTTGCTGCTGAGGAATATATATATATATATATATATATATATATATATATATATATATATATATATATATATAACTTTATAAAGAAATAAAAAACTGACTTTTCACAGGTTGAAATAAAAATCTATTGAGTGAACTCGTTTTGTCATAATCATTTATTTAAGTACCATAATATACATTATATAACCTTAAGTCTAAACTGAGTTCACTTTGAAGAAATATTAATATTAGTGATAAGAAGTGTCCTAAGTCGTGACCGACTTTACAGTCTTGAACTTAAAAAATATTACATATGAGTTTTGACTCGAAATCGCTGTCCTAATGGCAAGAATAAAAATCTTAATCTTGATCCTGGTCCTCTCGGAGTATCATCCTGGGTCTCTTGTGTTTCCACGGTCTATCTTCATAAAATTTTCCAAGTCAGGTGACTAGAGGGTTCGGATTTGTTGTTAGTCAGCATACATTTTGACTGCCGTCGTTGCTCTGATGAACTCGATTACACTCGGCATTTCCAAGTCTCGATGAATCTGGAAGTTTCGGACGTACCAAGGAGCGTCCACGGCCATCCTCAGGGATTTGTGCTGCACGATCTGAAGCTTGTTGATATGGCAATGAGCTGCATATCCCTAAACAGGAGATGCGTAGGTCATTGCCGGTCGAATGATGAATTTGTATAGCCGGATCTTGGTGGCCGAAAAATTGAACATAACAGAGGGGTTCCTAGAGGAACTAAATAACAAAGAGCAATTTATTCAGAGTTATTTGTAGGTACATTGAACAGATTAAGGAGAGGAGAAGGGTTTACTGCAGTCTGGTCGTTAACTAGGTTTCCGGAATTTTTATATTTATTGATGTATAGGGATTCCCAACAGTTAGTTTTGTGGATACTATTTTCTAACTGTAATATTCTATTATTGTGAATAAAGGTATGGTTTTCTTGAATAGGATGGCACGCATAATTAGAGACTCAGATTGAAGTAAACCCTTCTCCTCTCCTTAATCTGTTCAATGTACCAACCAATAACTCTGAATTAATTGTTTATTGTTATTTAGTTCCTCTAGAAACCTCTCTGTTTTGTTCAATTTTTCGTTTAAATAGATTGTTTTGTAATACCATAATTTAGTACCAGATGAAGTCAATGTTATGACGAAATACGTTTAATCAATAGATTTTTATTTCAACCTGTGAAAAGTTAGTTTTTTATTTCTTCATAAAAATATGAATATGAACTTTAACCAAGTTAATGCCAATTCAATTCAATATATATATATATATATATATATATATATATATATATATATATATATATATATATATATATATATATATATATATATAATTGTTAATACTAATATATCATTGTTTGTAGAAATATACATAGTTGTTTGAAGAAATGTAGGGGAAGGCGGGGCGGAATGAGACGGCTAACCTTCAAAGTCATTTTGAAAATTTTGAATATGAAGAAGAATTTAAAAAATTCAGGTAATAATAGATGATAGTTTACTGCATCATTCTGAAGAATCAAACATAAAGAAAATAGCAAAAGATGATAGTTAACTTGATATATTTAAAATATTGAAATTTTCTCATTCTGCCCAGCACGTGGGGCGGAATGAGTATTAGTTGATACGGTGAGTTGATAGTTGTAAATAATACAAAAAGTAAAAAAAAATATTTATTAGATGTTTCCTATCTAGGTGTTGCATAATTCACATAAAAATGGGTTTATATTCGTAAATTAAAAATATTTTCTAAAATATATGTTCTCTGCTAAGTGACACACAGTTCATACACAAAAACCCAGTTCTCCATTTATCACTGATATTGCCTGTTCCATAGCGTCAAGAGAACACTCCTGCCTATTGGTTTCTCTTATATAGTTACGAACCATCTGAAATGAACAAAAATCACAGTCAAAACTAGACCTGCAGGGGCAGAAAGGGACACATCTTATTCAGCCCTGTCTCATTCCGCCCCAGAGGCACGGTTTATTATATAACATAAAATTGTGAGGTTAAGCAATAGTCTTTTGTGGCTATGTGTACGTTATTCTAAAAAACATTTTTGAGTTTGCATACCATCCAATTTTCAATCAACTGCAATTAATAGAAAATGACTTACCTTTGAATAAAAACACACTATATCTATAAAATTACTTGAGAAAATTAGGAAATTGTGAGAACACAACATACACTGTTTAAGTATCCGTGACATCTAGCTCGGACAAACGATTGATACAGTCGATGTTCTTCCACCGAGTGCAATAAGTTTTAGTGCATAATGCTCCGAGATATCGATACTTCTCATTCCGCCTCGCCGGTCCATTCCGCCCAGCCTTCCCCTATATAAATGAGGAACAATATACTTTATTTTTTATCACTATTTTTATTCAATTATTTGCGACTACAGTTTCGTAGTACTTCTACATTTCCAAGCGGAAGAACATTTTTGCATTGTACAGTTTCGGTAATAGTAGGCAGGTAGGTATACAAAGGAAGGGGGTGAAAGATAGTTGCTGGGAATTTTGAATTTCAACGTATGTAAGTGAAAGGCTTGCTTACACTATAAGCTTATTTCAAAAGATATCAAATAATGGGGAATTCCGTATATCTGTTTCGTCAGATTGATTAGATTATGTTTATTATATTTAGCATAATTGTAATATATTATAAAAATATAAAAATTTCAAAAGCTGCAACGACTTATATCTACATCATTTCATCTATTTTCTCAAATTTTTCAAAAAAGAAACAAAATTCACTCAATTATTTTTAAGCTTCTTTGGTAACATAGGCCTCAATAAATTTTTCAGGTATTATTTATAACATTTTCGAAATGTGTTAGTACCAAACAAAACAAAATCTAATGAACAGATACAACTGATCTGTGAAATAATTGGCGCTAATAAAATCTTGGTTATTGGGTCCAACGCTATAATGAATCAATTTTGCTCTACATTTTAATAAGCCATATCTGTATAATCATAATTATGTAGATTTCTTCAATATTTGGTACTGGTATATTGCTGTAATTATCTAATAGTATGATGTAGAACTACAGTTAAAATCCAGATCGGAAGTAAGAACGATTTGTGAAATTTGATAATCCCCAAAAAACACCCCGTACCTATAGGTATCAGAGTTTTTAAAATAGGAGCAGATATTCGAAGAAAACGGAAAAAACTGTATTACACTTAATTATTTTCATAGCTGCATATTCCGTTCTACTACTAACATTTCAAAACCAGATTCAATTTTCGGGAAAATTCATGATACAAAACTCCTTAAATTGTCAAGTATAGGTACTTTGGATAAAATAATTCTGACAGTTTTAATTTGTGAAATATTCAGTATTAATCAATACGTAAGTAGCCGTTGAGTACTGTTAGGACACAATAATATGAATTTTTAATGAATTTTTTTATTAACTTTTCCGAAAAATTGAATACCTATGGCTCAAACATGGTCCAGAAACATTCATGGGTACTTTTTAGGAAAATTTTTTGCATTTTGTCAGGACATAGCCAGAGACTTATTGGTTGCAATTTATTTAAAATTTCAATGAAATTTTGAATTCATTTATAAATCATATATTCGTTAGAAGATTCATCTTGTGATATTTTAATTTCAAATTTTAAAAAAATTGTTTTTCTTTCTTTATGAATTTACTTCACAAAAGACTTTCAGAGTGTCAGAGATTCTTTGTTTTGACCATAGTCAATTTTATATATTACATAAAGTGAGCAAGGAATCAATGTATCGATAATTGAAAAAATATTACACTACCTTTCAAGGAAGCTGGTCATCCCTGACTCTGAATCTACATACAGCTGTTTCGATCTTATTAGATCTCTTCAGTGCGTTTTATTTGACACGGAGTGACTAAACATATTTCTAATTGTTACCCAATATAAATAGCGAACTGCAATATGGATAATAACCCATAGCACCCTCCGCTGAAGATATTGAAAACCAACATTTCACCGTTTGTATCGAAAATGCTGAATTCCGTCTCGAGAACAAATACTTCCTGACATGAAGATGTCTACTCTGCAACTGTTGCGTATGTGATTACAGGACACACTAACATAGCTTTTAAAAAGTCTGTACATACTCGAATAAGCTGCACTCAAGAGATCTCTGAAGATCGAATCAACTGTATGCAGTTGAGGTGACTCGACGTTTTCTATAATTCACTGTTTCTTCGTGAATGTTTATGAATTAATACAACCAGCTAACTTGAAGAATTTTTTGATAATTTCAAATTTATTGAAGAAAATTCCATATTCACTTTATGTAATTATATGAAATAGATTATAGTCAACTTGTAAATTTTCGATGAAATGATTATTCAGTATTGCAAATATCGCAACAAGTGTTTACGGGGCGCGCTCTCGCGAGCATGTCTAGAGTTTTTAAACAAATGCTCTGGAATCTCATAAGCCTCTGTTACAGAGTAGACATCTTCTTGTCAGGAAGTATTTGTTCTCGCGACGGAACATTACATTTTCGATCTAAACAGTGAATAATTGTTGGTTTCCAATATCTTTGGCGGAGGGCGCTATGAGTTATTATACATATGGTAGTTCCGTCGGGATATGTATTGGGGAACAATCAGAAATATGTTAATTCACTCCTAGTCAAATAAGCTGCCCTGAAGAGATATAATAAGATCGAAACAGATCTATGCAGAATTTGAGTCGGGGTGACTTGATGATTTCTATTATACATAGTTCGATTGTGGGTGCAGATTTCGTCTCGCGGAATACATATGAACACCTCTCTTGGAAAGTTGTTCGATAATTTTTGAATTATTAAAGAATTTTTCTAGTTTACTTTATGTAATATCCTTTGGTCACTTCGCTGGTGCAAGAAAACGTTGAAATCATGCAGGAGTATATCGACAAGAAAAGGCAAGTAACAGTATGTCGTTAGTCATTTTGAAATTTTTTCCTACCATTTTTCATTTAGATTTCCTCTATGTTTCAATGGAAAGAACGTGATTAAAAAAGTTTTATCGTCAGCTCTTTTGATCGATGAGTTGGTCGTTTTCATCTTCTCTCGAGAGCGTTCGCCTTTAGACGAAAATTTATTCAAGTATTAATTGCATTTTCTTTGAAGTCCTGATGGAATATTCAGCATCACAAAAACTAAGTATATTACGCAGTATTTATATTCGTGAGAGAAGGGCTGAGTGCGATGAAGATTTCTAAGCCTTTCAACATAATATTCATTAGGAAATGCACTCAGTGAAGTATCTAAGTTTTGTCTGATCAATTTTGAACATGTGGGTTCTTCCAGATTTTCTAGTGGATGATTGAAGTTTTGTAGCTGTCAGCTGTCATATTTAATATATTTAATACCCATTTGAGGCACTTGTACAGCAACTAAATTGAAGAGTATGAAGGTTTGCAAAACAGGATCCTAAAAATATTATTCAACTTTGAGGGCTTCACGTATATAGATGATCTATACTATACTTATATATATTGTGGGGAACTAAACGTCTATAAATTGAATGTGCTAAATATATCGAAGCAGGGTAAAATGATGCATGAACATTCGTCCAATGTTTATCAGTAATGTATGTAAAAACTAACAAGTGCATATCGGGTAAGTCTAAGAATCGGCCAACATCTTGTTTTTATCCCCCTAAATGATAGGCTTCAGGCAGGGTAGGAGACCACATCTCAAATTTTATCTTTTATTTTTCAGATGAAATTTTCTGTTCTATTTTTTTTTATGATACAGCATTCAAAATACATACAACCCTAAATTTTTCGGTCAAAATCTATTTTCTATCCCCCTTAATTTTTCACTTTATTTTTCAGACAAAATTTTCTGTTCTAATTTTTTATGATACAGCATTCAGAAATTCATATAATCCTAAATTGTCACTCCTCTACGATCAACCCCTATTTTTCATTTGTTAATTATAAACTTCAATTTTTTTGGCAAGATTTTTATTTTCATTTTGTCATAGAAAAATTCATCTTACTGTCAATTTTTTACCCTTCTACGATCAACCCCTATTTTTCCATCACGATTTTCATTTTTTCATTTTATTAACAAGGGTCTTAGTAACCTCTTATAAGAGGCTTCAAAAATATACAAGGCATTCCCTGAAACATTAAGATGTATTGAAAGATTGGGGAAATATGTCAAAATGCTGCAGATACTTATATTTATGGTATAAAATATAGATTTAAGTGAGCTACAGTAAGTAGCTATCAGTTTATTTTTTTTATATAATAGTGGTTATTATTGTTTCTGACACCAGAGCTATGCACTGACTAGGGATTACGACACATGTAGGACATATTGTAACTTAAAAAGGAATAAACATTTTGAAAAACAAAATTCTCTTTGATCGTCTATTAGGATCTAGTTGTTTTGATATTATAAAAAGAACTGCCTTTACGTTGTTATAATGCAAATTGCAAACTGGCCTGCTCAGCCAGAAAAGAAGGAAATACCACGTGTTTCATTCCTCCCTCAAGTACGTGTGGGAAAAGTGGGCTGTTAGAGTTATGAAGATGAATTACTTCTGCTAGATCATAGCATACAATTGTATGTATACGTCCTTTATAACTTTGCAAGCTAAGACTTACCTACGCCACGAGGAAACGTCTGTGAAAAACGATATCGGAGCAGCAGGTTTTTGAAGACCTGCTTATCTCTACAGAAAACGGAATGTGTTTCATTAGTTCCTCAAGTTTGTGAGAGGGAAGTTGACTGTTAGAATTATAGAGATTAACTCCTTCTGCCAGATCAGTGGATGTAAAAGTGCTTCCAGGATGAGAGAGACTGGATAAATTATAGAAGAGAGGAGGTGGGAGAGGTTCAGAGGATGAATACTAGCCCAGCATTCGCCATTGTAAGCTTGCACGCAGTTACTTACCTACGACATGACAAAAAGTTTGAGAAAATCTCAAGGCAGACTAGTCGACCCTGAGGTTTGAACTACAGGCCTGCCGAACGATATCTAGCAAACTACCCCTCTACTAGGTTGGTCCTGCTCATCCCGCGTGTCCTCCTTTGTATATTCTATCAGAACAAAATGGTATTTTTTCAAGAATCTTCTCCTTTTATGACGGTTAGTGATGTCATTTTACTGCTCTTTTTCCCTTTCAAATTATTTTAATTTACATTTAATTTGAGAAGTTCAAATATACTGAACAATAAATAATTTTTGTTCCTTTTTTTTATGAATTTTGACATTTTTTATTCCTCCTAAATATTTATAAAATGAACAAAATTGTAGATTCTAATTCGAATTTGACAGTTTAAATTTTGTTTACATGGAAAATATAATTCATATTTTTTTTTTAAACTCGAGGGACCTACAGTTTAACGCCGGTTCCGAACGGCCAATGGGCTTGTAAATTATGTACATTACCTAACAATTTTTAATCATAAATAACCACTAAATTCCGGACATACACAACACCCAAGAGCGAAGTGGGACTCGAACCCACAATCCTCGGTTTACAAACGTTATGAGGCGGTTCACCTTACCGCTGGTCTACCGAGGCCTCTATAATTCATATTAATCCTACTTTTAGTTTTTTCATTTTCTTCAATACATAAAATACAAC